>JAMPIV010022037.1:0-455000 GCA_024509875.1 Oreohelix idahoensis
AAATATGGTTGTCGTATCTGGCAGAGAATTGTAGGTATGTCCCTCCCCAACAACATTTTGGCATTGTCTAAATTCCTTACGATAAAATTCACCATTCTTCTCGAGAACCTTAATAAACAAAGCCTAGCGGTTAAACAATGTCAATAGATTGTCTTGCGTCCTCTTCCCCTGTTCATTTTGCAAATGACTTCATAAGAAGTAAGCGTCTCAATCCTTGTGATAGAGGTAGCTTTAAGCGCTCCACCCTCTCCTCTCTCTAACCCTATGATAGTAGCTAATAACTACAAAACGTCCGTAGAGTAACGCGCGTCCACTATGTCATCGTCCTTTTTTTTAGTCAACAAAACTAGCTAAATGAAACCCCTTAGCGGAGTTGAGGCTCCGAGACTGTGGGCGTAGGCAATCTGAGGCAGCGCGCTGCTGGCAGCGCGATTTTCAGGCGAGCCTGCCATGTAAACATTCCAGCTCCGCCTTATTCGTAATTCGGTGCCTCCCTTTGCAACCCTGCAACTTCTAATCTTCTTGCCGCCCGTGTCGGTTACGGCTTGTTCGTTTTTTATCTTTTGGTCGATACCTTGCGGTCAGCCATCTGCAGCCTCTCTATCCTGTCAGCCACATATACGTTCAGGCCTTTTTTCTCGTCACTGCCTCCTTTTGCGACGGACTCCAATCTTCTTGCCTCAATCTGCAGGCCCTCTTTAGTCTCGGAGCACCTCTAACTTCAACACATCAAACCAGTCCCTGTCAGACCAGTAAATTTTCCTTTGCAGCCACGTTTTTCTAATCGCCTTTCTTCCCGTTCAATTATATTTATCAAATTTGAGCCGTATAGGGGAGCGTCGAGTTGAATTAGTAAGGCTTGACACATCCATCCCATCTCCTTCAGCGTGTGAGCACAAGCAAGCTGATCTAAATTTTGACAGCTCCGCCATACTTTTTAGACAATATAATATTATACAAGCTAAATCTCTAACCAGTAAATACACTAAGTACTTCTTATGACTATAGTCTAACTAATTCTAACTAACCAGTTAACTAATTAATTATTACTGGCTGTGAAGATTCACCAACTTTTATCTGCAGGGACACTTTTAAATTTTAAAGGGAATTTTACAATTTATTTCCCTACTTTTATTTCTCCCACCAGGAGATCCTAATATTACTGTTGGGCTAATTATCCCCTGGACAAGACCCCAATCTATGTAGTGGTGTTGATGGTATTGTATGATGGTGATATTACTAAATGTAATTGTATGAGGATCATAAACCTGAGATGCAATAGTTGCTAAACAGAAAATTAAACTGAACAACAAGTAATACCAAGCCCGAATAAAAATAGAAGAATAGATGTACACAGACTGCAATCAAATGATATAAAGAAGGAATATAATGTCAAAATGAACAACTATTTCGATGCTTTAGGCAAAATTGACAACGATATCACCACCAAGACAATCGATACTAAATGGGAACAACTGAGAACAGCAATGACAGAAGCAGCTGTAGCGACCACCGGATACCTAGTACATAAAAAGAAAAAATGGATGAGAGAAGATACTTGGGATAAAATACAAGAAAGGAAAACAGCAAAACTTAAACTACTAGCGGCAAGTACACATAATGCAGTTGAATCTTGCAAACTAACTTATAACTTGTTAAATAAAGAAGTGAAGACAAAAACTCGAAGAGATAAAAGACATTTCATCAATGAACTGGCCGTAGATGCTGAACAGGCTCCGAAGTTTGGTAGTAGGAGCTGCCGATATCAAATTACAAAACAACTATGTCACCAGCCTACTGCTATGGAAACACCTGTTAAAGGTAAATTAGGGAATTCAATACCAACAGAAAAAGAACAAATGAAGAGATGGGCTGAGCACTTCATGGAGGTGCTAAACAGACCACCACCAACAGTAACACCTGATTTTAATAATGAAACATCCACACCCACTTTGCCAATAACTTGCGATGAATTCACGCTGGACGAGATCAAACAAGCCGTTAAAAGATTAAAAAATTTTAAAGCTGCTGGAGTTGACGAAATTTCAGGGGAAATGATTAAAGCAGTTAATGACAACAACCTCTTGAGAATTTTAGATATTATAAATGAAAGTATGGAGAGAAGAACAACCCACCACCACAACAATGGAAAAGACAGTATTATTGTTGTACAAGTTTTAACCGAAGGAAAGCAGTGATCTATCAGACTGTAATAACTGGCGTGGTATATCTCTATTATCAGTACCTGGAAAATTATTATGTTGCATGATGTTAGAAAGCATGGCTGAAAAACACAAGAACTGGTAATAGAAGGTGCCTTTTCAATGGAACAACTATTGTCACCAGGTGCAATGGAAAACTGAACGACATGTTAAAGGGAAAAGTCAAACTCTCACTGAAAAAAACAAAATGAAGCTCCTCTGAGGACTTCCCATGAGGTGCTCAAGAAACAAAGAAGACTACCGCCAGAACACCTGGAATAAAGAAATGGGATCCACCATCTCACAAAGCCAATGAACTTGCGACTGACGAAATATCAACGCTGGACGAGATCAACCAACGAGCGCCGTGTAAAAAGAATACAGAAAAAAACCCTGCACGTGAACTGATCAGGGGCAATAAGTTACAGCCTGACAAAACTCCAGCTAGAGGGCTCGATATTATAAAAAGTACAGGCTTTCAGGACAACCACCACAACGAGGAAAGACAGAACTAATGATGTACGAGTTAAGCATCTGTTAACTATGTAGACTGATGTACTGTGAGGAGTCTGAGTATAGACTCAGAAGAATCAGTACCTTGGAAAATTAAAGAGAAGAAGATCGAAATAAAAGACCCGAAAAAATTAGCATTAACGAAAAGATCCCAGAGGTGTGAAGAACAAGCGGGTTTCCAGGCCGAAACGATCATGTATTGATCAAATATTCACACTAAGAACAATTATAGAAGAATCAGTGGAAAGGCAATCGCCACCTATTGATCACCATACGTCGATTTTCAAAAAGCCTTTGATAGTCTACACCGCCCATCATTGTGGAAGATACTTACAATCTATGGTTTTCCAACAAAATATGTGAATATAATCAAAGCGCTATATGACAATGCAAGATGTTGTGTTAGAACAAATAAAGGGAATACAGAATGGATTACAGTAGAAACAGGGGTGAAACAAGGCTGTATTATGTCACCACTACTTTTTGGAATAGCTATTGATTGGGTTATGAGAAACTATACCCACAATGAACAATTGGGTATAAAATGGACAAATGGAAAATACCTGGGGGACCTGGATTTCGCAGATGATGTAGCATTCTTAAGTTCAACACCAAGACAATCCCAAGAAGCAATAAATAATTTGTGTCATCTCTCGGTTAAAATTGGTCTCCAAATAAATGCCTCTAAAACTAAAGCTATGAACTTTTCTAACGAGACCTTTGATATCATCTTGAACGGGGAAAAACTACAGAAAGTTGAAAGTTTCAATTATTTAGGCAGTAAAATGACTCAGGATGGTGACACAACAAGAGAAATCCATACTAGAATTGCTTTGGCAGCTAGCGCCTTCAATAGATTATCTAACATTTGGAAATTACGATCATTGAATATACATACCAAGCTTCGTCTGTTTAATTCAAATGTTATCTCAGTGTTAACATACGGCTGTGAGAGTTGGAAAATAACAAAATCATTGGAGAACAAGCTGAATACATTCGAGAACAAATGTCTTAGAAAACTCATGAACATCAGTTGGAAAGAATTCAAAACTAATCGACAAATGAGAGAAGACTCTAGGCAGAAATATATGTCTCCGACTATATAAGGAAAAGACGATGGTCATATATCGGTCATGTCCTACGAATGCAAAACAACAGAATACCACTACAGGCGCTCACTTGGGTTCCTGAGGGTAAGCGGAAAAAAGGAAGACCAAAAGAAACACTCAGAAGAACAATAATAAGAGAAGGAAGAACGTTGGGCCTAAATAATGTGCAAGAGCTAAGAGGAGTGGCGTCACAACGAACAACCTGGAGAGCACTGGTTTCTGCCTTATGCGCCGTGTTTGGCGCTTAAAGAATTTATTATTATTTATTATTATTAATTGTATGAGGCCAGCTGTGAAGGCTCCTGAGATAAAATGTAATTGGGAATTGTCAGAAGGCCTTTCTTGCTACCACTACGACCTCACACTTAATTTTTTTTTTAATGAATGTGGCTACGTAAAGTGTCTAGGGTTATGATATGTAGTGTGGTGTAATAGGTTATAGATATACCCACAGATATTTAACAAGACTAATAATATTAATAAATGTTAAAATACACTGAACTACCTCACGTGTGTAAAATTTTTTGATAGAATTATATTACATTTATTTTGTTCTGGATCAATTTTTTAGGTTGACCAGAACTTAAAAGGATTTAGAGATAATGAAAGAAATGCATGGAATATTATATCATAAATGCAATAGTGTACATATATATGTACTATACTAGTTAGTTTTATTAAAATGTTCTAGTAGTCATCTACTTGGGAGGATAGTTACTGTTTGTGCTGTTGGGGTGGCCTCATCACACCTGTCTATATTGACTACACAGTGTCCAGAAAATGGTGGGAATTTTTTATGGGGTTATTAGTAACTAAAGGGCTTTGGTGAATGTCCAGCAGACCAGAGGCTCACTCATCTTGTCGTTGTAGCTCTGGTGCTGAAATCTGATGGTCCCACCTCTCCGTGCTGGCGGGCAATAATGGTGGTCTCTGTCACAAGTACTGCACAGATACACTCGAGTAAAGTCACCAACTGAATAGACACTGCTTTGTTGACAACAGAAACTCACAGCTCTGCAATCAAAGTATGGGCCATGTGTCAAAATCTATTCTCTACCCACGTCTGGACACAACACTGACACAACAACCACATCATACAGACAGGTCAGATCTCTCTGACCAAACAGCACATTTACCATGGTGGTTTTACATCAGATAGATCCTCCCAGACTATAGATTCTGAAAAATATTTATTAGTTTTCTGCCCTAAAGAGGATAGGTAATATGTTTCATTATTCTCAACACTTGATCTGTCTTGCATAATCCTTGCTGGAGTTTATGTACATTGTTGGTCCCTAGACCCTGACTAGGGCGGGGGGTCTAGAGCAAATCCCTACTTGTTTGTAAGGCTAGATTTCGATATGGCAGTATCAAATCACTCAAACATGAAACAATATTCAAAATATATAAGGAAATAATTTCAATCTTACAAGATTATGAATAAATAACACAGAATTGCTAGCAAAACTCAGCTGAGCTGCTGGCTATAGTATGGCGTCCCTAAATTTCTTTCACTTTCTTTCATATGGAAATCACCACACTTTAAAATCTGTGTCTATCACTGAACAACTATTGAAGAATGGCCCCACTTTCGCGTCTGAGCGCTAATGATATGATTGTCTGTGGCCAATCACTGCCTAGGTTTTTTTGAATTTCAAATTCCTACACTAAAGTCATTTCAGTCATGCTTCAGTCAAGTATGGATGGTTATCTGTTAGTCTGTCCGTCTCTACTTGTGTTTCTACAAAAATGTACTCGATTTTTGAACCAACCTTTCTCTCCCCTCCAAAATTTTGTCGTTAAAAGTTATTTTTAGACACGGCCACCACAAATATCCCTCTCTTCCATACTACGTAGATTTGAACACCTGCGTCTCGAGGTCGTGTTTTTTTTGTGCAATTAGCGACACTTTTAGATCAATACAGTCTGTCGATGATGTGAACAACACTGTCTTTTGTCATTATCTTCAATATTATCTATCCGTTTGTAAAATTAAGACCATATTAGTTCACTGCTCTGAATGGGCCATCCGGCCAGCTAATTTTTATATTCCTAACATTAATATTAAGAAAAAAGTACTTTTTAAATTTTGTAATATTCCAAACATCTGCGTTTTAGCCGCTGAATTCAAATCAAGGGCTTGGTATCGCAAAAGCGTCCATTCCGTACCTCGTGTCAATTTGGGGGACGTGAATTTTTACTTTCCTCCATCCCCCCCAATTGCGTCTCCTTAGCCTTGCCAGTCTCACGCAATCTTTCCAGTCATATTTTTTTCCTTTTTGATCCGCCGTTCCCCTCCTGTCTAGCGAGTCAATTTTTATGGAGGGTGATGACCCGCGGTCTGGGCGATCATGTACATCAGCAGCCTACGCATTATGTTTTTTATCCTTATAGGTTATCCTTGGAGGTATTTTACCGTTGTATCTCTGTCAATTTCACTACAGGGGACTGTAGTAGGACCTGGTCAAGGGTGGGTGAATAATAAAAAAAAAATGAAAAAAGATAATTCGTCTTACCGTATTTATGTCCGTATGTTTCTAACTTATCTCTCGCTTTCTTTCCTTTCCCTGACGAAAGCCATGTGGTCTTTTGTCCTAGGAAGACGAATTACCTTTTTTCCTTTTTGTTTAAAAATTCACCCACCCTTCTAGTGATCTTAAATACAAGTGGTTTAAAATGGGTTGTGAGTTTCTCTGTTAGTTTTAATCAGTTTAAGTTTTGTAGTGCTAATGTCTTTAACAAGTGTTTTTTTGGTTTTTTTTTTGTTTATTTATAAAAAAAAAATTTTGGTGTGTGTGTGTTCTGTTCTGCAATTTATTTGTGGAGTATGACATAAACGGCAGACCATCTGCTTGATCAAGAAATTCCTGTGATGGAGGTCAAATGTGTTTCTTATCTTTTTCTCTTTCATGAACTCTTAGTTCAAATAAGTGATCAACAAATCCATACCATTTTCAGTGAGAACACGTTCTAATGTCACTGGTGTCTGTTATATTTCAAAGCTGTGTGTTGTTGGTTCTCCTGGTGCCCGCTCTGCAGGTTGTCTTCTCGCATATGGCCCTCGTGAGAACGACGAATTTATTTGGTATTGCTCAAGTAACTTTCTCAAGGCCTTTTCTCACGGCCTTTTCTCACAGTATACACAGAAAACGAAGTTAAAAAAAAAAACCTGCACTTTTACTCGTGTAACTCAGAAACGTGATTTTACATGTGTATTAATGTACATTACATTTAAAAACATCTACATGCACAAGCACACAGAAAAACCACTGCGCACACGCACTTCAGTACACAGTATAATGTGAAATTCGTAGTCTTGTAACCTTATACTACAGCAATGGGCAGAACTCGCAACCAAATCCATGAGAATGCACTTAATTTAGAACTGACTGTTTCTGGGTACACTCACGTCTGCTGCTTATTTTCCCGTTAGCGACTGCTCCTGTTTTTCATAAATCCACATAAATTGTTATCATTTTGTGTTCCCTCTACCTGTACAGATGAAAGCATAATTTCTTGAGAATGCATGTCGAGCTGCTTTATTCTAAAACTCGCTTCGCGTCATGGTTGATGAAGTAAAATTTCGACAACTGTAAATGCTCATGTGTTGTTGATTATTCAAATGTTTACTCAGTACGTGTGTACGTACGAGGGTTATTAATGTGAGTGTGAGTGAACTGAGAGTGTGAATAAATCATGCAATAAGTCATTTCCCGTTTCGCTCCTGTGGAGCATGGAGCCTTCATTGCAGTTCGCCCCTTGCAGGAGGCTTCCTTCAAAGCATTCATATGCTCTTGCTGCGTTGGTTTCTGTTGTAGCTTCATTTACCTGATGAGATTGCAAGTTCAATGCAAAGGCTTGTATTAGTCGCCTGTTACGACATGCTTTAGGAAGCCGTAACCACGTTCTTGTTTTCTCTCCCCCTCCCTTTTTGTTTTGATCTCCAGGAAGTACGGGAGTCGGGTGTGTGCATAGGTGAGCGAAAATGAGTATGTTGGGTGAAGAATAAATGAACTGTTTTTGATTCGTTTTAAATATACAACAAATTTGTCGTTACAAGACAGTCCGCAGATTTACAACCAGCCAGTATAACCAACATACAAATGACTGGAACCCACACAGGAAGAGAAGAGTAGGGAGAGTAAAGAGAGCGGAATATAAAACCACCCCAGCGACTGGGCCTCCTTGCACTAAGCCTACAGCAAATATTCGCATGCCCCCTGCAGCAGTGGTCTCTATGGCAATTGGTGTTACATGATGAGATTGCCAGCTCCCACACACAGCCTCATAATTGTCTTGTACGATTGGCCTGCGGTTGCGGTTGTCAAGTTCTTTCTCATTCTCTTCCGAGACTCCCCGGAACTACATGGGGGATTTTTACAAATGCCGTTAAGTATTTCAGATACTCGCCAATATATTTTCTGTGCCTTATTTTTAGATTTGTGAGCAATAACTTTGATATTATTACCATTCTTGGTTCTTGGGTAATTTTCCCCTTATCTTTTAGCCATTCTTTTTCTTCCGCCTCTTTTTCGTTCGCTTTCAAATAACCACATCTATCTCTTTTATAAAGTTGCAGTCTGTCTCATGCTTCCCTCGTCACCATATAGTTTCTCTCTTATCTGGTTTAGCGAAGGCCATACTACCACTCTGCTCTTCTCATGGAGTCGATATTTTTGGAGGACATTTTCGTCTCTTTGTTATAGCCATTGGTAGTTCTCATCCCATTTTCCCCCGGGAACTACAATCCTGTGTCTACAGCGGTTTTTCTGTTTTCTATAGTAGCATCCTGCGACAACTGACTATGACGATGATGTATCCTTGAAATGATAACCCTCAGCTGCGTTTTCAACCGTGTTCATTCCGACGTGTTATTTTCTCTTCTGCTAGCTGTAGGAGCCATTCTTCCCTCAGCCTAACGCGACTCCGTAGGGAGCATATCCTGCTTGGTGCTGAAGAGACAGAGAAAGAACAAGACTCATACACCATCCGGAAATTCGTACAAGTCGACCAATATGAGGTTTTGCATGGGGATGGCGACCTTCGACCTCATTATGTAAAACAAATTACCACAGAAACCACCGCAGCAAAAGCATATGAATGTTTGTAGCAGGCTTCTTGCGGGACCAGCTTCAAAGAGGGGGGAGGGTGGGGGGGGGGGGGGTGTGGTGGGTGGGGGGGTCCATGCTCTCTCTATAAGGAACGCAAAGGAAAATTTTGATAATGTTTGTTATTATGCGTATGTGTTTTTTCTTTACGTTTTTTGCACACCTGCGTGCGCCTGTGCTCTCTTTTTTTGTTTTTATAATTTATGTTGCGTATTTTCAGCCGGGGTTGCAAGGTGCTTTACTTAAATTCCGTTCCTGATTTTATATTATCCGTGACATTTGTTTCTTTTCCAACGTCAGTCTTAAAATATGGCTGTTTCAGTCTGGAATTTTCATTGCATTATCATAGATAAGTTGTACCGTTGCTTTACGTAAACATAGTTATATATGAAGCTTGTGAATACAGTTTGTGCCCAGTACTAGCTATTATTCCTACATGGGATTTAAAAAAAACCGCCTTTAAATTAGCGGAAAGTCAGCCCCAGCAAATATCCTGAATCATCTAAGTATAGTCAGCCCCAGTGAAGTGGCTGTATCTTCTGACGAGGAATCAGCCCAAGCCAAGTGACTGTATCATCTCACGTATAGTCATACCTAGACAGATGACTGTATCATTTTACGTACAGTCTGCCCTAGCTAAATGACTGTCATGTCACATAAAGTCAGCCCTTGCCAAATGACTGTATCATCTCACGTATAATCAGCCCTAGCCAAATGACTGTAACATCTCACGAATAGTCAGCTCTTATCAAATGACTGTATCATCTCACGCATAGTCAACTCTAGCCAAATGACTGTATCATCTCACATATAGTCAGCCCCAGCCAAATGACTGTATCATCTCACGCATAGTGTACCCTAGTCAAATAACTACTATCTCACGTATAGTCAACCACGTATAATCATAGATGATTGTATCATCTCACGTATTATCAGCCCTAGCCAAGTGACTGGAGTCAATAGAATTTCAAAGGCTCTTGTGTGTACCTTGCAAACTGACTCTATGCCAGTCAATAAACCTCGTAAGAGAAATATGTCTAGTTTTGAGAGAAAGATGTAAGGGCGTATCTCTCCCCCCTTTCTCGACATAACGTACAATGTTCGAGCGTCCTAGTGGCCTAGCGGATAGAGCACTTGTTTCTCGAGGGAAATAGACAGGGTTCGAAACCAGATCGCGTAACGCAACGCTTCAGTCTGCCCAGCTGTAAAAAATGAGTAACTGACTTTTTTCTCGAGTTAGGATTGTAAATGTAATGGGGAAAGGAACTAGTCACCCCGCCTCATAAAGGTGGAACCTAGTATAGGTGAGACCTAGTATAGGTGAGACCTAGTATAGGTGAGACCTAGTATAGGTGAGACCTAGTATAGGTGAAGTCTTTTGACACTTCGCTACCGCAGTATCTGCTTTGAGCCTACCGTTACCATTTACACAGTGTGCGTTTTATAAGAATCTCCTTATAATGGGCTGACACATTTATGCGTGCGAAAGTAATATTTATAGTTGTTTGGCACGGTTTTACGAACACACATATTTTATGTGCTTAAATTTTTTAAATTTTTCTAACTTTTATTTATTAGAATAAAGGGTGAATGTACGTGTAAAAAAATTGCCTTGTCTTATCGTTAAAATCATTGAACAGTGCATGTTTTTGGCTATATACACATGCATTCTAGTACCTCACAGATATTCACTTAAATTCAGTGTCATCATCATCACCAGCATTATCATCATCATAATTTTCCTTTGCGCTCCTTACGGAGATGTGGTGACTTTTCCTTTCCTCACTGCTTTTGCCGTCCCTAAACTCAAGAGCACAGTCGGGTACCCATTTGCAGCTGGGAATACCGGAGCGTGAGACTACCAGATTTCCAAGCGCTGTAACTACTAAGCCAGTCGGACGCATTTTACGCTCGTGCTTGTGTATTTTCAATACAGATTTTAAAAAACGTAACTGCCCCACCGATTTATGTTACCCGTTTGTATTGAGCCGCGGTAGCGCAATTGTTAGTGCACTGGCATCCTAGCTCGGTGGTCTATGGTTCGATCCCCAGTTGAGGTGGGATTTTTTAGACCGCAAACGGCTCCAGCGTCGGGCCCAGCTTCATGAATTGGGTACCAGAACAACTCTGGGAAGGTTAAGGCGGCCGGCGTGATGCTGACCACATCACCCCTAGTGTCCCGATGGTCAAGAAAATACGGGCCTAACACCGTATTCACAATATCCCCCAATAGGCGTGTAACGGTATCCTTTACCCTCCCTGCTTGTATGAATTGCCCCGGGGGTCTCTGAAGAGGCAAGTGATGAATAAGACTTCTGCACCCTCGGGCATATCTTACACGGCGACTAACATGTGGTTGTACGTGGGGCTGGGATTCTCGTCATGTAAAACAAATTGATACAGAACCACCGCTGTAAGTGCACGTGACTGTTGGGTGCAGGCTTCACTTAAGAGGATCAGCTTAATGTGGTGGCTCCATGCTCCCACAGGGAGTCTCATCATCATGTGACGTATTCTTTCCAGAACGATGTCTCCATTACAGCTACTTTGAACGCATCACGTATCTGGGCAAGTTGACCTGCATCATGCAAAGACAAGTTCAGACTCTCTGTGTTGTCCTGGATCCACCCATAGGGAGTGCAAAGGTAAAAATGATGATAACGAAAGATTTGTGTGAAACCCAAAGTTGGCAGTTACGTATTTTATTCAGTGAGTGTTGGGTGCATGCAGGAGGATCTTACTATGGATCCATGATAGGTAGGGGGGAGCTGAGAAGTGGTTCTGTGTAGACGTGGCACTTCAATGGGAGCGCTCAGAACCAGAGCATAGTATTTTAACTCCGTATAGCTGGAGAGTCCCCTTGGATGGCAGAGAATGCACAGTATGCCACGCGCTTCTTACTCCTAGCTTGGAATCAAATGTGATGATCCTTTAAATGCAAGCCAAGCTGGAGAAACTGGAGCTCATGACTTCAACTCAACACGTTTCAGAATGGCAGAAAAGTCACAGGAAAAGCCTAGATCTACAGTGTAGATCAGGGTGGTCCAACTTTTTCTGCCCCGAGGACCACATAAACCAAGAATTTAAAGTCCGCAGGCCATTCATGATTTAACAAAAAAATATTTAAAATAAAAGCTCAGTGAAACATGGATAAAAATCGAAGAGTGCGAAATGAAAAATAAAATACAGTAACAGTGACAATGACAATGACAATGACAGTGACAATGACAGTGACAATGACAATGAGTATTGAATTTCTATCGAAATTATTTTAATTTTATTCTTACCTCCTAATGGGAAGTTTTGGTGATAGTGGTGGGGGTTCTGTAACCAGAGTTTCGATATCAAGGTCAATCGAACTTTCGGATGTTGAGTGCAGGGAGTAAAACATTGCTTTGCTGAAGACGTTTTGAGTCTAATCTCAAAAGTATCAATTATACCATATCATTAAAGAAATATGTTTTTTTTTTTTTTGTGCGCAGGCCACAAAACAATTTTACGCGGGCCACATTTGGTCCGCTGGTGTAGATATTACCAAGGAGTCTTCAACTTGGTTTTGGCTGCAAAAGAGCAAGAAACTCAGCTAGTTAAACAATAACAGTATACAGTGAGAAAACATTTCTAGACAGTGTCTATTTCCGAGAGTTATTTTCTGGGGATCCTGTCTGGTTACATCGTTCATTATTCCTTATACTGAATATATTTTCTTCTACCATTTTTACCGCTCTTTTCATTGAGAACTGAGCATGCACATGGCACACGGGGCTTACACAAGGGTCTCCACAGACGCCGGTCTGCTACTTTCATTCCAGCTGTTTCCCAGGACGCCCTCCATTTCTGAACATTTCTTTACAGCTTGCACTGTTCTTGCACCATTTATTTAACTGTCTTTTTTTTTTTTTTTTTTAAATCTTTCTGCTGCTCTACCGATTTATCGTGTTCTTGGATGTCCTGGTATCCTAGCGGCCTCGATTCTATGTAATTTTTAATTCAGTCTAACATATTTCATTAAATTTTTATTTTTCTTTCTTTCTGTCTGTCTGTCTTTATTTATATTTAATGTGTGTGTTTTTCCTGTGATGCTCTGCGTTGTGGAACTCTTGGGATACTCCAGGCAGGGGCGGACTGACAGTGCTCAGGGCCCTTGTCCAAAAAAAAGGGGGGTTATTAACTTTTGATTACCGATTCCACGTTAGTATATCATACATTGTAAAATAACTAGTGCGGCAGGCCCTCTGGCAACGCCCGACTTGCCAAGTGCTCAGTACGCCCCTGACTCCAGAGCGTGCTTTCACGATAAAATCCTATATACATGTTATAGATCAGAACATATCACGCCCTTTCTCATCATCGGAATATGGCGCAGCATTTTTTTATCAGCCTTACCTTGTTGTTACATTCCTACAAACTACCTCACTTCCATGTCTTGATGTTTCTTTCCCACTTACATCGCCCTCTTTGCCTCCAAATTGTCCTTTTATTATGTGCGTTTCGGTCTGCTTCTCTCACCCCGGGGACTCCAGAAGAAAGGCTACCCTGGAAAGTCATAACAAGTTTCCTCAACGTGTGTCCCATCCATCGCCAGCACCATCCTTCCATCAATTTGTTGAGTGTGTCCTAGGTATATTCACTATGTCACGTGAGGAGAGGTAGGGGAAAAAAGGTCTTACGCACTTAGACCTCGAGTTGGTATTCCAACAATTTCTTCTCGGGGATCAGGGAAAGCAATTGCTTTTTATCTATCTTCCGCATCGTACCGCTTGGCCTATTTCTTATTCCCTTCACTATTCACCAGCCTGTCGCCGTTGTATCTAGTTAAAACAAGGATATTTGATCGTAGTCATTGTTAAACTGAATAAATTATAAAGTGGGCAAGAGCACCTTTGTGTTGTTAGATTTCCGTAGTCGCTAACACAGAATTTTTTGTCTTTACGGTCCGGTGAACAAATCTAGAATGTCGGAAATTTTGTCTCCTTTCATTTACATAATGGAATAAATAATCACCCGGCATATAATTATCTTACACCGTGATGTGCCCTGGGGTCTGTGATGACACAACGAAAAGAAGTACTACAGTCTCAGGTCACTGTGTATGGGACTGGCAACCACATCCGGTCAAAATAATTGCCACAGACACCACTGCTGCCAGCACACGTGACTGGCTTGGTGCAGGCTTCCTGCTAATGGACTAGCTACAGCGAGTAAGGAGAGCAGAGGAAAATAATGATGATAATGATTGTTGGAAGCTTGGGTTTATTGTCAATCTTAAATAAACTTGAATTATTTCTACCGTTATCATTTTCCTAGAGAGTCTATTCTTTGTTGCTTCAAGTTAGTGTTAGTATATTTTCATATTGATATTATAATATGATCTTGTACCAAGCGTTACTAGAGGTTGATTTCTGTTTAGATAGCGTGCATGGTCGAAAGTCAAACGCTAACACCAAGGTGAAGGAATAACGGAAAAATCCATCAATGCTTTCAACTAATAAAACTTCACCGATAAGAAAAACTCGATCGTGGACGACTGTTCATATTTATTAACGAGTACAATTATTTGCAACAAACATGGTAATTTCACACTGTTATTTTATCAATAGATTTTAGCCATCTTCATAAAAACTTTGCACAAACTATTGTGAATCAATTACAACTGTCAGACTTCATAGTTTTCTGTAACTCTTCTGCCATCGCGTTAAACATTATTCAATTATAATATTACACATTTCATTTATGTCTGTAAAATAATCCTAGCTTTGCTAGACTCAATCTATTTTTCGTTTGGCTTACCACGCCATGTTTATCATATCAATTACTGATTCTTCTGGCACGATGGCCTTTACAAAAGTCATTCGACGTTTAACGAATTATTTAATCTCCTTGGACATTCAGGTCATGAAAAACACTTTCTTTATTCTGAAACACGTTCATTAGGCACCAAGGCCACAAGCAGACTCTCCTGTAACTATGTATTTTCGCGTCATCATCATTTACGCGATGCGTCTAAATGTGCCTCTAGTTGGGATGCTATATGGTGCAATTATCTCCGACGAAAAATAAACCAGTCAAGATGATTACCCACCATGAAGCAGGCCCCAATAATGATGATGATCTTACGCCGCGTGATTTCTGTGGGTCTCTGAGGAGAAGAAGGAAGAATAGAATTACTGCTGCCTCAGGCATGGCGCAAGACACGACTAATGTGAGGTTGTGCAGGGAACTAGCAGTTTCATGATGTAAAACCATTAGCTATATATCCCACCGCTCCGCGCAAACGGCTAAATGTGCATATTTTATATTTACAGCTCACAAGTGAACAAAGTTAATTTGTACAAGGTTTTTTTTAACTGTACACATAAACACGGGACGCGTCACTCAGTCTGTTTTTATTGTTTGTAGAAGCAAATGTTGATTCTGGTAAATCCGGCGTGCCATAGAGAGAAGCAATGTGTCCAAAATTAGAACCCAAACTATTTGGTAATGGTGCTGTAAGAATGAATTTATGTGAATGATTCGGAGCTAAACCACCATGGCTGTGATCCTCAGGACGACCACCGCTTTCTTTTAAACGTATTTAAGTTGACGTCTGAAAGTACGAAGAAGAAGAAGACGAAGAAGAAGAAGTATTACTGACAAGCGTGGGCGCGACGACAGGTGCATAGAAGTAGAACAGACAAGTAGATCACCGAAGATTATCTGCGGAGATAATTTCTGTTTATGAAGGAGATACCGAACGTCTCAGACCTTCTAAATATAAAACTGTTGATAACCTTAGCCTGCAAAGAGGATTTATCAATATTTTCTCTCACGTCATTAAACTGGAATCATTTTCACCATTATCTTTTAGCTCCGTGTGTGGGGCACATATCTTCAATAAGTATATTGTAAGTCTTCCTGTGCCATCCGTTCAAGGTTTACCCCTTTCATCTTTGTCTCCAGTTCACATCTCCTTGTGTATGTGTGTGTGTGTTTTTTAACTCCCTCTTTTTCATTGACCCTGAAGATTCCAGAACAGAGATTGCACCGTAATGCAATTAACAGTGTATGCTATCGTATCCTGCATTTATTCTCAAAATCGTTGTCTTTTCTCTGTTTATTTTTCAGACCTTTTGGCCGTGACCTCTCATCAAGTATTCTTATGTTGTCTTGCATCTAGTTACAGTTATGGGACAGAAGAGCAGGTCGTATGTAAACTGTAGGACATCAAGCTGTTTTGTCAGAGTCTATTGAATACTATATCTGTTGGTTGATGTTGTTTTCATAATGCAGTCAGTTGGTGACAGTTTTAGGAAAGCGCCAAATTAACGACACTAATCTAGGGGTCGGCAGAGAATGTTTGAGGGGTCCAGGCAGAGCCGGCAGTAAATTTTGACATCCTGTAACTGAGGTATGTAATTATTTAATGCAGTGTTTCTCAAGCTATCAACTGCTTTGGAAAAAAAAATAGATATGCTTCAAAAAAATTATTTTAAACAATTAAGAGAATATCAAATGGAGAGTATTCTTTATCTTAAAGTACCTACAAATTAGTGTATTTCATTTAGTATATATCACTGTAATTTTTATTCAGGCTCGGAGTCAGATAGGTGTGCCGCACATTTTTAGAAAATTGAAAAGTGTGCCGTGAACACGAAAAGGTTGAGAAACGCTTATCTACTGTAACGGTACTGAATATTGCTTAATGTAAGGGACACAACTGTGTGCTGAAATGGAAAGATAATTTGGCTTTAACGATGTAATATACCAGCTTCGATCGGGTGAATGCAGTTCAATGTAATACTTTTATTTAGTGAAAATGAAGTCGAGTATATTTTAGCTTAACACCGTGAATAGTTAGTTTACAAGTAGTGAAAGACACGTGCCAAGTGTTTTGAGGAAAATTGTGCTAGATGTCACCGGTCACATGACCAGAAATTTGAAGGATAAGCGTTCAGATTCGTCGTTGACTTGACTTGACTTTGATCCAGTCATTGAACGTCGGCTCTTGGTGAAATTTGTCGTTAAACATACTGTATGTACTCATCTTTCAGAGCCGACGCTTGTTTTCAAGAGTCAGAGTATTGTTGTCTTTTGAGAAGAAACAAGTTCCGGTAATGAATTTTTGTTGAAGAAATAATTTTCGTCAAGTGTTACATAAGTATCTTCATTGTTATTTTATCATCAAATGGGAAGACTATAAGCATTACGACTCTCATGATGTATTTATTGTGTTTAATTATTGAGACATCTTCCCAGCTCTGATTTTTATAATTGATAGAAGAGCTAGTATTATTTCAATTCATTCCAACTGGCCTTGTGTCATTTCTTCTTCTTCTTCTTCTGTTTCATCTCTTTCTTCTTCATCTTCTTTTTCACCTTCTTTTTTCATCTTCTTCTTCCATCTTCTTCTTCTTCATCATCTTCTTCTCTTTAATCTTCTTCATCATCATCTTGTTCTTCATTTTCATCTTTTTCTTCTTCATCTTCTTCTTTTCATCTTTTTCTTCTTCATCTTCTTCTTTTATCATCATCATCTTCTTCTTCTTCGTTTTCATCTTCTTTTTCATCGTATTCTCATTCTTCTTCTCCTTCTTCTTCTTCTTCTCCCTCTTCTTCTTCAAGTACCATGCCTGGTGGCAAAAGCGATCATGTCTCTCCACAACTTCTTGTCTGCAGTAACACTGTCGTCTTAGACGTAACTACGAGTACGTTGAAGCAAACACCTGTTTTGAAAGCAAGGTGTATAACGAGTATTGTGAAAATGTATAATGTCACATCGTTATTGTCATCATAGTTAACTTAATATAAACAACTAAACGTTGTTAGTTACATTCGGCGAAAGATTTTGCTTAGGTATTTGATGTGAACGCCTTGAACCTCCATGTGCTGTCGATAGAACCTCCTTACAACACAGCTGTCCCAGTATAAACTTATACGAGCATATCATTTATGTACTACCGTACCAAATAAATTGAGCCACCATTCATCATCTTACAATAAATTAGTTACATCTCCATACCCGTACTGTAATTGATAATCATCATCATCATCACGTTCCTTGCCGGTCCCTATGGAGCGTAGAGTAGAGCGTGGAGCCATCACTGCATCTGGCCCCCCTTACATGAAGCCTGCACAAAGCATGCACATGCTCTTGCGGGAGTGGTTTCTGTAGTAATTCGCTTTACATGATGAGTTTGCCAGCCCCATGCACAACCCCATATTAGTCGCCTTGTACGACATGCTTGAGGGTGTAGTAGTCCTGTTCTTTCTTTGTCTCACACGAGACCCCCGGGACTGATAAGTACATTATTTTGGTCACCTAATATTTGAACAGGGAGTCGGCGGAATAAACCTGGCTTCTGAAGCAATACGCATGTGCTAAATGGCAAGGAAACACTGTTTCATCGTGAGCTGCCGTCTCCACAACGAAGGTCTGCTGCAATGGATCTCCGTCTTCTGTTTCTTGTCTTGATGGGATACTCTGACGGACTCTTTCTTGTCCATCTCTTGTCTTGATGGGATACTCTGACGGACTCTTTCTTGTCCATCTCTTGTCTTGATGGGATACTCTGACGGACTCTTTCTTGTCCATCTCTTGTCTTGATGGGATACTCTGACGGACTCTTTCTTGTCCATCTCTTGTCTTGATGGGATACTCTGACGGACTCTTTCTTGTCCATCTCTTGTCTTGATGGGATACTCTGACGGACTCTTTCTTGTCCATCTCTTGTCTTGATGGGATACTCTGACGGACTCTTTCTTGTCCATCTCTTGTATTGATGGGATACTCTGACGGACTCTTTCTTGTCCATCTCTTGATGTTGTCTTCCACTTGTAGCGCTGTGTTTGACACACGGTTTCACTGCAGTCAAAAACAATCCCTCGTTTATCAGCCTCGCCGGAGAGCTGTCTTATTCCAGACGAGATAATCTGTTCGTTGTGGCTTCATTAGCTGACTCCACCTATCGTAAGACATATTTACAGTGGCTTTCTCATGATAATGTTATGCACTGCAGCCGTTGGAACTTGTCTTGAATTAGCCATGCGTTTTTTTCTTCTTCTTTGCTCAGGAAAGAAGTTTAAAATAAAACATTGTGATAAGGCAGGGGTCTTTCTATGCCATGTTTGGATACTGTTTGTAAAATATAAATTATTTGATTTGGTTCAATGAGAAAAATGTGGTTAGCCATGGCAGGTAATAGATTCTTTCTTCTTCTGTGCAGTTTATTTTGTTCATTGCTGGATACTTCTTTTTTACGCTTAATTCTTTAATATCATCGAGCATTCATTTGCATATATTTTCTTTGTGTTTTCTCGAGTCATCATTCCTTCATCATATTCAAGCCTTTTTAAAACCTGATTTCATTCATACATACAAGTTATTAAAAATAGATGTAAGAAGATACGGGAAGAAATTTTACACGTTCATATCAGAAGAAACCACAGATAATTGCGTATATTAGCGACTTTCTCATCGCCATCGTCTTCTTCTCATCTCTTGTTCAACTGGCACTTGTCTGGTTCTTGTCATCAGTTCCACATTGGTAACCTTGCCATACCACTTTAATCCTTCCAAGCACCCTGTTAAGGATAGATTTGGGGTAATATATTGTGCCATGTTACTACACGCTAGCACATGTTCATTTTATTTGAGGAATTGTGTTCGCCTGTAGACAAACTACTTTTTGCACGAAAACGTTCACCTGTAGTGAGCGACAGTCACTAGTGACGTAGTTCGTCACGTGTCGTGGGTTCGAATAGTTAATTATTTTGACCTTTCGTATTCATTCACTGGTTTGAGGTGGACGTGATTTTCTAAGCTCCAGGACTTTTATGGAGAGTGTGTTTTTTCGAACTGGGGCATTAAATGGGTTTTTCGAAGGCCGCCACTTGTTAAGAACGTTCCTGATGGGGAAGGAAACTCATTTAGAAGTCTTGCACAACCCCCTAATGATATTTTCGTAAGAAGTATCTCAAAGATATTGAGGCAACTGAGCTTAGGTCGCCATCATCAGTTTTTCCGCCACATTACTTGGGTGCCGGGAAATATTGCCGTACCTACTAGTACATGGCCAGGATTGATGAAAGATTTAAGGATATATCTATATGTTTACTCTACTATTAACTGTGGCGATGAAGAAGGCCTAATGATTGAGGCTCGTTATTGACTGACGTAACTGGTTATCGCATGTACATGTTTTCCTGCCATGTACTATGCCATGTATGTATCTTGATGGATGTCTTCCTGTGATGAACGTACAATAAATGTCAACCATGTCTTTCCGTGGACCTGTTCACCTGCCAGCTTTTGTTGTATATGCTGACCATAATGTCCTGTATGAACGCCTGCAATCATTCGCGTATCCTGCATGATCCTCTATATTTTCTTCAGTCGTAACACACCCATTTACGAAAGTTTGTAGCTTTTTGGATGTGGTTTATTTTTTTTTTTTTTTGTTCTCCATGTTTCAGAGCCATATAATAGTACTGACGACATTTGAGTTGAAGATTCTTATTTTTGTGTTGGATCCGATAGGACACACGCTGAGGAAACCTGTCGATAGCATTTGAAGGCAGTCCTTGTTCTGGAACCCCCAGGGCAAGTGAGGCAGAGGTAGACCAAGAAGCACACGGAGAAGAGAACTGGAAACAGGTGAAAATGATAAGGAGAACGTGGAAGGAACTTGAGATGATGGCACATCAGGAGGACTTGGCATGTGTTTGTTGAAGGCCTATGCTCCTTGGGGAGCGAAGGGTTATGAATGAAATAATGAACAACTTTCCTTCTATCTATTTGTTTATTATTCTTACTACTGTATTATTTTTAACTAAAAAATATAACATAATATTTTCGATCGCTTATTCAAATTAAAGTTCATTGCTTATTGTTCTATCAATGCAGGATCTGTGTGCACGGCTGCGCTATAAAATAAAAACCCGTCAATTCATTCATTTTTTTGTCAATGCATTGAATGCGCTAATTGTTATGTTCATCTTCAATCCGATTTCGGGAGCCGCGCTAGCGTAGTGGTTACAACACCGCTCTGGCGACCGGGTGATTCAGGATCAAACCCGGACGACGGCATTTGAGGATTTTTCGTCGACCGGGATTTGGACTGGATTAACTCGAGACCTGGCGAGGACATTTGAAGGAGTGTCGTCGACCAGGGATTGGCAGCTCCTGAGCCGACCCAGCTGTAATGGGTACCTCCGAAATCGGAGAGTATTTGCCTGAATGGCGAGGGACACCTGTCTCTGTACAAGAAAAAGGGATACTCACGTAAAATCAATGTCAGGTTAGACATAAAAAAAAATAATAACCTGAGATTTCGCCTCGAGTATTAGCGGGCGTACGAAAAAAAAAAAAAAAAAAAAATCCGATAACGGGCCCGAACATAAATCTGAAGCGATGTCAGGAGATAACTATACAGTAACTTTTATTGTTTGTTTACAGTGTTTACTTCTGACTCGTTCTTGGCTTTAATCGGCATCAGGATAAACAACGAATGAAAATTCGTGATTTAAACCGTCTTTATTTTTGTTTCGCTAACTTCTTATTATCCACGTTGACGTTTTTGTTTTTTTAATGTACAGCCTGACTTAGCCAACACAAATGTCAGAACAGAAACAGAGTTTCTCCATGTGTTCCAGATTTCCAGCAACAAAAGAGCAGTGTGCTCTGACTTAAGAGGGAAGGAAGTGGTTGCGTGAGAATTGATGTGGATCGTAGACTTAACAGTTCGTGAGTCACACGCGCTGGCAATCGTGGGCGGTACATCCACTTCCTCGCAGGCAGGCGTTTCCAGGTCGCATGTTCTCACTCCTTCCAGTTTTTTTTTTTTTTTCAAACAACAGTGCAATCTTTTCTGTTTACTTATTCATATCAAGAATAAAAATAAGGGGAGTAAACTGTTGTTTTTCCATGTCGTAACACTAGCTATCACATTACTGTATCTTATTATTCACTGTCTCTCCTTTGTCATACGCCAGCGTTTATTATGTGCTCTTTTCATATTGTAATATCACTTAGTCACATGCGGATACAGGTTTTACAGAAACATCAGTAGGCGTAAATTTGTATGCCAACTTGTGGTTCACGGTTACGAGGTAGATAATCCCTTCAGAACAACACGTGGTTAGATTATGGCCTTCATCTCATCAGGTAAAAGTAATTACTTTATTAACCACCACTACAAATGTTCCGGATAGAGTAAAGAGGAGGGAAAAAAAAGAATTTGAAAAAAAAAAACATCATACAACAAGGCGTACTTATAGATCTGTCTGTTATTCTTTTTTTCTAACTCATTTTTGTTTTGCTTGATCCAAAACTTTCTTTCTTTCTTCCTCTTTCTCTCTCTCTCTCTCTCTCTCTCTCTCTCTCTCTCTCTCTCTCTCTCTCTCTCTCTCTCTCTATATATATATATATATATATATATATATATATATATATATATATATATATATATATATATATATATATATTCCCCCCTACTCTATCTCAGTCTCTCGTTTTTTTAATGCAGTGTCACTTTTGATTATAGCTTCCTTCGATTATAGGGCATGAGCGTTATCTGTCTAGCTGGCTTTAGACTTTCTGTAAATCTTACTAGTACGGCCTGCTGTTGTCATCAGTCAAGTCAGTACTTCGCAGATTATATTGTCTGGTGTATCTTATGAGCTCAGAACTAGTTCCGCGAAACCCCAGGGTTTCTGCGTAAACGAAATTCATAATGACGGAAACAATTAAAAAGATATCTCTGCCAAGAAGAGCAAGTAGGTGTGTACTTGTGTGGTTTTTTTTTTTATTTGCTTGTTTTTTTTTTTTTCAAAGCACGCTTATTGCACGAGCAGAGACCAACACACCAACGAGATAAAGGGTGACCTTCAACTTGAGTTCCTGTCTATACTTTCCATGTACGCAATTTTGTTTTTTAATCACTGATATTGTCGTGAGAGATGCACATTTTGACTGGTGACAAAAAAACCATTCATTAGTAGCATTTTTTTCTGCACTTGATCTACAGGGTAGCAGGCATTTTGGCGCAGAGTTTACTTTCCTGTTGGGAGAGTGGCCAGAATTGTTAAAACGTTTGCTTCTCAAGGCAGTGTTACCGTGTTAGAAATCAGGTATCGTCACACTGCACTCTGCACACCTGAAATAGTGTATCTGATTCTGAGTTTGAGAAAGGCACAGGCAGCAAGGAAGAAAACCGGTCACCCCCACCTTATAAAGCTTAGACTTAGTAAAGTCTCTAACACTTCACTCCACTATAGCTGTAAAGTGAAGTCTCTAACACTTCACTCCGCTATAGCTGTATCTGCAATGGGACTAGCTTTATCTTTAAATTCAAACAAAATTGTTCGCAAACAGAATTTTAAAAGAAAAAAAATACTACAGTGAACATGAACAGCAGCCTTCGCTGACGTAGGTCGTTTCTTTAGTTTCGTATGTCTCTTGTTTCGTATGCTGCTGGACAGCGTCAGTTAATGCTCTCAGCATAATGGGCAGGTGAGAGATCACACTCGTGCAGAGAGACTCACTTTCATTCACGCGGTGTGAGGGCTGCTTATTTTGTAAACTCACATGCTTCTATGCTGTTCAATGTCAAAGTAACCAGTTTAGATTTGGATAACTAATTATAGAAATAAACCAGGTGGCACTTGACACATGTACTTTCTTACTGCGTCTTCTGATTGTCTTAATGCGGGGTTTCTTAACCTTTTTTGTGCTATAGACCCATGTCCCATGAAGGCTATGGGCCCCTTCCTGTGAAATAAGTGTACGTAAAAGCTTCATTAAAAATTGTACAGTTAAAATGTTTGGTTAAGTATGTGAGCCCACTAGAATCCATTCATGAATACCCAAGGAGGGTTAAGAAACATTGCCGTAACAGAATATTTGTCACATTTGATCAGGACTTCTTAACCTATGGCCCACGTACCAGGTGAGGAGGTCGGTGAGTGAATTATGTAAGGCTTTATGGTTAAAATTTAAACGAAACCGATACTTAATTTTTTTATGATTTTTAAAATATTTAATTTTATTTAGGAATTATCATAGATTTTTGCATTTAAAGAAAGATGTATATTTTACATATTGAAAAAAAAAATTCAATATCATTGTATGAAAGCTTAATGATTTTTCTTTGTAATAAAATGTATTATTTGTATGTAACAAATTTGTATCATACGTTTATGCCATGAAAGGGTCCGAAGCCGTAACGTGACAATCAAATGGGTCCATGTACAAAACAGGCTAAGAACCCCTGTATTAGATGGAAAGTGTTAAGAGGGTCCCATAGTTTAGGTTGAATATCGTATGGACATGCAGCTTTCATTCTTATGCGAGTCATGCTGCTTTGCCGTTAGAGTTGATCTATCTTCCCCTGATGTTAAGTGGTAACATATAAAGCAGATGCTGTCTTTTAATATAAGTCAAGGCTTTTCAACAACCCCCACATCTCTGTAGCTCGTACTGTGCGGTCCAACCGGAATTCGCCCAAGTGTTAATTCCCTTTTTAAGTGGGGAGGAAACACTGAAGAAGTACGACACAGCACGAAATTTAGGCCACCGTGTACAGCTCGGCTTTGTACGCCTTCACTGAGCTATCTACCCCAAATGTCATTTGTCAGTCATTGGTCATGCGTCCTAAGATGACCTCTTGCTGTTTGCTAACCGGCTGTATTTAATTCTGTATTCTTAATTATGTTATTTGTCTATCGAATGCTGAAAAAGTCTACACTTTCAAGGAATCATCCTCATATTAATGATTGTCTTACATGTTTGTAACCAACAATGAAAAACTTCCGCCATCTTTTCGAGAAAATACAAAAAAGGTGCGCATTGCACAGTGAAAGCTTAATTGAACACCAATAAAAGAACACGCAGGCCTTTCGATTTTTTTCAGGATGCATTGACCATTGACCATAAATTAAGTGTGACTAGAAAGATCCAATAAAATTAAAATGGTATTGGAAATGAATGAAATGACTAGGAGGATTAGTGACGTCAACAGGACATGCAGCAGAAATACTACAACACAATTGTTTTCCCAGTCTTGTTTTGGCGGGTTACTTGCTTGATGTTCGGTGAATATTATCAGTTTAGTCAAAGATAATGTCCTGGTCTGAATACGACCGTAGTATTTCATGTGCTGATAATGAATGTACTTTAAATAGTGACACTGTCAGGCATCTATCTACCAACTTCTTGTCTGCCTTTTTAATGGTAACTGCATGTACAAAAATTGAACTTGACCGTGCTCGTACATGTTGTTCCAAAAACACTGCCTACATTATTTAGTATAATTTATCTATTTCTTTGTATGATTCGTTTCTTTGTCTTCTGCCACTCTCTTCTCTTCAAGCTGTATAAGTTTCTAGGGATGATGATATTGTATTTTCCTAGATTCATATGGGCTCCCTCTCAAGATCCTCCTATGATTATGTTATTAGCTATGCTAGGGGTATTAACTAAATTATCTACCAACAAGAACTTGAACGTAACTTAAATAATTTAAGTAAGTCTGCTGGTAAATATTTACAATTTATTTTTACAGTTTTTCTTTTCTGTTTGAAAAGCTTTCAAGTAAATCAAATTCAATTACAACAGTAAATAAATAAAACATTAGATAATAGTTCAAAGGTATCAAAAGTCATTAAAGTTGTTGAAAGTTCTCTCTTTGGTTAACTATCGCTGCTTGACGAATATCTATATCGTACTAACACTTTTATTTCACTGTCATTGAATGTTAGGATATCACTGGCTATATCTATGCCCAAACACTGTTCATCATGAACTAGTATTGTCTATTATTGTGGTGTGACTCGGATTACAGTTGCCTTGTTTTGCAACTCATCTGTTAGAATGAAGCTGGTTCCACTCTTGTCCTGGAAGGAAAATTGGTTGAACTTCCTCCAGGCAGTAGGTACTTGATGACTGGCCCTCTGAACTCAAAAGGCACTTGCACCAGTAGTAACTTCAGTAGTGGCTGACTCTTTTATGAGTAGTTGGGTTGACAGGATATAACCTGAAACATATTAGATGTAACCCCTATATTGTCCATCACTATCCCACTATCACAAAGGTAGGGGATGATAGACAGTTTCAGACAGTGTGCTAGCAGATGCATAGGACATATTATAACAGTAACAACCAAATCCAGTTCACTGGGACTACAATTTTCCTCTAAATCCTTAGTTAGAGCCATTTGTCCATGATCTGCCTCCATACAATGATTAGGTCTTGTATAAAATACTAAGTAATAGCTTAAACAATCCAGTAAAACAATCGCTTTCATCCTTCCTTACGTTCCTGGTGTGTGGTCCATTCCATCAAGAAATAATTCTTTAAGTGCTTTTCTAAACCTACAGACACACTTTTGCTACCATTCTCAATTATTTGAATATATATCTTGACATTGTTTTGCCTCCAGAAATTACACAATGGTTCAAAACACATCTACACATTTCCTAACGCACACTGTAATTAATCAATAGAACTACATATATATATATATACATACATACATACATACATACATACATACATACATACATACATACATACATACATACATACATACATACATACATACATACATACATACATACATACATACATACATACATACATACATACATACATACATACATAACTACATACATACATACATACATACATACATACATACATACATACATACATACATACATACATACATACATACATACATACATACATACATACATACATACATACATACATACATACATACATACATACATACATACATACATACATACATACATACATACATACATACATACATACATACATACATACATACATACATACATACATACATACATACATACATTACATACATACATACATACATACATACATACATACATACATACATACATACATACATGCATACATACATACATACATACATACATACATACATACATACATACATACATACATACATACATACATACATACATACATACATACATACATACATACATACATACATACATACATACATACATACATACATACATACATACATACATACATACATACATACATACATACATACATACATACATACATACATACATACATACATACATACATATGTATGTATGTATGTACATACATACATACATACATACATACATACATACATACATACATACATACATACATACATACATACATACATACATACATACATACATACATACATACATACATACATACATACATACATACATACATACATACATACATACATACATACATACATACATACATACATACATACATACATACATACATACATACATACATACATACATACATACATACATACATACATACATACATACATACATACATACATACATACATAAATACATACATACATACATACATACATACATACATACATACATACATACATACATACATACATACATACATACATACAACATACATACATACATACATACATACATACATACATACATACATACATACATACATACATACATACATACATACATACATACATACATACATACATACATACATACATACATACATACATACATACATACATACATACATACATACATACATACATACATACATACATACATACATACATACATACATACATACATACATACATACATACATACATACATACATACATACATACATACATACATACATACATACATACATACATACATACATACATACATACATACATACATACATACATACATACATACATACATACATACATACATACATACATACATACATACATACATTACATACATACATACATACATACATACATACATACATACATACATACATACATACATACATACATACATACATACATACATACTTACATACATACATACATACATACATACATACATACATACATACAATACATACATACATACATACATACATACATACATACATACATACATACATACATACATACATACATACATACATACATACATACATACATACATACATACATACATACATACATACATACATACATACATACATACATACATACATACATACATACATACATACATACATACATACATACATACATACATACATACATACATACATACATACATACATACATACATTACATACATACATACATACATACATACATACATACATACATACATACATACATACATACATACATACATAACATACATACATACATACATACATACATACATACATACATACATACATACATACATACATACATACATACATACATACATACATACATACATACATACATACATACATACATACATACATACTTACATACATACATACATACATACATACATACATACATACATACATACATACATACATACATACATACATACATACATACATACATACATACATACATTACATACATACATACATACATACATACATACATACATACATACATACATACATACATACATACATACATACATACATACATACATACATACATACATACATACATACATACATACATACATACATACATACATACATACATACATACATACATACATAACATACATACATACATACATACATACATACATACATACATACATACATACATACATACATACATACATACATACATACATACATACATACATACATACATACATACATACATACATACATACATACATACATACATACATACATACATACATACATACATACATACATACATACATACATACATACATACATACATACATACATACATACATACATACATACATACATACATACATACATACATACATACATACATACATACATACATACATACATACATACATACATACATACATACATACTCTTTCTTACCCTCAGGCACATACAGTCGAGCTGTTAATGGGTATCTATTAGTCTGCTCTTCAGATACAAACGGTAAAGGCAATCTGCATTAACACGCTGATGGTCACTGTATTTTTTAATTCTTATAGCCTGCTTTTTTTTAAATTTAGGGCACGTTCTATATACATCCCAAAGCCGGACGCCAGAGGGAGTTTACTACCCACCGTGTGTTTTGCGTTCCGAAAATGTATGTAAAATCTGCCTATGTGTACAAATCAGGAAAACTAAGATTTCATTTATCTACGTTATTCCTGGAGCGATTTTATTCATCTAAGGCTTAAAATAGGCTATGAATTATCCTTTAACTTCTTATCTAATTGTCTTTTACTTTCCTAAGTGCATTTTATTCTATGCGTACTCTAAACAGCAAAATTATGGACTAACCTGAGGTCTCGATGCATTCAACCAGAGATTTCTCCCTTCCTATAGTACTATTCGTGGAAATCTCTGCACAGACGGGTAGAGCAACATTCCCAGTATTGCATTAGTGACCTCTTCCAGGTGGTACTTCTCTCCTAAAGCTGTAATTAAATTCCAATCTCAACTGGTTTGCACAAAATAGGACTGGCCATTTTGACTGTCTAATGCTTTAGTAAACACTGCATAAAGGTACCTTGTGATTGGTCCGTGTATCATGCAGTTCTCACAAAGTATGACGCGCTGTTTGGTTAGAGTTACTCAGAATGACGTGTTGTGAATCAGACCACTTCACGACAGTACGTTTTTATTTTATTGTTGTAATTAATCTTCTTCTGATGCTACAGGTAATGTCCAAGACTATGATCTTCTGTAGTGTTACCTTCTTTCCGTCATATTCCCTATTCTCTCCCTCCTGTTGTCTTTAACCAAGGTCAGTTTTCATATTATCTTTTTACCTTTTTTAACATCATTGTCATACATCTAGAATATACCTTCTATTGCACATCATCATAATCATCATCATCATTTTCCTTCTGGTCCCTTATGGAGCACGGAGTCACCACTGTAGCTGGTCACCCTTGAAAGAAGCCTGCACCCAGTATTCACCTGCACTTGCTTCCGGCGGGAGCAGTAGTTCTATTCAAATCGGTCTCATCAGCGATACCCAAGAACTACACAGACAATACCCAAGAACTACACAGACAATACCCACGAACTACACAGACAAGACCCAAGAACTACACAGACAATACCCGAGAACTACACAGACAATACCCAAGAACTACACAGACAATACCCGAGAACTACACAGACAATACCCAAGAACTACACAGACAATACCCAAGAACTACACAGACAATACCCGAGAACTACACAGACAATACCCAAGAACTACACAGACAATACCCAAGAACTACACAGACAATACCCAAGAACTACACAGACAATACCGAAGAACTACACAGACAATACCCAAGAACTACACAGACAATACCCAAGAACTACACAGACAATACCCAAGAACTACACAGACAATACCCAAGAACTACAGACAATACCCAAGAACTACACAGACAATACCCAAGAACTACACAGACAATACCCACGAACTACACAGACAATACCCGAGAACTACACAGACAATACCCGAGAACTACACAGACAATACCCAAGAACTACACAGACAATACCCAAGAACTACACAGACAATACCCAAGAACTACACAGACAATACCCAAGAACTACACAGACAATACCCGAGAACTACACAGCCAATACCCGAGAACTACACAGACAATACCCAAGAACTACACAGACAATACCCAAGAACTACACAGACAATACCCAAGAACTACACAGACAATACCCAAGAACTACACAGACAATACCCAAGAACTACACAGACAATACCCGAGAACTACACAGACAATACCCAAGAACTACACAGACAATACCCAAGAACTACACAGACAATACCCGAGAACTACATAGCCAATACCCAAGAACTACACAGCCAATACCCAAGAACTACACAGACAATACCCGAGAACTACACAGACAATACCCGAGAACTACACAGACAATACCCGAGAACTACACAGACAATACCCGAGAACTACACAGACAATACCCGAGAACTACACAGACAATACCCAAGAACTACACAGCCAATACCCAAGAACTACACAGACAATACCCGAGAACTACACAGACAATACCCGAGAACTACACAGATAAAACCGTGCAATGTTATTAAAACAAAGATGTTCAAAGATGTGTGCAAGAGAGACATGAGGGCACTGGACATAAATCCAGCAAACTGGTAGGATGAAGCTGCCGATCACAGCAAGTGGCGATGATCTCTACGGCGCCACCTCAGATTGGGCGAAAAGAAGCTTTCATGGCAAGCAGAAGAGAGGAGAAAACGCCGAAAGGACCATGAGGACAGAAAAAAAGCAGCTGACGGCTATCGCCTCAAGGTCACAATCCCATAGTCAGTTATGACTGAAGGGCTATCACCTCAAGGTCACATTCCCATAGTCAGTTATGACTGAAGGGCTATCACCTCAAGGTCACATTCCCATAGTCAGTTATGACTGAAGGAGCTATTATTATTATTATTATTATTATTTCTATTAAAACAGCCATGTGTACAATATGCTGATTTAATAACAATGCACTGTTTAAATCATTTTTAGCGCGTTCGCAATTTTAGTCGCGAAAAGCACTATGAACTATACTTTGTGAGTCCACTTGTCACAAGAAAGAACTCGAGATCTACTAGACTGATTGCCATCAATTAAAAGACTCCGGCAAAAATTCGTCGCCCAGTTTCAAAGGTGATCTTAATCGGAAAAGAATTAAGGGCGCATTAACTTGAGTACTACGGCTTAACTTCGGAGCTTTTTTTTCTTTTTCGTTTAATTCGTTAGTTTAATTCACTCACCCCCCACCGTCCATCTGTTTTCCAGCGTCTTCAATAGTTTTTATTTTTATTTTACGCGAGCTATTTTGAGAAGCCACATGATCTCGTTCAATATATAGACTACATCGTCTGCTTACCAGTGTTTGCGTTCCGACTAGAATGTTTTGCTGTGTGGCCGACAGCCCACCACGTTGTATTTCTTTTGAGTAAATAAATATTAGACAAACATAAAGGTATGTTTTCAGGCACTCGTAAGTAATAAAGAAGTAGAACACTAGACATTACCATGGGCAGTGCTTCGATGACGGGTCATTACTGCGACCCGCAACACATAATACCGGAAATTTACCATGGGCAGTAGGCTGGACACGTCATCGAAGCATCATTTTTTGGTGATGCCTAGATGGCAGGGAGGATAGTGTGATTCACTTGCATAGATAGGTGGGGTTGTCGCACGGAAGGTCCTGGGTAAGCCACTCACGTCTGTTGTTTTTCTGTTGTCAAGTGTTCTACTTCTTATTTCTTACGAGTGTCTGAAAAACATACCTTTATGTTTGTCTAACATTTATTTACTGTTTACAGGCCTCGGGTTTCCCTTCCTTATGTATTTCTTTTCACAGCTTGTAATATTAAATAACCAATAGTAATAAATCAAACACGCGAGAGCACGTGCTGTATATTACCTAAATTTAGCATATTTTCCCTTATTACATAAACTCAGCCAAGCAGTATGCTATAAAATATATACGGCATGATTGTAAAACAGAGATGACAGAGCAGTAAAAATTGCTCCACCTGTATAAAGTTATACGTTAATATTACGTTATTTACTACATTATCAATGATATTACATTATTAATAATACTACAGTATTAAAAATACTACATTATTTAAAATAAGAAAATAAAGAATGAACGTGAAATGGAGTTTCCAAGGGAGTATCTTTCTCTGGGGAGTGAAAGCGGCATTAGAAATTCAAGACAAGACTTTTCGTCATTATCCTCAGCTATACTTTTCGCTCCCCGTGGAGAACAGATCCTCAACACAAACATCCCCAGCCCCCCCCCCCCCCCTTTCCTGTGCCATCCCTTCAAGGTATTCCTATGTCCTTTTTATCCCTTTCATAAAATTTTATTATCTCCCCCATCACATCTATTTTTCTTGTTCTACGGATTCCTGAACAAGGATTACCTTGTAATGCTATCAGCTGGTTCTTGTTTTTGTGTGTTTGTGTGTCGTGGCCAACGCCAGCGTCTTCTGCTCTGCTCCTGTTCCGTTAGCGTTTGTTTAATTCTTTCTATCAGTTCCATATAAGTGATCTTGTCATACCATTTAAATCGTTCTGTTCTACTGGCGTTTGTTTGATTCTTTCTGTCAGTTTCACATCAGTGATCTTGTCATACCATTTAAATAGTTCTGTTCTACTGGCGTTTGTTTGATTCTTTCTGTCAGTTTCACATCAGTGATCTTGTCATACCATTTAAATCGTTCTGTTCTACTGGCGTTTGTTTGATTTTTTCTGTCAGTTTCACATCAGTGATCTTGTCATACCATTTAAATCGTTCTGTTCTACTGGCGTTTGTTTGATTCTTTCTGTCAGTTTCACATCAGTGATCTTGTCATACCATTTAAATCGTTCTGTTCTACTGGCGTTTGTTTGATTCTTTCTGTCAGTTTCACATCAGTGATCTTGTCATACCATTTAAATCGTTCTGTTCTACTGGCGTTTGTTTGATTCTTTCTGTCAGTTTCACATCAGTGATCTTGTAATACCATTTAAATCGTTCTGTTCTACTGGCGTTTGATTCTTTCTGTCAGTTTCACATCAGTGATCTTGTCATACCATTTAAATCGTTCTGTTCTACTGGCGTTTGTTTGATTCTTTCTGTCAGTTTCACATCAGTGATCTTGTCATACCATTTAAATCGTTCTGTTCTACTGGCGTTTGTTTGATTCTTTCTGTCAGTTTCACATCAGTGATCTTGTCATACCATTTAAATCGTTCTGTTCTACTGGCGTTTGTTTGATTCTTTCTGTCAGTTTCACATCAGTGATCTTGTAATACCATTTAAATCGTTCTGTTCTACTGGCGTTTGATTCTTTCTGTCAGTTTCACATCAGTGATCTTGTCATAGCATTTAAATCGTTCTGTTCTACTGGCGTTTGTTTGATTTTTTTCTGCAGGTTTCACATAGGTGTTCTTGTCATCCCTTTTAAATCGTTCTGTTCTACTGGCGTTTGTTTGATTCTTTCTGTCAGTTTCACATCAGTGATCTTGTCATACCATTTAAATCGTTCTGTTCTACTGGCGTTTGTTTGATTCTTTCTGTCAGTTTCACACCAGTGATCTTGTAATACCATTTAAATCGTTCTGTTCTACTGGCGTTTGTTTGATTCTTTCTGTCAGTTTCACATCAGTGATCTTGTCATACCATTTAAATCGTTCTGTTCTACTGGCGTTTGTTTGATTCTTTCTGTCAGTTTCACATCAGTGATCTTGTAATACCATTTAAATCGTTCTGTTCTACTGGCGTTTGATTCTTTCTGTCAGTTTCACATCAGTGATCTTGTCATACCATTTAAATCGTTCTGTTCTACTGGCGTTTGTTTGATTTTTTTCTGTCAGTTTCACATCAGTGATCTTGTCATACCACTTAAATCGTTCTGTTCTACTGGCGTTTGTTTGATTCTTTCTGTCAGTTTCACATCAGTGATCTTGTCATACCATTTAAATCGTTCTGTTCTACTGGCGTTTGTTTGATTTTTTTTCTGTCAGTTTCACATCAGTGATCTTGTCATACCACTTAAATCGTTCTGTTCTAGTGGCGTTTGTTTGATTCTTTCTGTCAGTTTCACACCAGTGATCTTGTAATACCATTTAAATCGTTCTGTTCTACTGGCGTTTGTTTGATTCTTTCTGTCAGTTTCACATCAGTGATATTGTCATACCATTTAAATCGTTCTGTTCTACTGGCGTTTGTTTGATTCTTTCCGTCAGTTTCACATCAGTGATCTTGTAATACCATTTAAATCGTTCTGTTCTACTGGCGTTTGTTTGATTCTTTCCATCATTTTCACATCAGTGATCTTGTCATACCATTTAAATCGTTCTGTTCTACTGGCGTTTGTTTGATTCTTTCTGTCAGTTTCACATCAGTGATCTTGTCATACCATTTAAATCGTTCTGTTCTACTGGCGTTTGTTTGATTCTTTCCATCAGTTTCATATTAGTAATCTGATAATATCGCATTGACGTTCGCCGACGGCTCCGCATGTAGTTTCGTACGATTTAGAAATACTCAGAGATACAAATTGTAGATACTAAACATCCTAGTCACGTCTGGAAACACAGCAAAGTCTAGAAAATTATACTGACGTACAAACTTCAAGGCAGATCATCCAAAGGGACTACATCATTGTTAGCAGATGAACGACAACGAGAAGTGTACTTTGTCGCGAGAGGTTTCTTAATTATGAAGAATAAGACAACCAGGTGTATCAGGTGATACTAGGATAGTTGCCAGAGAAGAGTCTGGTCTTAAAAAAAATACCCCATTCTCAGAAAAGAGCAATGGTGTATAGAGTTCATAGGTATAAAGTCAGGCTGTAAAGAATTTCTGGCCGAGATAGTAATATTCAGTACCAGAATTCTATGGTGCCCCTCTCAGAATTATACCTATGGGCTGTTATAGTATCTAGGGGATTTAATTAAATTCAAAGTAATTCAAGCTGACATAAAGTAATACAACCAGTGCACTACAATTTTCTTAATTTTATTTATGTACAGTCATCTGTTTAGTTTTGTTTGTGTAAACACAAACCCTAAAAATAAAAACACACTGATGATGTTGCATGTATCTACACCAAATAAAAGTCAATCACTAAAAATAAAGTCTTTGTTATGTAGCTTTTGAAAATGTCACACTGACTACAATGTTATTGAGATCACTTGAGTTCAAACTATTTCTATGTTATGTAGCTTTTGAGAATGTCACACTGACTAAAGTCTATGTTGCTTCCAGACTAATTTAATCATCACTGTTTTCATCACTACTACTATAACTGGGTGTGGTACGCCAATGCTCTGCGAGTCAGTCTTGTCTAATAGAACTTAACTTCTTCGCTTCCGCCTTTTCCTTGAAGCCAGAATATAAGATGGAGAAGCCCAACACTGAGGGTCCCCACTCTTCCAACTGATGTAGGTACAGGGTGCTTGTTTAAATCATACACCGCTAGGTACAACACCAATGTTCTTCTCTGCTACAAGATGAGTGACAGGATACCTCTGACCTGAAATGTAGTAGGTCTTACATAGCATCGGGTTCTAAAATCCTCCTACCCAGATTGTAGATTAGTGAGGCAGTTCAGAATAAGTGATGATAACACAGGAAAGGTAGACTCAGTCAGTGACAAATGGTTTATGCAATAATATAACAACATTACAACACATACTTTCCTAATATGTCCATGACCGACATCACCAAAACTGCATAGGCCTTATGGTGAGTGTTGAGTGTCTAAATAAGTTTTATGCAATAATATAACACAGCATTACAACACACACACTTTCCCAATATGTCCAAGATTGACATCATTAACTGCATAGGCCTTACGGCGAGTGTTGAGTGTCTAGGCCTACTCAAACAATACATTAAATTACAATCTTTCCTCTTTTACTAGTTCCTGATAGTATTGTCTAGTCCAGCAATCAGAAAAGGCTTTAAAAGCTTCTAAAACTAACAACCTTCATTCCGTCCGGCCTTAGTTTAAATGTCGAACATAATTTATACCGCACAAAGCAGCTTTCCTTCTATGAATCACACAATGAGATTTTACACACACAATCACTTCCCTTAAACACTAGTAATTAATATTATACATATTATGACTTAATTCTCTTACCCACAATCTCAGATTCAACAGGCTTTTAATTAAACCCATGCAGTCTGCTTCACTGGCAATTGGCGAAGGAGCTGGGTTCTGGCGGTTCAAGAGAAATATTCCAGATTTGTTTCCCCTTTTTATTACAGGTAGCGGGCAAAAGGAAGACAAGCGATTCTATTGGCTGGCTGGGTCAGTTTATGTTTACAAAAATTTCTGTAAAACCACCCTTTCTGCCCGATCTGTCGATCATACAAAACTTCGATAATTTATTCTTCCAGTGTTTCCCAACCGATTCTTTCCATCCATGTCTTGTTTAACCGGCCATTTGGGCGCTACCATTTAAACACGCTAACCTTTTTCTGCCTCCCTTGTAGCGTTTGCAATCACAGTTGAAACCGGGGAAAACAGTCTTCGCTCTAAGTTATACTGCATGTAATCACTCAAAACTCCTGTGTCCATGCTTCTACAACTAAATCCATGTATCTAATGAAAGTTTAAGATTCCTGGTATTTTACTGTGCTCACTGTTCTGAGGGACATAACTTATCTTTTGGCCTGAAGTCACAAGTACACATTCACGTTTGCACAGATTCCATCTAGCAATCCTGCCGCCTACGGTTACTGAGACCGGTTTACAGCTCGTGCAGCGATTGGTCGAAAACATTTGTTGACATATTTCGATATAGGTAGGCAATGTAGGCTCTCGTTAATTGCCCTTAGATATTGGTTCAGGACTACGCTACATACCTGAGGTAATCTTCCTGAGAAGGCCTTCTCGATAAGGGCGAAACAATAGGAGGTCCCGTGTGAAAGTTGCGCACGTTAAAAATCCCTCGGCAGTTGGAAATCGTAAAGAGTAGGCCTATCAGACCGCTGCCCTGGCAAAATTTAAAAATTAGAAACCTACCCACCACAAAAATATTTATAGAGTGTGTGATTCCTGTATACACACATTGGGATTCTCGCCGGTGCTAACGGAGTTCGTGCACTGTTCTGAGATCCTCCTTGTGTGATCTGAGGGAAAAGATCGGAGCACTGATGGAGTAGTCCGTGTGCAATGAAGATAATCCTTCAAACCAAACCAAACCAAACCAAACCAAGTCTTCCTGAGGGTAACATTTGAGATTGAAAACATTGAATATCCAGAGCCAATAATTCCTTTATACTAGCATGCATCAGAGAACCAGAAACGGAGGCATAGGAAACATTCGCATTTTCTTCTTCTTCTTCCTAGTCGCCGTAAGCTCTCTTATTACCAAATCTGTTTGACCATAAAGCTGTCGATCTGTCTCAGGCTACTCCCATTGTCAAACATTTTCTCCTTCAAAGGAGGTGGTGAAGGTCATGCTATAAATTCTTCTTCTTCCTCCTCGTTCGTCCTGAAAAGGACGGTGGTTGCGTTGTGTCTGTTTACGCCGGAGCTGTGATATCTGCGCCTTTCGGCCGACACATCCGACTTCAGCACGGCATTTTTTGGGACCGGGTTTGCCTGCCCTCTTCGATCCCTACTCTCTCAGCCAGACTGCGGTGATGCAGCCTGTTTCCAGGACCACTAGGTAGAGGTGGAGTAGGGTCTTGGTCAGCTCTGGTTCGCTGACCCTGACGCAAGCAGTCAAGCTATGGGTCGCTGACTGCATTCTCTATTGCTGCATCTTTGGGTCCCATGCTGTAAATTGACCTCTCTGGTGGAGCCGACATTCCTAGAGGCTATGTTATATTATTCTTTGGTTCACTATAACAGGGATGTTCGTTGTTGGCGTTGTTGACTTAGGCTCGATATTTTTGCACCTATCAGATTATATGTGAGTTCTTGCTTTGTTCCGAACTCCGATATCAGATACATGTCTAGCATCAGGCCTGTCTTGCTGGCTCCAAACCTGGCCATGATCCATATCTTACAACACACCTTCATTGTCTGACGTGGCATACAGAACAAACAACCGATCCTATTCCGTGTAAGCATTTTTTTAAAATGCATTTTAGATTTGTTAATTTATATCAGAGCGTTATATTGTTTTAATTTTAAACCACCGTTCTTCTCCGGAAACTTCACTTAAAAATATTCGCTAGCGTTTCTACATTTTCATCTTCTTCACCTTCTTTTTTTTTTTTTACTTTTTCACAAAAATAGAAAGAAAAAAAGTGTTATAATACAACAGTGTCGTATATTCGCCGTTTGTATGTAAATTTCGAGCATCCGACACACCAGACGAAAAAAGTCATTTATTTTTGGGCATGCGCCCTTGTATAACCGACGGACCCTGTGTCTAGGTTGAACGTGGCGAGCATCGTCAAAAAGAGGCAACATGTTTTTTTTTTCATAAAAAAAAATAAATAAATAGAGCGTCCGTTTGGCTAAAACGGTTACAGTGCTTACATCTCGCAGCGAAGTTACTGGGCTCCAGGGTCACGCTCCACCCTAATGTAAATGGGTACCCAATTCTCTGCCGAGTTATGGAAGGCAATGGCAGCGAAGAAGGTAACTGGTCTTCCTACCTAAAAAAGCTGGATCTCTAACACTTCTATCCGTGCGGCAGTATCTGCCATGGAGCTAAGTTTAACTGTTTTGTTTAACCTGTGAATTACAGTAAATAGCTGTTTTTAAATGTGAATTAAACCCACATTTCTGTAGTTTTTACAGTACGGTATTTAGACTTTCCAGACCTTCATGTATGTAGACTTTCCAGACCTTCATGAATTTAGACTTTCACACCTTCATGTATTTAGACTTTCAGACCTTCATGTATTTAGACTTTCCAGACTTTCAAGTATTTAGACTTTCCAGACCTTCAAGTCTTTAGACTTTCCAGACCTTCATGTATCTAGACTTTCCAGACCTTCATGTATTTAGACTTTCCAGACCTTCAAGTCTTTAGACTTTCCAGACCTTCATGTATCTAGACTTTCCAGACCTTCATGTATTTAGACTTTCCAGACCTTCATGTATTTAGACTTTCCAGACCTCCATGTATTTAGACTTTCCAGACCTTCATGTATTTAGACTTTCAGACCTCCATGTATTTAGACTTTCAGACCTTCATGTATTTAGACTTTCAGACCTTCATTTATTTAGACTTTCCAGACCTTCATGTATTTAGACTTTCAGACCTTCATGTATTTCAACTTTCAGACCTTCATGTATTTAGACTTTCAGACCATGTATGTAGACTTTCCAGACCTTCATGAATTTAGACTTTCACACCTTCATGTATTTAGACTTTCAGACCTTCGTGTATTTATATTTTCCAGACATTCATGTATTTAGACTTTCCAGACCTTCAAGTTTTTAGACTTTCAGACCTTCATGTATTTAGACTTTCCAGACCTTCGAGTATTTAGATTTTAAGACCTCCATGTATTTAGACTTTCCAGACCTTCAAGTCTTTAGACTTTCAGACCTTCATGTATTTAGACTTTCCAGACCTTCACGTATTTAGACTTTCCAGACCTTCAAGTTTTTAGACTTTCAGACCTTCATGTATTTAGACTTTCAGACCTTCATGTATTTAGACTTTCTAGACCTTCAAGTCTTTATACTTTCAGACCTTCGTGTATTTAGACTTTCCAGACCTTCACGTATTTAGACTTTCCAGACCTTCACGTATTTAGACTTTCCAGACCTTCAAGTTTTTAGACTTTCAGACCTTCATGTATTTAGACTTTCAGACCTTCATGTATTTGGACTTTCAGACCTTCATGTATTTAGACTTTCAGACCTTCATGTATCCATACTACGGTTCCTTTCATGGATGACTTTTAACTGTATGCTACTAAAAGTTCTTAAACGCAATGGCATACTAATGAGGGAGGCAGACGGCGGTTCGCCCGGGTGTTAGCAAGGGAAAAAAGGGATTGGGGGGCTGGGGGGGGGGGTGCCATCCGACACTATTATGACAGTAGTATACTGTTTCAAAATCTAAATACATGCACGATCTATTTTTCATTGTGTTTATTTATGTGGAAGGGGGGGGGGGGAGGAGGAGGGGGAGTGCGCCATAGGAACGATCTACCCCCAGGTGCCAAATACGTTAAGTAAGCCCCTAATAAAGCGCCTCATGTTGGCAGTTCATAAACCTGGGAATGAACACACACACATACAGACGAGCGCACGCACACACACTTTGTCTAGTCTCTGCCTCTTCATTTTATTAATACGTACGCATTCATATGCTTCGGGAAACTATCATTGTTACACGTTACACACGTACCTTTTTTTCGTTGTAAATCTATCAGGTTTTATAAATCAGGAGAGAACACACCTGTTGGAAATATTTTCTTATGGGAACACGGCGCCAGCGACAGAAAAATAAGAAAATTGAGAACACTAGAACCCAGAGATAGTTTCTCCCACCTGAATGGGGCTTTCACATTTGTGTCTTTCTGCATTCACACAAGCCAACAAAGGGCGGAAACTTCTGATCTCTCTTTATGATGTTTGACTTTCTTCTTGAACTTTATGAAGTCTTCCTGAACGTAAAATCTAAGATTGAAAACACTGGAAATCCAAAGCCTTATACTGTCTCTCTAAATGTCTGTCTATCTATCTGTCTTTCTATCTGTCTGACTGCCTGTCTGTTTATATGTCTGTCTGCTCCTCCCTTTTATACCTTTAACTTTAATTTTCAATATATAATTGCTTCATATCTTCCTCTCTCTCTCTCTCCCTCTCTCTCTCTCTACCTATTTCTGTGCGTGTATGCATTTATGTGTGAGTTCTATTACTGAGTGCAGTGTTAATATTGACTACTTACTTTAGAAGTTGAGAATATTTTAACTTGAAAACTCTTTGAGAATTATATTACTGCAGAGCAGAAATGTAAAAAGGTAATAATGCCTATTTTTAACCGTGATAAATTAATGATTTTGTTCGTTTGTTCTTACTCTCCCTTCCTTCTCTCTCCTCTCACTTTCTCTCTCTCCATCTAGTTAGCATAGACACCTCTACAAGACATCAATTTACTCACACACATCCATGCACATACACAGTGAGACGCACACTGTTTTAAAAACGAACAGTCGATGTAGCTCAAACACACACACACATTAAAATGCGCACACGCATTACACAAACTAACATATACTAATGCACACACGTGCACATATATGCTCACTTAACACACATACACTAATATACGTGCGCATACCCAATACTATCATAAGCTAGTGCGAAACACAGATAGGCACACACACACACAAGCCAGTTCATAAAATGTTGTCACTGTACGAAACCACACGAACGAATTTTAATGCGACAGCAAAGGAAAAAAAAATAAAAAAAATAAGATGATATCTTGCAGCCAACCTTACTTCACCAGGAAGCCGTACGTAATGTTTGATCCCTACTTTTTCGTTCTTCCATACATCATGATGCGTAGTAGCTAGTGCATTGAAATTTGTGTGAGTGTTACGGAGTGTTTTTGTACACATGTTCGCGATTGTATATTGTAGTAACTATATCATCATCATAATCATCATCATCATCTCTAACATCTTCGGTCTTTTGTCATGACGGTGCACTGTGAGAGATTATTTCATGTCCATTTCTTGATGGTATCTTCCCACTTATATCACTGTCTTCCTCTTCCACGTTTACCTTCAACTCTGCCTTCCATTATGGTCTTCTGCACGGTGTTATGTCTTTTTATGTGGCCAAAATATTTTAGCTGTCTAATTTTTATCTCCTTCATTAATTCTCTTTTCATTGCTATGTTTTCTAGGACCTCTCTATTTGTTTTCTTCTCTTTCCGTGATATGATGAGCCCCAATCTTCTATATATCTGTATCTCGAGAGCCTCAATTCATTCTTCCAATTACTTATTCGTCGTCCATGTTTCTACACCACACAGTAATTAAGGCTGAGTGAAAAGGCCTTTGAGTATAAGAGTGAGATCCATCTTTGTTTCATAGATCTGGAAAAGGCGTTTGACAGGGTCCCCTGGAGCAAACTTTGGGACTGTTTGGCAAAGAAGAATATTCCAGCACCTCTGATTCATGCTATACAGAGCTTCTACAAGCCTTGCAGAAATTATGTGAGGACAGCAAACTATAAGTCAGAAGAGTTCAGGACCACCACTGGTGTAAGACAAGGTGATATCCTATCACCTTACCTCTTCATACTCCTTATGGACGATGTCATCAAGGCATGTAAGGAGAGAACAAGAAAGTATTCAGTGGGGTACTGGAAGATGAGACAGGTCTATATTTCGGAGCTGGCATTTGCTGATGATGTTGCCCTGATTGCTAAATCAGAGGCACATCTTCAATCCAACCTGCAAGTCTGGAAGGAAGAGCTGGAGAAGAGAGGGATGGTCATAAGCAGCTCTAAAACAAAATCCATGGTGATATCATGAGAAGAAAGAAAACATCAGATTAAGTTGGGAGAACGGGTCCTGGAGCGGGTCGACCACTTTAAATATCTCTGAGCTATTATAGACCGAAAGGGGGGCATCGGAGAAGAGTTGGCCACTCGAAAAGCAGCGGCTGGGAGACTTTTTCAGGCCATAAATCGTGGATTCCTCAGCAAGAAAGAGGTTGGTGGGAAAGCGAAGATAGCTGTATACCGCTCCACCTATGTCCCAGTCTTGACATATGGATGCGAGTCGTGGGCAATGACTACAACCCACAAAAGCCAGATCCAAACCTCAGAAATGAGGTATCTGAGGAAAGTGGTTGAGGTAACAAGAGGAGACATGGTCCGCGGCCAGACGATCCGTCAAGGCCTAAAATCCCATCCGCTGCAGACCCAAATAGAACAGTCCCAACTAAGATGGTTTGGCCATGTCTGCAGAATGGGAGAAGATCGGCTACCACGACAAGCATGGGAAACAAAGAGCCAGGGATCCAGACCTCCAGGACGACCCAGAGTCCGCTGGGAGGACAACATTAGACAATCTTTGAAGGACCGAGGACTAGAAAGGAACCAGGCCAGGAAGAAGACAGCTGATAGAATGGTCTGGCGCTCTCTCTTCCAAACCTCTACACCTCACGGTAGAAGGGGAACGACTAAGTGAGTGAAGTGACAGTAATTAAGAATATATTTAACATTTGATGATTCTCAGTTTTAATTTTTATCAGAGTAATTATATCGGTGGCAGGTTAACTAACAAAAGGCTCATTTGCCTCGTTGGATTTTTAGAAGGGAAAAAAAAAAAAACATTGCGAGCTCATGATGTCGTAAAGTGCTGTCGATCGAAAGAAAGAAACGTCGTGGACAACTGTTTTAGCTATGCAACAGTCACATAAATCAGGTACAAAACTATATAACGCTTTGACCAGAGTCGGCATCAACGTCTGAACAGTAAATCAGGTCAGTTAAAGTCATCACGCCCTAGGAGATTTAAAGACAGGTAGCTGTTGGAAACTTGTTGCCATGTAGAAGGGAAGGTTGGGGAGGTTACAGATGAAAAGAAGGGTGGAAGGGGGTAGAGTTTTTCCAGTAAAACTAAATTGTTTAAAATAGTTGACCTTTAGCTTTTCGTGATTTCAAACAATTTTTTTTTTAAATTACGTTCTCCCGAATATAAAGTACATCATCATCATTCATCATTTTCCTTTGTGCTCCTTGCGGAGCATGGAGCCCCCGGTGTAGCTGGTCTCCCTGCAGGAAGCCTGCACCAAACATGAACAAGCTCCTGCAGTGGCGGTTTATGTGACAGTTTGTTTTACATGAAGATGTTGCCAGCCCCCATACACGGCTTCATATTGGTCGCCTTTTACGACATGCCTGAGGTTACAGTATTCATATGGAAGTGGGGGGGGGGGGGAAGAGACGACAACACATGTTTCCATTATGAATACTAAATGATATAACGTTAACTGATGTTGTACAATAGTTTGCCATGTAGAAGTTTTTTTGTTGTTGTAAATTTAGGTTCTCGCGAAAAAATAATTCAAGTCCTGCATAAACGCTCCGCTTTATCTCTACATCATATTCAGTTCTGATCGTTTATTTTAAACCAAAAAAAAAAAAAAAAAAAATTAAATTACACAAGATTCTTGAGAAACGTTTTAAGAGCAGTGAAATGACATAATACAAATGACAAGATGTTTCCAGTCTAAATGTGCTATGCTCAGAATGTTTGTTTACAACAATCAAAAGTTTGCTTATTATAAAATTCATTTCGCTAGGGTTAAAAAGGCCCCTATCCGGCATTCCTGAAACGGATGGAGACGTATTCGCATAAAAAGTATAGTTATTGACTCTTTCTCATTATGCGTGTGTGTATACTGTTGGGAAAAAAGGGGGTGGAGCGGAATGATATGCTCAGACTTTAACTTACAAACAATAAAAAATGTGCATATTGTAAAGTTCATATCTTTAGAGTTAAATAGAGATCTTTATCCAGCATTCTGGAAATGGATAGAGACGTTAACATAATTTCACATATAGTATAGTTACTGACTCCTTCTCATTATGCGTGGTAGGGAGGTGAAATACAATTACGTTCCTTACTCATTAGATTTGCGACATGGGTGGCCAAATCTAACTCTGCAAAATGTTTGTCTTTGTTGTTCGTATCTCTCACGTAATACTTAGTTATTTAAAACCACTATCTGTGTGTCTCTGTTCAATTATTTACCATAATTTTAAACCCGAGTATGTCTTTTTCTTCGTGATGCTGACCGCATCACCCCTAGTATGCCGATGGTCAAGAAAATATGGGCTTAACACCATATTCCCAATATGCCACTATGGGCGTATAACGGGATCATTTACATTTACCTCTACCTATGTCTGTTTCTTGCTAGATATCATCATCAAAATACATAATTTCCGCCGTAAGTACTTGGTCGGTCGGTCGGTCTGTCACACTTTGCACACCGTCATTTGCGCCTTTTTTTTTTTATTTTCGAGATAGTGCATTAACTTTCAAGCACAGCTAAGGGGTGCAACTGTGGTTGAAAGTTTGACAATAGTTGTATTGTTTCCCCTTATATGTACTCTCGTGAAAATAGAAAAAAAGTGCGCAAATGAAGGTGTGCATGAACAGTTTGATTATGGAAAGAAGCCAACAACCTGATTGATAAACAGTACATGAACTGGAGTTTCGTCAAACTTCAAACGTTGTTCTCAGAGGCAGTAAGTCGACCAAGGCGTCTCAGGGGCGGTATGTCGATCAGGGCAAGATTTTAAAAGATGCGCGAACAATTACGAGACATGTTGTCATAAAAGAAATGTTAGTTATTTAGTCAATTTACGGTTGTCTGCAATGAAATGACCACAGTAGTGATAGTACCGTCTGTAATACATGTAACAGAAACAAAACACTATAATTAAAAACCTGTCAATTTTGGCGGGTTGTTGCTAGTTTACCGTAAGAAAAGCACACTGTTTCAACAAGCGTGCAATTTAGTTCCCTGTTATGATCGCGGCATGAAAAGATTGCAACTTTGGTGGGAAAATATGAAAATGACGTTACGGATATTGCAATTCTTGAATAAAGGAATTCTTCTGTCTGTCTCTCTGACTACATCTTTCTTCATTACAACTTTATTTTGTGCTAACAATTGTCGATTGGTTCCGCAATTTTTTTTAGGTTTAAGGTGGTGGAGGAAGGAAATCTACTTCCAGTCCATCTCCAATTTTGATGTTATCTCTTCCTGTGTGCGTATTTGGTTCGCCTCTTTCCCTAGCTCAGTTGATAGCGTCCCGCCATTAGTGCCTCACAGTACTTACTCTCACACAAGCACACACGAACGCACATACCAGCGAGTACGTGTACACAACATTTTACACACAATGACAACGTTAAACACAAACTACGGTGCTCCACAGAGGCAATCACTCTGAAATGCCTATCACACATTTAGCCAGCGTTTTATTAATGTATTCTTTGATACCCAGTAAAACCCCGCCAGAGGGCGTTCTTATTTTTTATAATAATGGAGACGAAAATGGAAATAAGATAGAATTAAACACAACCCACATATTGTGTGTGTTGGGGGAGAAAGTGGAGATGAGAGAATGCATTCAGTCTTCAGTTACTTTTCTGTGAAAATGTTTTATATGATTCCCCCCCCCCCCCTTTCCCCATATTATATTGGGCAATATGGGTTAAATTTGGGTTATGTTTTGTAGACATTGGTTTCTTTATTTACTGAGAAAAATCAAAATCCATATTCTGGGGTCACTTACATGTTAATGTGAATCGTGTATTTTACACCGTATATTTTAGTCATATATGTATTCATGTTAATTGCAATTTATCATTATTACAATCCTTTTACGCTTTATGCAAGGACGGAAAAAAAAGTTATTAATCTAATCTGCAGATTTTAACCTGCCGTAGTTAAAAATTATGTTTGTGTTAGCCTTGCTGGCATTTCGACAACATTGCATGACGTTCGAGGATTTTATAATTTGGGAACCACTTCGTAGACATTCTTAGTTATTTAAAATAAATGCTCAGAGCATCCAAAGGGTAGCGTGGATAGAGCGCATGCCTCGCACGACAAAGTTACCGGGTTCCGAGTTCAAAACCTGGTAGCGTCACGCTGCAGTCTACCCAGCTGTAAATGGGTACATTACTATTCTCTTGAGTAGGGAAGGCAAAGGCAGTGAGGAATTGAACTGCTCACTTCATCTCATAAAGCTGGCACTTATACCACGAAATCTCTAAAACTCCACTCCTCTTCGGTGGGACTACCCTTACTTATGTTGTCCGCGTGCGGTACGCGAAAATACACGTAGGTGCACGAAGATATCTTTCTTTCAGTGGTATCGCTGGAGGGAAAAAAAGTGGTTGAGGTTGGATAGCACTAGTCTAATTACACAAAAGGTACAAGAACCAGCACAGATAGTGTGAAATGGAACTACGAAAGCACGCCGATTTTCTCCTTCCGTGACCTACACCCGGTGACCTAGTCGGCTGGCGCCGTACGACCGGCGATCTTAATAATCTCTATTGTTCGTGTATGTTTGTCTTGAATGAACTTGGAAGAGCTACGTTACAGATGGTTTATTTTCTGGAAACTACTGAAGCAAATAAGAATAAGCCTTTTCTTTGTGGTTTCATTGCCAGATGTTATATACAATTTTTCTTTGTGGTTTCATTGCCGTAGAATATATTATTATTCTTTTCCTTTGAGCTTCTTGCGGAACATGGCGCCATCGTGTAGCTGGTCACGTGCTTATTCACGTTCTCCTGCAGCAATGATATAATCCCACGGGAACTACGCTGGATATATAATCCCACGGGAACTACGCTGGATATATAATCCCACGGGAACTACGCTGGATATATAATCCCACGGGAACTACGCTGGATATATAATCCCACGGGAACTACGCTGGATATATAATCCCACGGGAACTACGCTGGATTATATAATCCCCCACGGGAACTACGCTCGATATATAATAATCCCACGGGAACTAACGCTGGATATATAATCCCACGGGAACTACGCTGATTGATATAAGCCATAATCCTGCATATTAATCCCAGTCCACGGGAACTACGCTGGATGTATAATCCCACGGGAACTACGCTGGATATATAATCCCACGGGAACTACGCTGGATATATAATCCCACGGGAACTACGCTGGATATATAATCCCACGGGAACTACGCTGGATATATAATCCCACGGGAACTACGCTGGATATATAATCCCACGGAACTACGGGAACTACGCTGGATATATAATCCCACGGGAACTACGCTGGATATATAATCCCACGGAACTACGCTGGATATATAATCCCACGGGAACTACGCTGGATATATAATCCCACGGGAACTACGCTGGATATATAATCCCACGGGAACTACGCTGGATATATAATCCCACGGAACTACGCTGGATATATAATCCCACGGGAACTACGCTGGATATATAATCCCACGGGAACTACGCTGGATATATAATCCCATGGGAACTACGCTGGATATATAATCCCATGGGAACTACGCTGGATATATAATCCCACGGGAACTACGCTGGATATATAATCCCACGGGAACTACGCTGGATATATAATCCCACGGGAACTACGCTGGATATATAATCCCACGGGAACTACGCTGGATATATAATCCCACGGGAACTACGCTGGATATATAATCCCACGGGAACTACGCTGGATATATAATCCCACGGGAACTACGCTGGATATATAATCCCACGGGAACTACGCTGGATATATAATCCCACGGGAACTACGCTGGATATATAATCCCACGGGAACTACGCTGGATATATAATCCCACGGGAACTACGCTGGATATATAATCCCATGGGAACTACGCTGGATATATAATCCCACGGGAACTACGCTGGATATATAATCCCACGGGGAACTACGCCTGATATATAATCCCACGGGACTAAACGTCTGGATATTATAAATCCCATGGGAACTACGCTGGATATATAATCCCATGGGAACTACGCTGGATATATAATCCCACGGAACTACGCTGGATATAAATCCCACGGGAACTACGCTGGATATAATAAATCCCACGGTGAAACTGTACGCTGGATATATAATCACACGGGAACTACGCTGGATATATAATCCCACGGGAACTACGCTGGATATATAATCCCATCGGGAACTACGCTGGATATATAAATCCCGACGGGAACTAAACGCTGGACGCTGGATATATAATCCCACGGGAACTACGCTGGATATATAATCCCATGGGAACTACGCTGGATATATAATCCCATGGGAACTACGCTGGATATATAATCCCATGGGAACTACGCTGGATATATAATCCCACGGGAACTACGCTGGATATATAATCCCATGGGAACTACGCTGGATATATAATCCCATGGGAACTACGCTGGATATATAATCCCACGGGAACTACGCTGGATATATAATCCCATGGGAACTACGCTGGATATATAATCCCATGGGAACTACGCTGGATATATAATCCCATGGGAACTACGCTGGATATATAAAATACCATTTGCTTATTTATGAATTCGGAGTGAATACGTTTCTTCTTCTTCTTCGTCGTTCAATCTCAAATAACCACATCTATCCGTCTTATAAAGCTGCCAGTCCGTCTCAGGCTTCTGTCATCACCATACAGTTCTCCCTCAAGTGATTTGGAAAAGGCTACGCTACCACCCTGCTCCTCTCATGGAGCCGACAATTTTGGAGTACATGTTCAACTGTCTGTTTGCCCTCCCCACATGGGCACATAACTGTCTGTTTGTCCTCCCCACATGGGCACATAACTGTCTGTTTGTCCTCCCCATATAGAAAACATCTGTCAAATTTTCAGTTTGTTGAACAGGTGGTATCTAATTTTGCAATAGCCGGTTCTCAATCTGAAAGTCATTACTTGATCTCTTCTTGGTAATGCTTAGTGTGGTTCTGCATTACAGGACTCTGAGTGTTCCTTCTGCCATTTTTATCTGTAGTTATTTCGGATTATTGCTTTTATCTCTTCATATTTAGCCCTGTCTTCTGTTTGGATTTTCCTTCCTCTCTGTTTGGCAAGTTTATCTGCCTTCTCATTTCCATATATCTTGCAGTTTTCGGGAATCCGCTGTCCTTTACTTTTGTGAATTCATAACTGGATTCCATTAGTGCTTCTACCACGCTAATTCGTTGTTTTTAGTGTTCCTGCGAGCAATGATGATTGACAGAGTTGTGAGGAGCACTTTCTCGTCCGTAGCAACATCTTTTCAATTTTCCATGATAGTAATTGCTGCTGTTCTAAGTGCTTCTGCCTGTGATTTAAAGTTGCTGGAGAATTTTCCAGAGGCCTTCGAGATATGTATTTCCTGTCCACTATTTAATTTTGTGGAAACACTGCCACTTCCATTTGTTGTAGCGTTTGTTGGTGATCCATCTGTATATACGTGGGTCCATCTGTATATACGTGGGTCCATTCTGTGGTAACGAATGTCTTTCTGTTATTCAAATCTCAAATAATACCAACCCTAGTTATTTATAGCGTATTTCTGTGCACATAGACACACAGAAAAACTCTGGCAATGATGTAAAAAGTTATTCATTTCATTTCCCTTCATATTCCACATGAAGCATAGGCCTTCATTAAATTATAGAGGAATAATGTTACTTTCAGTGCCAGGAAAAGTATTAAACAGGATTATCCTTGAAACATTAAAAGAGTCCATAGACAAGAAACTGAGAGATGAACAAGCAGGTTTTCGACAAAACAGATCCTGTACAGACCAGATAGCCACTTTGAGAATAATAGTTGAACAAAGTCTGGAATGGAATTCACCACTATACATCGGATTTGTGGACTACGAAAAGGCATTTGACAGTGTAGACAGAGAATCACTTTGGAAATTGATGAGGCATTATGGAGTTCCCCTGAAGATCATTAATTTAATAAAGAAAACATATGAAGACGTGACATGCAGAGTTCTTCATGAAGGACAGCTTACAGAACCGTTTGGGATAAGAACAGGAGTGCGACAGGGATGCCTCTTGTCTCCATTTCTTTTCTTACTAACAATAGATTGGGTTATGAAAACATCGACAACACACAACAGAAATGGAATCCAGTGGACTCTGACTAAGCAGTTAGATGATCTGGATTTTGCTGATGACTTAGCTCTTCTGTCCCATAACCGTAATCAGATGCAGGACAAATTGAAAACACTCCATGAGAGGTCACAGCAATTGGGTCAGAAAATACACAGGGAAAAGACAAAGATAATGAGAATAAATGCAGGTAATCTTCTTCTTCTTCTCGTTCGCTGTTGTTTAGAAATGTCTACACAAGAAGTCCGGTTTTCTGGATGTATGTTGCTGTGGTTGAAAGTTCTTCAAGACTCCCAAACAGCTTTGTGTGGATGTGCGTCTCTGTGGGCCAATGTTCAGTTCGCAATTGACTAAGCATGTGGCAGTCTTGCAGGATGTGTTCGGCTGTCTGTGCTGCCTGTCCACACGTACATAGGGGTGATGGGACCAATCTCAGTCTGTATAAGTGACTGTTCAGTCTGTTGTGGCCTGTTCTCATACGGAACAGGATCACCTGTTTTGCTCGATCAAGATATTGATAGTTGTCTCTTTGTTGATCAATTTTCCTGATGGCCTTGATAAGGGTCTTCTTTTCCTGGAATGTGATTGTTTGTTCTTTTTGTTCCTGTGTTGCTCCCTCTTTTGCTAACATATCTGCTCTCTCATTTCCTGGTATGCCACAGTGTGATGGTATCCACTGTAGCACTACCCTTCTTTTGATATTTACTTCGCATAGGACTTTGTTTAATTCTGGCAGTTTATCACTGTTGAGGGCTTGCAGAACTGACATTGCATCGGTAAGGAATACCACCTGCTGACATTGGCTTATTGTGTTATTTATTATTCCTGCAGCAATGCTTATGGCCTGTGCTTCAGCAGCATAGTTTGAACAGAATATTCCAGTAGGTGAACAGGTGGATTCATTTTCTTTGTCTGGATAGACCACATAAACTCCTGCGCCTCCGTTCTTCACTGCTCTGGTTGCAGATCCATCAGTATATACTTGGATCCATGCTTCTCTGGGGTATAGTTCTTCAATCATGTCACATGCTGCTATTTTCCTTTGGAGAGTATTTAGCTCTCCCATGGGGCAGGTGGTAGTTATGGAGGTCTTAATACTGAAATTTTGATGTTGTTCCCATGGGGTTGGGAGGAGTGTGGGAGTTATTTCCTTAGTGATGTCTGGTAGTTCATCCTTGTATGTTCTAAGTAGTTTTTTGGACCGATGCACAAAACTGCTGCTCTTCAACCTCCCACTGGCCAAATCTCCAAATCTAGTTTTCACCGGATGTGCGGGCACGTTCTTGTACTCCTCCGCCCGGATCAGGGTCCTAGTGTCTCGTCTGTAATAACAAAGGTGGAATGCCTGTGATTTTTTCCATTTCATTTATTGGTGTGGTCTTCATGGCACCCGTGATCAACCTAAAGCGCTTGATTTTTGTACTTTATCTAAGGCTTGTAGGTGTGATTTGGCTGCTGTAGACCATGCTGCTGATCCGTACTCTAATATAGGTCTTATTGCACCTGTATACACTTTCTTTAGTGTTGTTTTCGTTAGCTCCCCAACTTGATCCATCGATTTTCCTCAGTATGGAAAGTTTTCTTCTCGCTTTAGCCTCTGTTCTCTCGATGTGGTGCCTCCATGTCATTCTCTTATCTAATGTAATGCCCAAGTACACCGGTTCCTCATCTGTTTGGACATGTATATTTCCAAGTCGTATCTCTCCTGCTTTGTCTTTGTTGGAGAGCGTGAAAAGTGTTGTTGATGATTTTTCAGCGTTGATCTGCACCATCCATTTCTCTGCCCATGCTGCTATGTTGTCTGCTGCCCTTTGTATTCGCTTATTAGCGATAGTTAGATGTTCTTCTACACACCACACCCCCAAGTCGTCAGCGTATAGGGCAGCTCTCACACCCTGGGGCAGATCGTGGATGAGGTCATTGATGAATACAAGGAACAGGGTGGGAGACAATACTGATCCTTGAGGAACTCCATGTTTTAGGAGGATTTTCTTGCTGTTGTGACCTTCCATAGTGACTCTTGCTTTCCGATTGTGTAGGAACGACTGGATCCATTTTCTCATATTACCCTTGATTCCGTTCCTTTGCAGTTTTACTATTAACCCGTCTTTCCATACTTTGTCAAAAGCTTTTTGGAGATCTATCCATAGGGTAAAGACTTTTCTCTTTTCTTGGAAGGCATCTTCAACGATCTGTGACAGGTATGTGATTTGGTCTTCTGTGCTGCTGCACTCTCTAAACCCTGCTTGTTCTGGCACTAAAATTTTTCTCGGATTCCAAGTACCATTTCAATCTTCTGTTGATCATCCTCTCCATTGTCTTACATACACAGCTTGTTAGGCTTATTGGTCTGTAGCTGGTGGCCTTCCTGTTGTCTTTTCCTTTCTTTATGATGGGACACATGAGCGCCTCTCTCCATATCTGTGGCACACTGCCTGTCATCCAACAGTAGTTGTATATCTGCAACAGTTTTGCTCATTGCTGTATATCCTAGGTGTTTTAGCATTTCGTTGGTTTATACCATCGGGCCTGGTGATTTCCTGTCTTTAAGTTTCCACACTCACGGCTGTTTTTTTAACTCGTCCATATTGAAAGGTTTGGACATAACGTCCCGGACTGTTTCCATTAGTTTCTAGTGTGGATTATTTCTTGACGAATGTCTCGTTGTCTGCGTAAATTGACGGAGATGTTACTTTCATTTTCTGTAGGATTCCGCAAATATGTCTGCTGCTTGTTTGCCGGTATATAGTTTCCCTGCATCGTCTAGTGTAATGGTTTGTCGTTGAGAATTGTTATCGTCATTCAATTGTTTAGTGAGTTTCCACAACTTTCTCCCTTCCTTTTCAAGGTTTAGTTTATATGTTTTTTCCCTCCAGCTTCTCCTCTGGGCTTCTAGCTTTCCTTTAATGAATTTTGCTTTTGCCTTTTGTAGCATGATATGGTTCTGTTGGGATGGTTGTACCTCTGCAGTGTGCCTTGCTTCATTCATATCTTCATGTAGGTTTTGTAGTGTGTTGGACCAATATGGTACATAGTTCTTCCTCGCTCCTCTCGGTATTGTCTCCTTTGCTGCCTTGAGTACTCCATTATTAAAATCCCAGATGACTCTGTTAATGTCTCTGTCTAGTACCTTAATATCTTTTGTAAGCAGATTTGCTCTGTGTTGATAAATGGACCAATTTGCTTTTTTTATAATTCCATCTTGGCTGACTTGGACTTGTATTAATTGTTCTATTAATTTTGATGAATACAGGACGATGATCACTTCCACCGAGTTGTTCTCCTATTTCCCTTTCCACTATCCCAGCCAAATCAGGTGTGCAGAATGCCAGGTCTGGAGTAGAGGTGCTATGCCATCTTCTGGAGTAAAAGGTTGGAGGATCATTAGGGTTGTTTAGAAGGGTTAGGTTATTGTCGTCTTGCCAGTTTTCTATCTCTTCGCCCCTTCTATCTAGCTGGTTGTATCCCCAGCTTTGGGAATGGCTGTTGAAGTCTCCCACCGCTATGAAGTTGCCAATGGGGACATCTATGCTAGTCATGTTCAGTGGTATGTCATTGGGGCAGTAGAAGTTTAGGAGATCCAGTTCCAGAGTGTTATGTTTTATATGGATTACTTGGTATTCTGCACCTTCTTTATATGTCTTGGATTCTATAGCGTTGAGGTTATTCCTTATCAGTGTTAGTATGCCACCCTTCTTCCGATCTTTTCTGTCAACTCTGAAGCATTGATAGCCCCGTATCTTAAAATGTTTTCCTTCCTGTAGGTGGGTTTCTTGTATGCAGCATATGCTAATTTCTTTCCGAAATAGGGTATTCTCTAGTTCAGTCTTTTTGTTGTTGACTCCCTCTGCATTCCAATGCATGACATTCAGAGGGGCCGTCGTCTTATCTGGTTGGCCAGTTACTTTCTCCTTCCGCCTCCTGGCTCCATTTGGCGGACTAAGGAGACCTCCAGTAGCTGAGGGTGGATTCTGTCGAGGCTCAGAATCCGGCACTGCTCCTGCCTGGAGGGACTTCACAGGGCGAGCACCATAACGATAATTTTTTGACATCTGTTGTGTAGATTAAACCAAAGCGGGTTGCATGGTACCATGGTTGCTGGTGCGCCTCCTGGCCTGGTACATCTGACTTCAGCACCTGTTTCTTAAGGCAGAGTGTGCTCATGCCTCCCCCTCTGGCTGGGGGATTTGATTTTGCCTTTACCTCGTTTGCTGTCCCATCTTGCCTCCCGCTGGGGTTGATACCCAACCTTCGGCAAGATTACTGGGTATAACGGGGTCCACCACGAGTAGGTGAGGTAGACTTGGGCAGGAGAGGCTAAGAGACATGTTGAGTCTTGTATTGCGCATCACTGCCCCATTTGGACCCCAATGCAGGTAATGATAACAGGGTTGAACTTGAAGATACACCAATACAAGATGTAGAATCGTACACATATCTTGGTAGCAATATAGACAAAGTTGGAGGGACAGACAGTGATATCAAAATAAGAATACAAAAAGCAAGAGGAGCTTTCATTGCATTGGGAAATATACGGAGATCAAGAGAAATCGGATCCAACACGAAAATAAGAATCTTCAACTCAGATGTGAAGTCAGTCCTGTTGTATGGCTCTGAGACATGGAGAACAACAAAGACAACAACCAAAAAGCTACAGACTTTCATAAATGGGTGCTTGCGTAGAATAGAGGGCTTAAAATGGTATGACAAAGTTACCAACGTGGAACTGATGACAAGAACTAGACAAGTGCCAGTGGAACAAGAGATGAGAAGAAGACGATGGCGATGGATAGGACACACACTGAGGAAACCTGTTGATAGCATTACAAGGCAGTCCTTGTTCTGGAACCCCCAGGGCAAGAGAAGCAGAGGTAGACCAAGAAGCACATGGTGAAAAGAGCTGGAAACAGAGGTGAAAATGATAAGGAGAACGTGGAAAGTACTTGAGAGGATGGCACGTGACAGGAGGACTTGGCATGGGTTTGTTGAAGGCCTATGCTCCTTTGGGAGTGGAGGGTTATGAAATTCACGCCAAAACTGCATGTCCTGTGCCATCCTTTCAGCGTCTTCTTTATCGACAACACGTTTCGGAATGACAGAAAAGACACAGGAAAAGCCTAGATCTACAGTGTAGATAATACCAAGGAGTCTTCAACTTGGTAATAGTTGCAAAAGAGCGAAAAAAAAACTCAGCAGTACTAGTTAAAAAACAACAATAAAATCTTTGCCATGCCTTCTCCGTCCTTTCTCCGTGTGTTTGTAAGTCTCCCTCTTGTTAACTTACCCTTGGCCTCCCAGAACAAAGATTGTCTTTTACTGCAGGTTTCCTCAGCATGGGTTCTCTTAAAAGTTAATTGTGCACGCGTATTTGTTATTGATTTGGGGTCGGGGGAAAGGGCGAAAAAGGAGGGGGGAGGTAGTTCTTTCTTTTTAAGAATTTTTTTTAAACTTTATATTCAGAGCTTGCCAGGCGGAGCTAGATAGCTGCAAGTGATTGACCAGCGTAGACGAGTGGAATAAGTAATAGACTCGGAATATAAAATAGTTCCAAACAGCAAAATTAGGATCATCAGGTATTTAAAAAAAAAACAAAAAAAACTGATGATCCTAAATCTCAGTGATCCAGTACAATATGATATGTAAAACTATTGCAAATAGCCGAACGAAAATGAGAACGTTCGAAAGTCACAATAGTAAAGTAACTATGCGACCGGCCATAATTTTTTTTTTTTTTTTTTCATGAACTACAAACTTATCTACCTGCGCATGACCCTACCCCCCCCCCCCCCCCCTTTTTTTTTCCCCCCTAACTCCCTGGTCCATCTGTTCTCTCCCCTTCCCCCCTCTCTTGTTCGTGACAAGGCGGTTCGGCCAGAGCAACAAGTAACATGGGTAAGTATGCGCGACCTGACACCGGCTAGAGCGGAATGTGAACCATCCAGTGTAGGCCGTGCAGACGCCGGGATAGGATCTAACACTTTGGGATAGGGAAGAGATTTTAATAAAGTAAGAAAGACTCGGAGAGAAGCGAGTCAAACAAAAGCGGAACGGTAACTTAATTCTGAAAACTTCTGCGTCGAATTTTTTTTAATGCGTGTGTTTTTAATGTGAGCCTAACATCGGGTGTGGTTGGGATTCTTTTGCAGGATATATTTTACTGCAGGATACATTTGTTTTATTGTATCTATTTCAAACATATTGTCGGTAGCCTACGTCTGTGATATCTTATCATTTGTGACTCAGTGCAAGCTGTTTTTTTTCTCTTTGTAATTTAGATTTGAAGGTTGTTAAAATAGTCTTCCACGTAAGACAGAGTAGTGTAGTCACTAATGGTAGTTCCAAGTGTGCACGTTAAACGAATATAGTCACTGTTTTGTAGTTGCATAGACATAAGTAAAACGTGTGGATCTATTATGGCAGTTCCATAGACAAGCGTAAAACCAGTGTTGTCACTATTGTGATAGTCGCATAGACGTACGTAAACCAGTGTTGTCACTATTGTGATAGTCGCATAGACGTCCGTAAACCAGTGTTGTCACTATTGTGATAGTCGCGTAGACGTACGTAAACCAGTGTGGTCTGCTATTGGTAGTTCCAAAAATGCATTTAAATCAGCGCTACCACTATTTTGTAGTTACATAGACATACGTAAAACCAGCGTGCTCACTTCTCTGGTAATTACATAGACGTAGATAAAACCAGGGTGGTCACTAGATTGTATTTTGCTAGCTCTACGGACGTACGTAAAACCAGTGTGGTAACTATTTTGTATTTTGGTAGCTGTATGAAAGTTGATAAAATCAGTGTGGTTTACTATTTTGGTAGTTGCATAGATGTACGTAAAATCAGTGTAGTTTACTACTTTGGTAATTGCATAGACTTACGTAAAATCAGTGTAGTTTACTACTTTGGTAGTTCCATAGACGTACGTAAAATCAGTGTAGTTACTATTTTGGTAGTTGCATAGACGTACGTAAAATCAATATAGTTACTATTTTGGTAGTTGCATAGACGTTCGTAAACTCAGTGTAGTTTACTATTTTGATAGTTGCATAGATGTAGGTAAGATCAGTTTAGTTTAATATTTTGATAGTTGCATAGATGTAGCCTACGTAAAATCAGTGTAGTTTACTATTTTGGTTGTTACATAGATGTACGTAACATCAGTGTAGTTAATACTTTGATAGTTGCATAGATGTGTACGTAAAATCAGTGTAGTTTACTATTTTGATAGTTGCATAGGCATGAATTACCTGATAACTTGGTGTAATTTCTGTCATTATTGATCCAATTGTTGATTTTTTATGATTTTGTAAAAATGACAATTTGCGTTACTATTTTGGTAGTTGCATAGACGTACGTAAAATCAGCATAGTTACTATTTTGATAGTTGCAAAGACGTACTTAAAATCAGTGTAAGCTTACCGTAGTAACTATTTTGATAGTTGCATAGACGTACGTAAAATCGGAGTAGTTAATATTTTGGTAAGTGCATATACGTACGTAAAATCAGTAGGCCTATAGTTACTATTTTGATACTCATATATAGGTAGGACATTTTAGTGAACTACTGGTATTTACATAAGCGTTCGTAAAATCATTTTTCATTATTTGAGTAGTTGCATACACGTACACGTCAGTAGCTGCATTAACGTAACGTAAAACAGTATAGACAAGATTAGTAGCTGTGTACACAATAAGCAGTAAATATGACAGCGTTAGTGCCAGCATACGATGATCTGCGTATGGCTCTCCTCCCTCCAGTACTTGGCCACAGCAACCTGATGTCACCAGCTCACACAGCTCTGCTCACCGAGCTCTACTATGTATGTATGCTCAAATATACGCCATCTGTGTCTAGTTTACTCATCATTAACTTGCTAATTAATAATGAGTGTTAGTTCTCGCCTGTACAGCTGTGTGTTATAAAAGGTGGTAGGGGTGGTATTTAATGGGAAAGTTAGCTTTGTCCAGGCAGATAATCAGGAAGAATCGTTAATCATACATATTGTTAACAGTGGTCGCTTGTGTTTGAGTGTACTATTTGAACTTACTTATGTAAATTTTAATGAGTAATCGGTATATAACCACGAGCACGTTACTCTTAAATAACGTAGCCTATCGTCTCATAAATAGCAGGGGCGGAACATCATCATCATAATTTTCCTTTGCGCTCCTTTCTAAACGTGGGGCCGCCACTGCAGCTGGAATCCAGCACCAAGCAGTCAAAGGCGTCTGCAGTGGTGGTTTCTATGGTAACTTGTTTTACCTGATGAGGTTGCCAGCCCCCATTCACAGCCTCGTAACCAGTCGTCTGTTACGAATTGCGTAAGGGTGCAGTAGTCATATTTCGTTCTTTATCAAATCAGATACCATGGAAGGTACACGGAGCGAGGGGTGGAACAAAGCCGTATGTCTTCTTCTTCCGTTCGTTTGAAATATATTGTCTATATCTGCAATGTTGTTTCTTGTATAAACTTCACTGTCTTTTGTAGTTCATACAGAGGTCCGTATAGTTTTGCTTCCAGTGTTGTTTCTCTGGGCCAATGGGTTTGCCTCAATATATCATATTCGGGGCAGTCTTGAAGTATGTACTCTGCAGTCTGGGATGCCTGTCCACATGTACACATAGCTGAATTGCCAATCTTAAATTTTGTATACATGTGGCTGCGGAGTCGGTTGTGTCCTATTCTGAGGCATAGAATGACAATTTGTTCTGATCTGTTCATAGCCTGGTAGTCGTCCTTTGTTGGTGTTGATGGCTTTCTGATTGATTTGATCATCTTTGTCTTCTGATGGTACGAAAGCCTTATGTAAATCAGACATTCGGCTAAGATGCTAGGTTCCATGGGTCGGGTTTTGTTTTAAGGTAGCCGTAGGGTAGGATTTCCTTAAATTTGGTGAAAAACCACTCTTTTTTTTTTATTGTGGACTTGTATGCAGAATTTCAACTCTATATGTTGAGAAATAATAAAGTTATGTGGGTTTAAAGTAACCCTGCATTTTGTATGCTGCGGCGGCCATTTTGAATAGCTAATTAGCATAATTATGCAATCACCCACATATGGTTAGAATTGCCTCTTACCAAGGAACACTTTGACATACATAGGCAAAATGTAAAGTTATATATAAGAAAAATTCATGTTTCTACCCTACGGCTACCTTAAATAATTTTTATTATTATTTAAACAAGACCTTAGTAAAGTTAATGGGAACGTCGCATTTGTCAGTTTTCGTCTAATTTCGAATAGCTGGTCTCTGGTCGCCCATAAAAACAGTAGTCTGAACCTGGATCGGTTTATCGAGGTTTATAAAGAGGTTTACTGCAGTAAAAGTGGCGTCATAAAATGTTTTATAAAGTAAGAATAAATTTTACTGATTACTTTAAAATTTAGGAGCCGCGGTAGCGCAGTGGTTAGTGCACTGGCTTCCTAGCTCGGTGGTCCATGGTTCGATCCCCAGCTGAGGTGGGATTTTGTTAGACAGCAAACGGCTCCTTGGTCGACCCAGCCTCATGAATTGGGTACCAGAACAAAGTCTGGGAAGGTTAAGGCGGCCGGCGTGATGCTGACCACATCACCCCTAGTGTGCCGATGGTCAAGAAAATACGGGCCTAACACCTTATTCCCAATATGCTTCAATAGGCGTGTAACGGAATCCTTTACCTTTTTTACTTTACAATTTTAACTTTCACGAAGGCACGGTTGTCTCAGAAGTCTGCTTGTAAGAAGAATCATGTTAGTTGACTTTAAAATGGTGCGTATTGCGTTAACACGCAACGTTTATGAAACAATGTTGGCAATTGTAAACCTCATATTCTTCGCATTTTAGTTCATGAAGTGGAGTGTAGAGCGCATAAGATGATTTGACCGAGTCTTTCCTGTACAATATTGTCAGCCCTGTTTCTTGCCATGCCATCTCTATTTTTATCTGTTTTGTCTCCGTTTTTCTTCTTCTTGTGTTTTCAGGTTGCCCTCCCTGTAATGAAGCCAGCTGCAGTGTATGCTACGTAAAGAGCGCGGAAAAAGGGGGGTGTTGAGATGAAAAGCCGCATGAGTTTCTTTGGCGCAGATCTCCTATAGAAAAGCCATTCGCAGTGGCGGCGCCATGCTCCCCTAAGGTGTAAAGGATGGAAAAAGAAAAGAAACAGTTGTAGATTATTAGTATTCCAGTGTATCATCATGAAAGACAATAGGCAAGAGTTATGTTAGTTGTGCAGTTGAATGATAACAAGAGTCATGGCTCAACAATTACCAAGCCCACACGATATGTTACCAAGCCCACACGATATGTCCAACTATTGTAAGCAGGGCTGTGGAGTCTGCCACAACATTTTCCGACTCCAGAAATTGTAGAACTCCGATTAGTTTTTTTTAAACTAGTGATATGGCACAAAATCATGCACTTATATGGAGTTATATGTATAAGTATGGTATGTCTGTGAATAAATTAATACATGGCTTTCGTAGACTACATTTTAAACTATTCATTCATTCATACAGTATTACAAACTAACAAATCATCCAAATAACTTCTTTGCCAACACTACGAGGCAAAATAGTTTCATTTTAGTAATGACGGAAAAATTGACAGTGTATATAGTTTATTTTCATTTCTTATGTGCATTTTCTAAATTTGCCAACAAAATTCCATTTGTGATAGCAACGACTGAAATTTTCCTACATTATGTAAAAATGGATATACTTTAACACGAAAATGGTCTTAGGGGTTCCACTTTAAAATGTTATTTCAAATTTTTGTAAGCGGCCCCCTCCCTTGCATGGATTAAACGTGGATCTACCGTGACTTCTCGTAAAATTCGGAGTCGCGAAATTTTTTACTGACTCTGACTCAACAAAAAAGACCGACTCAACGACTCCGGCTCTTCAGCCCTGTTTGTAAGTAAATAAATAAGGAAGCGGCTTTATGTTTTATGTCCAACATTGCAACGGAAAGGTGACATACAACGCGGATCTCGAGGAAAGGAGTAGGGTTGTCGACGACGCGAGTATATTTCAATGCTAAAAAGAGGAAACAATTCTGAAATGAATCTTCATCAAGTTCATACACGTGTTCTGAAATTTTCCGAAACTAAAATTATAATATATTTTATGCGCATTTTCGAACTATGCCTTCCTTTTATGGGAAAAACGTCGTGGAACTATTTCGCATTAAAGTACTGCCACAGTGTATCTCAATCGTAAAGGGAACAATACTGGCGCCGTATCTCACTGTGTTCAAGTTTTCAAATGTTTCATACATGAGTTAACATCTAAAGAGGTAAGCTCTAACGTCTGCATGAAGCAAGGGACACAGAAGAAAAAAGAGGGTGGCATCAAGGAAAAATCAAGTACTTTTGTTGCGACCATCTTGTTGATATGTGTTTCACATGCATCAATAACTCTTTTGTCAGAATGTCCGAAACGAGACATTCTGTATTCTGTACCGTCGTCTTCGAAACGGAAAAGTTTCGCATAATAGTATTAAATTTCTTTTGGACGAGAAGTCTCTTGAAATTTAACTCTTGCAAACGTAACTGCTTCTTTATTTTATGTTAAGACGGTATTCCTTAGCTTGACATTTGTCAAATTGTGCTGTAGAAAAGATTTCAGTGTGTTAAAAGTAAAATGCCTTAGAGTTAACGTGGTATTTAAAAGGATATGTCTTTAGCAATATTTCGCTCGTGTTTATAAGTTAGCTTTAAAACATTAGAGCATCATGTCATTTGCGTTTGTTTATTTATCTGTATATATGTTTTTCTTATTCAATCTACATTGTTTATCTTGTCTTCTTTAAAGTAGACATTCACATTAGCTCAGGTTCACACTCATTACTTTGATTGCTAGTTTTAGTGTTTATTAATTTAAATGTTAAAGGAAGATAATGTCACACATCGGTCACACATTCTAAAACCATACTATAACATAGTGCGACAGACGCTAATATTAAGACCCCATCCAAGGCCGTTTGGTGAAAAACATTTGTGGGGATATTATACAATACCAAAATAGTGCATTACAATTTTTTTCTTTTCATCCAAAACCCCCCCCCCCCCCCCCCCCCCCCCCCCCATGAAAGAAGAATGGAAGACTTGGGAGCTTATGTAAAAATAAAATTAAAAAAAGGTAAAGGTAGGACCATAGCAGATACGGCCGTAGGTTTGACCTATACCAGGTCTCCACTGTATGAGGCAGGGTGACCAATTCCCTTCCCTGCTGCCTTTGCCTTCCCTGGCTCAGAGTAGAGTCACGCAGCAATTTTTTTTACAGCTGGATAGACCAGAGTGTGACGTGACCCGGTTTCGAACCAGGTCCATTTGCTGCGAAAATCCAACACTCAAACTACTATGCCACATTAATGGAAACCGTAAAGTACCGGAGTAAAGCCGGAGGAACGGCTCAAATAATAAATCCAAGGGGGGCAAATACCTGTAAAGCTCTTTTGTTCGTTTTGACGTTAAAACCAGTACGTCTTGTTCTGTTAGTCTGTCCACTCTTGCCATTGTGGAGCGTCATAGGAAGCTAAAGTTTTCTGTCCATTCTTGCCATTGTGGAGCGGCGTAGGAAGCTAAAGTTTTCTGTCCATTCTTGCCATTGTGGAGCGTCATAGGAAGCTAAAGTTTTCTGTCCATTCTTGCCATTGTGGAGCGTCATAGGAAGCTAAAGTTTTCTGTCCATTCTTGCCATTGTGGAGCGTCATAGGAAGCTAAAGTTTTCTGTCCACTCTTGCCATTGTGGAGCGTCATAGGAAGCTAAAGTTTTCTGTCCATTCTTGCCATTGTGGAGCGTCATAGGAAGCTAAAGTTTTCTGTCCATTCTTGCCATTGTGGAGCGGCGTAGGAAGCTAAAGTTTTCTGTCCATTCTTGCCATTGTGGAGTTTTCTGCTTGTCATAGGAAGCATAGGAAACTAAAGTTTTCTGTTCACTCTTGCCATTGTGGGAACGGCGTAGGAAGCTAAAGTTTTCTGTGCCATTGTGGGTAACTGGCGTCGTATAGGAAAGCTAAAGTTTTCTGTCCATTCTTGCCATTGTGGAAGTCTAAAGTTTTCTGTCCACATTTTTCTGTCATAGGAATTCTTGAGCGTCCGTAGGAAGCTAAAGTTTTCTGTCCACTCTTGCCATTGTGGAGCGTCGTAGGAAGCTAAAGTTTTCTGTCCACTCTTGCCATTGTGGAGCGTCGTAGGAAGCTATGAGAGTTTTCTGGAGCACTTTCTTGGCTTCAGTCCTTATTAGTTACCTTACCTTTGTTGCCCAGCAAGCTGTGCCTAAGTCGAAATATCTGCTTGTTGAAGTTACCAGGGTTGTGGAGTCGGCCAAATAATTCCCCGACTCCTAACGTTTTAGAAGTCAAGACTTCGACTACAGTTTTTTACTAGTCATGTGGCCTACATTTCGGAGTCGGAGTCCGAACATTTTTGTCCGACTCCGATTCCACAGCCCTGGAAGTAACCTTGTTTTCTCCTCCCCCCATGCAGTTCCCAAGGGTATCTGAGAAGACTGCCCCCCCCCCCCCCCCCATCCCAGTGCTCCTGCTTCTTCAAGCACGCCATAAGAGACGACTAATATGAGATTATGGGGCTCACAACCTCCTTATGAAAAACAGGTTGCTGCAGAAACCAACATAGCAAGCGCATATGACTGTTTTAGTGCAGGCTTCCTTCACAGTGACCAACAATAGTTGTTGCTCCGTATTTCATAAGAAACGGAAGGGGAAATGAGTGAAGCAACATGCCAAGAAGTCAAGAGCTCCGAAATGTTGATAAAAATACTTTTTTTAAATTCTGATTTAAAAATTAAAAAAACCAATACTCATGTAACACTGAATGAGTTCATACTCTTAATGCCCGGATGTGGCCTCCATTTTGTGGCCAACATTGCTGTATCACTAGCTGTGCTCTTTCTTATTTTTCATGTATTTTTAAACTTAGTTCTCGCTTTCGTTTCTTTATATTTTTGTTTGCTTGTCCTTAACGAAGGCCTTCCTTTCTGTTTTAGTTCGCTCGCCCCTAACAAAGGCCTTGTGGCCGCAACGTAAGTTTTTTTTTTTTTTTGCCCTAGTAAGATTCATCCTCCTCTCCCCCCCCCCCCACCACCACCACCACCACCACCACTGTAACAATAAATAGCAAACTAGAGAAATTATTTTTTTTAAGTTGTTTGTCGGCGTCATGTAGAGAGCGTGCATTCAAATTAAGATGCTATATAGTCTTTGTACGAGTATACTGCACTTCAGTGCACTATTTTGTTTGTTTGCTTATCTAAACTTTTTCATTGCTCGAAAATCATTCTAATGGTAATTTATGGAACGGTTTGCTGAAGTGGGGGAGCGTCTCTGTTTACTGAGATACTTACTTTGCTCCGCGGTTGATGATACCTGATACTTCACTTCACGAATGCGTTAAACCAAGTCGTGTTTTCGTGTAAAAAAAACTGTCAGATTTATAGTTGTAATTCTTTGCTAAAATTAGCTATTGTGTGTGTGTGTGTGTGTATATATATATATATATATATATATATATATATATATATATATATATATATATATATATATACATACATACATACATACATACATACATACATACATACATACATACATACATACATACATACATACACAGAGACACACAGAAACACACACATGGTGTTTCAAAATTATGTATACACAATTTGACTCCTGAGAGCTCAATTATTGCTTTATCTAACGTTATATTTCTATACATCCATTATTTTATCTAACGTTATATTTCTGTACGTCTATTGATTTATCTAACGTTATATTTCTATACATCCATTGTTTTATTCATGTCAGCTTTAAAAGGAACGTACATAAAACATCTCATCACCATCACTTGTCTGTTCGCCCCTTACGGAGACACTACAGCTCATCCACTTGTAGGAAGCTTGCACCCAACATTAACATGTTCTTGTAACGATGGTCTCTGTAGCCATTTGTTTTACATGCCGAGGTTGCCAGCGTCCTTACACAGCCGCATATTAGTCGCCTTGTACGACATGCCTGAGGGGGAATAGTCGTCATATTCTTTCTTTTGTCTCAACAGAGACCCACGGGAACTACATGGGGCACATAAAACACATAACACATAAAACATGTACTTGTACATTATTTTACAGAATAATGACATCACAGCCCCCGCGCATTGTAGCCGACTGTCGTCACTGCGCTCAGTCTTGGGCCAGTTGTATTTATTTTTTAGCTGCGCAATTCATTGAGACAGATTTGAATTGGCTGTCATTGAACAGTCTGCTGGACTGATTTCCCACCGTCTTTTTTCGGGGGGTAGCTATTGAGGTTATACATAGGGGGTAGCCGCACACAAAACGTTATATATCATGTGGACAGAGCGTGATTTTGATCAACCTTCATGGATTTATAAAATAGTAGTGAAAACCTGAAATAAATGGGTTAGCGAACTATAGAAGGTGTGTTCATTACTATGAACATGTGACTTGGCGTTACACAGCATTTCCTACGATGGTATTACTATTGTATCAATAATATTATTATAATAACAATGATTGAATGGGGATGGCAACTTCATAATGTAAACAGATCGCAACAAACCAACGCTGCACGTGCATGTGACTACTCTGTGCAGGCTTCCTGTAAATAGGACCAGCTACAGTGGTTGTTCCAAGCTCCTTAAGGAGAGCAAATGAAAATTATGATAATGACGATCAGCTACTTACTTACTTACTTAGTCGTTCCTTTTCTACCCTGGGGTGTAGAGGTTTGCCATAGAGTGCGCCATACCATCCTATCGGGTGTATTCCTCCTGGCCTGGTTCCAGTCTAATCCTCAGTTCTTCAGATATTGTCTAATGTTGTCCTCCTAGCGAACTCTGGGTCGTCCTGGAGGTCTGGATCCCTGTTCTTAATTTCTCATGCTTCGTGGTAGCCGATCTTCTCCCATTCTGCAGACATGGCCAAACCATCGTAATTGGGGCTGTTTTACTTGGGTCTGCAGGGGCTGGGTTTTGAGGCCATGACGTATCGTATGGTTGCTGATAATGTCTCTTCTTGTTACTTCAACTACCTTCCTCAGATACCTCATTTCTGAAGATAAATGATTATTTCGTTTTCCAGGCTACACATTACACCGTGCATTTTCCGGAGGGTCTCTAAGGAAACAACGAAAGAATAAGACTACTGTAGCCTCACGCATGTCGTTAAGAGGTGACTAATATGAGGTTGTTCATGAGGCTGTCAACCTCATCATGTAAAACAAATTACTACAGAAACTACAGCTGCTAGAGCATACGAATGCTTTGGAGAAGGTTTCTAGCCAGGGGATCAGCTGCTGTTATGGCTGCATGCTCCATGGGAAGCGATCAGGAAAATAAATGAATGAAGGAGGTTACCAAATTGTCTTGGTTGAAATGCCAATTTAAAAAGTTTTTTTTTTCTCGGTTTAAACGTGCTTTCTGGTTAAGCCATATTACTGAACTCTTCTAGATTAGCATCTGAGAATACGGAACACGTTCAGAACATGCCAGTCAGCACGATGGTTTACAATTCTCTCAGCCAAGTGTATTTTTGTGAACACACCATTAATGTAAATGGGAGAAATAATAGGTTGTTACGGGAGGTATGAGTGTACTGGGAGATGTAAGAGAAATTTGCTTTTGAAGAGAGGGGAATGCAAGAGATGTGGGCACGAAGAATTAGATAAAAAAAAAAAAGAAGTGGGAAGGGTTGGGGATAGAGATAAATGCGACGAGGGGAATGGTAGGGGCGAAGGCAGAGGGTGGTTGCAGATTCTCATTCCAGCTGTGCTGTTCTGTCGTCTGTGTCGTGTGGTGGCCCTATTTTGACTTTGACTAACCCACCGCGCGGTGGGACGACAGGTACGTGCAGAACCTGAACCAGGGCACTACATCTATACCCACTGATTACTGATCACTGAACCAGGCTTGTGTCGAAGTTAGCTCCAGTGGACTGTGGAAGAACGTATCATTCATTAAGTTCCAACTTGTTTAAAGTGGCCGCTGTGTACATGTGTGTATGAGTGTGATCCTTCGTGCCGGATGTTCTGAGAACATTTGTTTTAGTTAGGATGTTTAGATTCTGAGGAAATACGTTCAGTCGTTTAAATTCTAGATTAAACTAGCTGGCCACGTTCGCATATCCAATATACATCAAGGTGAGTTATACGTTTTGTATAGGCCTGCGTGTCTCTCTCTCTCTCTCTCTCTCTCTCTCTCTCTCTCTCTCTCTCTCTCTCTCTCTCTCTCTCTCTCTCTCTCTCTCTCTCTCTCTCTTAAAAACGTAAGCCTACTTGGAGTTCTTATCTGTGATTAGTAGTGATTACAGATTACAAGCCCATGAAGTGAGCAATACATAACACTTACTGTCTGTCTTTTGAAATTTCGGCTCTTTTCGCGAGGTGTCTCGAGTCAGACCATTTTTTCTCAGGACGTCGTTAATGCGCAAAGTTTTGGCTTCCCCCCTGTGTTTATATCCGATTACTCTTTGTTTAAGGCTTGTAATCCAGTGGCGTATCTACAATATAAGGGAACCTGGGTATTAAATTGGATCCTCCTTATATGATGGGCTCAACAACTATAATCAGTAAATGGCAAAAATGTACCAATTAAACGTTTTACTTCGACGTAATCATCAGTACCTTTCATCTCTCCAAGGACCATTGGCCTTTAACACATTTGTGCCAGTTCTACTTGTCCTGTGCCACCCGCTTAAGATCTGTACCACCCGCTCAAGATCTGTGCCACCCGCTCAAGATCTGTACCACCCGCTCAAGATCTGTGCCACCCGCTCAAGATCTGTACCACCCGCTCAAGATCTGTACGACCCGTTCAAGATCTGTACTACCCGCTCAAGATATATCCGTGTCTTCCTTATCCGTGTCATTTCTCTCTCAGGAAACTGGGACAACAAAAGAAACCGTCCTGCAAAGAAAAAAAATTCATAAATATAGTATACTAGCCGCCATTAAAAACGCATCTCATTAGTTTATGAACCGCAACTCGTTGTGCTAAATTTAAAATACATGAAACCACTGATTTTACATTTCTGATCCATTTACTAACCCAAATTTGCTGTATTATTAAACATGAGACAATTCAGAACCGGCTCCTAAGCAGTTGTCAACCCTAGGTGTAAAAACAAAAGTCGCACTCACTGTCATTCAGTCACAGCCATCATTAATACCATATATGGCATCGGCGTCTCCGTCGCATAGTTTGCGCTGACAAGTCTCCGAGTGCCAGGTGTATGAGCTGCTGTCTGAGTTGCTGTTTGGAAGCTATTGCGCAGATGTAACAATAGAATTTGGCGATCTTGAGCTAGTGTTGTTACACGAGGTTGACCAAGCCTGGGACGGTCATTGGTGGTACCTGTCGCCCGAAATCGCTGGTTCAGCCTCACTATAGTGGACTGGTCACAACTGAAATGTCTGGCAACTTCTCTGGTCGCCATTCCACTGCTGAGCATACCAACAGCTTGCCATCGCTCTTGTGACGACCGTCGAGGCATGACAAAAACGTTAACAGACTTTCTTTCGATGAAAACAGATAATGACTTTTTACTCGCTGAAACTTGACTAATGCATGTGCCAAATTTCAATGTGATTCGACTTTTAATAAATAACCGGATGATGGAGGAGGGCAAAGAAAACAGATTTTTGTGTGTGGAGGGGGTGTGTTAAATTTGAGGAATTTCTGACCCGCCAACTTCCATTTAAATATGCTGCATCCACAGGATTACAGGCACTTTTTTGTCTCGTTCCCAGTGAAAATTCACGAACTAACTTTCTAAAGTTCATGCTACTCGTAAACATCACGAGACAGGAACTCAAACTTGTCCTTGAAGTAAAGTAAACATTCGGTAAACTATCATTTAATTTGAATTTTTTCACCGCTCTTTGGATTAGATTGTAGCGATCAGATCGTTCGGCAGTGATAAAAGTCATTTATAGGCTGTCCAAATACTCTGAAACCAGAAAGTATGCATGATTTTATATCATTGTAGATCTTTAGATAACTGTAGATTTCATATAGTTACCGGGTTGTCTGCCGCTGCAGTAACGGATACCTTGGACAGCCAGAAGATTAAATGAGGAAGCCCCCCAGAGAAACAGGCGAAATGTCGCAAATTAATCAACACGGTTAGTCGCAGTTAACGTTTTGTGGTTTCGTCCAGGTAAAAGACATTTCTAGACATTTAAAGACAAATAAAGAAAAACATAGCTTTTTTAATTTCACGTTTTCTTGTTTTTAAACCCCGTAGTTTTTTATTTTAATTTAGGTTCATCATACCAGCGTCATAATTATGCTTCAGCTTCCCCCTTCCCCCGGGCATAGGCCTTCAGTACACATATGCCACTTCCTCCTGTCCTGTACGATCAGTTCAAAGTATTTCTCTATCTTCCTCGTTCCTTTAATTTCTTTCTCCACTCCTCTCCACCGCATGTTTTTCGGTCTATCCTACCTGTCTTCTCTGGGTATTCCAAAACAAGGACTGCTGTTTAATGCTATCAACAGGTTTTCTCAAAGTGTTCCATATCCCATCACCAGCTTCGGTCTAGTCTCATCATATAAATGCAGTTTAAATCGGCGCTACTTTTAACAGGATCTATTAAAATTACTCCTGCACGTAGCAAAACTTGTGGGTCAAAATGAAGCTTCGACCCATTTATTTTATGTCTCGCACACTCCAAGTTTCGCGCACGTTATTCGTGTCGCACGCTCATTATTGGATTTACGACACGCCCCGCCCCTCTATTCTCCCCTTCTCTCTTCATCTCTCTCGATCTCCATCATTTGAGGGCCGATAATTGCCCTATTCAGTGTCCCGTGTGCGCCCCGCCGAGCTGTGATGTACTCTCCTTCACTTGATCAGCAGGACATGATATCGTGGTCAGCCAGCTGGATTTGTTGGGTCGGGGTTTTATTGTGATAGTTTCAACAGTTTATATCACACTGGCTATTGCTTTCGCAGGAATATTATTGTATTTTTGTAAGTAAACATTCTGGTCAGCGTTCAAATCCACGATTTTAATAATTTTTTTTTTCTTCCGAGAAAGATGATTTATTTACTTTGTTGATGACTTGCTTACTTTGTGACTTCTTTAATTAAGAAACTTCTTCATCAAGTACCAAGCCTGGGACGAAGGCTATCCGGTCTCTCCACATCCTGTCCCGAGTACTATTTATCAGTTCTGTGGAAAACCCACAGGGAGGGAGAAAGATAACAAAACCCCCTTCTCACACGCGCATGTCGTACCATCGTACTAAAATGAAGTTGTGCATGAGGGTAATAACATCATCGTGTAAAACAATGTGCTACAACAACCAGCTCGGTAAGTTCATTCGGAGTGCCTTGTGCAAGTTTTAGACCGTCCATTGGCATAGTGGTTAGAGTGCTTGCTTCTTAATGCAAAGTTACCGGGTTTGAAACTACTTTTCATGCTTCCGGTTTTTTTCTATGTCAGCGGAAGAACGCATTTTTATTTCAGACACGTTCCACTTGTTTTGTGATCGTGTCCCTTAGTGCCCTAGATTTCTATAGAAATCTAGGGCACTAGTGTCCCTGTAACCTGACTCCTCGTGTCAGATACTGTACTGCTAGTTCTCCCATCTGTTTTCTTTCCCTCAAATTTTGTGTTGTTGATATTTTCAACTTTCTGTCATCATAGATTGTTCACACGTGCTTGTACAAAAATGATTTGACGTCCACAGACTCAATCAAGGTATATTTTAAGTCAATAACTGTGTTATCTGAGGGTTGGTATCTGAGGGTCCGATTGTGGACTGGTGATCTTGTCACTAAATGTTGACTGGTGATCTTGTCACTAAATGTTGGACTAGTGATCTTGTCAATAAATGTTGGACTTGTGATCTTGTCACTAAATGTTGGACTTGGTGATCTTGTCACTAAATGTTGGACTTGATGATCTTGTCACTAAATGTTGGACTGGTGATCTTGTCACTAATTGTTGGACTGGTGATCTTGTCACTAAATGTTGGACAGGTGATCTTGTCACTAAATGTTGGACTTGGTGATCTTGTCACTAAATGTTGGACTTGGTGATCTTGTAACTAAATGTTGGACTTGGTGATCTTGTCACTAAATGTTGAACTGGTGATCTTGTCACTAAATGTTGGACTGGTGATCTTGTCACTAAATGTTTGACTGGTGATCTTGTTGTCACTAAATGTTGGACTTGGTGATCTTGTCACTAAATTTTGGACTGGTGATCTTGTCACTAAATGTTGGACTGGTGATCTTGTCACTAAATGTTGGACTTAGTATAGTGAAGTCTCTAACACATCACTTCCCTACGGCGGTATACGCTATGGGACTACCTACCTGTTACACTGTATTTACCAACAAGAAGAACCCTTAACATTTATATTCTTGTATTATATCACCCGACCGTCCGATTGTCAGAGTGGGTAGAGCTCTGGTCTCTCGCGGCAGAGGTGCCGGGTTAGAATCACAGTACCGACACGCCCAGTCTACCCAGCTCTAAATGGATACCTGACTCTGCTCTTTGAGTTAGGGAAGGAAAAGGCAGCGAGTAAGGGAACTGGTCACCCCCACTACTCGATGCTAGACCTGTTATGGTGAAGGCTCTTAACACTGCAATCCCCTACGGCAGTATCTGCTGTGGGGCTACATTTTTTTTAAATGATATCACGTGTTTCCGGAGCACAAAACCGGAAGAAAGAACAATAACCGTGTAACTTACAGGGCTTACTACTCATCATTTAGACAGTTTAGGCCAGTGGTTCTCAGCCGTTTTACATCTAAGGACCCCTTTTCCAACTACATGTAAGCTGCGGACCACCAGCTCTTATATATATATATATATATATATATATGATATCGCAATGCCATAAACGCTTAACTGTTATCAATAGATGAATAGGCCTGTATTCAATAACACAAGTTGTTAATTATTTTTCAGATGATAAAGAAATTGTAATGTAATAGTAATGTAATAGTAAAATTATGGCAGTAATCGCCGTCATTGTCGTAGCACATCATGTTTTGTGTTCTCCTGGCGCAATGACAGTTAAAACCGCAATCCAAAGAAAGTTCCTTAATGAAACAAAATTAGGTTTTTGAATGCAGAAATAGTATAATTATGCTTCCACTGTTCCAAAAGGTTTGAAAGTTTATATTGCATTTTTAAATTTTATTTCACCATCCTCAATGACCGTCAAAGTGTAAACAAAGTATCGCATATAATATACGATCACTAAAAAACGGAGCAAGGATCAGAGCTAAATCAAAGCACTTAATATCAAATCGATAACGAAACCGCGGACCATCTGATAATGCGCTGCGGACCATAAGTGGTCAGCGGACCACAGGCTGGGAACCACTGGTTTACGCCACGTACACTTCAACAACAGTGAACGAGTCAGCTAAGAAGAAAGCTAGAGCTAGAAATGGCAGGGACGAGGAAAACATGGAAAAGACCAGGAACTGACGGTACGGGGACAGGAAAACATGGAAAAGACCAGGAACAGACGGTACGGAGACAGGAAAACATGGAAAAGACCAGGAACTGACGGTACGGGGACAGGAACACATGGAAAAGACCAGGAACTGACAATACGGGGACAGGAAAACATGGAAAAGACCAGGAACTGACGGTACGGGGACCGGAAAACACGGAAAAGACCAGGTACTGACGGTACGGGGACAGGAAAACATGGAAAAGACCAGGTACTGACGGTACGGGGACAGGAAAACTTGGCATGAGTTTGTTGAAGGCTAATGCTCATTGAAGGGCATTGATGATGATGATCTGCGTGTGTGATAGGTGAAGGCTTACCATCTTTTCACAAAGCATTACAAAAATTACTAAGCATAATGGACTGACCGTGGCGAATACAAGATGTTTAGTTTTTTTTAGCACAACTTTTCTCATCCCTCCGAAATTACAGTTCACACCGAGGCTGCAATACCAGACGACACGTGCGGCAACAAAGTTTTTGTTTGTTGTTTGTTATGGCAAATAGACCGTCATGACAATATTTCCAGTATCGTTTCGTTTGGCATAGGCGAATTACTCTGTCCACAACTTCCCGTCTTTAGTGCTGCCTAACCGTGGTGTGATATATATATATATATATATATATATATATATATATATATATATATATATATATATATATATATATATATATATATATATATATATATATATATATATATATATATATATATATATATATTAGACAAAAGTTAAGGGCCGCCATTCAGTTTAGACAAGGTTTATATAATTCTTCCTGAGCAGGGTCGATTTTCCAAATGTCCGGTAGCTTGAAATCTCTCAAGAAGTCTCTGAATGGTAGAGTGGGACACTGCTAAACGTCTTGCAACATGACAAACAGATTGACCATCCTGAATCCATGCCATGGCTCGACCACGGTCTACAGTGCTGAGACTTCTCCTTGGTGGCATGGCTAATGCAGTGATCATTTCGACCACTTGTAATACTGATTTATTGCATACCAACGGTGAACACTCTTTACCGATGATCATTTTCCACGTGCATTCAAATTCAACTCACTTTTTCACCTTTTGAACTAGTGGGGCGTGTTGCAAAAACCATGAGTTTTTGCAGCAACAATGGCAATTTTCACGTGCGGATTAAAGTGACCCAGTTTTTGGACATTTAAAAAAAATTAACCTAGTGCACACAGAAATGTATACACATTTCTCTGAGCTCAGTTTTAATGACATTTTCACTTGTCTTTACAGTTTGCCAATCAATTATATAAACCTTGTCTAAACTGAATGGCGGCCCTTAACTTTTGTCCAGTAGTATATATATATATATATATATATATATATATATATATATATATATATATATATATATATATATATATATATATATATATATATATATATATATATATATATATATATATATATATATATATATATATATATATATATATCAGTTCGTCCCTGCCTCCAACGACAGCTCTGCTGTGTGGATCTGTCAAAACACAAGCCATAATCTGTGTTAATTCCAACAGTTCGCATTCACATATAACTGCTGTCGACATATTGGAAAGCTCTTTAGCACTGCTGGATTAATTAAACTGAGAACAATAGAAGCGCGTTCATGCACCTCTCGTTATCAGCTGTTATTTGACCTTATTCTTTTATCTTCCAGCTCCGCATGTGTTAACTGTCTTGTTTGGCTAACAGACAGCCTTTATTTCCAGCACTATGCGTACAGCTTTCTACGCTGCTGGTATAATTACAACTACTGAATATTAAAATAATAGCAATACAAGCTGTTCCTTCAGTTTAAGCGCTGTGCCAGAGTGCTAGGGACATGGAAGGACTACTGTTGCTTTTGAATGGAATATTCATGATGACGTCTACAGAAAAAAGAAGAAAATAAATATTATGATAACATCGTTGTGAATGTGAATACCACTAAAATAATCCTGTCCTTCTTATTCCCGGGAGACTATAGAAGACAACGACAGAACATGACTACTACACGCTCAGGCAATTCGTACAAGGCAACTAATTTGAAGTTATGCACAAGCCAGGCAAATTCGTACAAGGCGACTAATGTGAAGTTATGTACGAGCCAGGCAAATTCATACAAGGCGACTAATGTGAAGTTATGCACAAGCCTGGCAAATTCGTACAAGGCGACTAATGTGAAGTTATGCACAAGCCAGGCAAATTCATACAAGGCGACTAATGTGAAGTTATGCACGAGCCAGGCAAATTCGTACAAGGCGACTAATGTGAAGTTATGCACGAGCCAGGCAAATTCGTACAAGGCGACTAATGTGAAGTTATGCACGAGCCAGGCAAATTCGTACAAGGCGACTAATGTGAAGTTATGCACGAGCCAGGCAAATTCGTACAAGGCGACTAATGTAAAGTTATGCACCAGCCAGGCAAATTCGTACAAGGCGACTAATGTGAAGTTATGCACGAGCCAGGCAAATTCGTACAAGGCGACTAATGTAAAGTTATGCACAAGCCAGGCAAATTCGTACAAGGCGACTAATGTGAAGTTATGCACAAGCCAGGCAAATTCGTACAAGGCGACTAATGTGGAGTTATGCACAAGCCAGGCAAATTCGTACAAGGCGGCTAATGTGAAGTTATGCACAAGCCAGGCAAATTCGTACAAGGTGACTAATGTGAAGTTATGCACAAGCCAGGCAAATTCATCATATAAAACGAATTTCCACAGAAACCGCCACTGCCAGAGAATGTGAATGCTTGATCCACAAGTCTTGTGTTACTGATATTAACATGTCTAGAATTGTTTGAAGGCTTTAAGGAATGGGTTTTGAATAAATACATATTTTCAGTGAACCGATACTATTGCAAATTAGGAATTAATAATCACTAATGCAACATAATCGAATTATTGGAAGTATTGACAAATCATCGCCTCGAACTATGTCGCTGTGTTTCCATTTACTTGTTGACGCGGCTTGATTATGTTCTTTTTTCGTTGTTTTATTTCTTTCTTTCTCTTTTCTTTTCTTTTTTTTTCTTTTCTGTCTGTCTGTCTGTCTGTCTGTCGGTCTGTCTTTCTTTTTTTCTTTCTTTCTTTCTTTCTTTTCTTTCTTTCTTTTATCCATTCATTCTTTTTTCTCTTTCAAGCATGCTAGCTTGTCTTCGTTTAGTAAACATGTACTGTGTTTATTAGAAATGTTACATATTCCTTACTATCTTTAAGAAAGTTTTTAACAACAAACTACGCCCTAGTTTTATATACTGAAGCACATTAAAAACGCACCACCTTTATAATCCAGGAACAGAGTGTGAAATGTAAATACTGTACAATATAAGTGTTTACAAGTTTACATATTTGGAATCTTTATTCATTTTCCTATGAATCCATGCTGGTCATTAATTTGTACATTTGATTGTTATGAAATTCATTGCATTCTGTGCAGGCAAGGGAGAAAACCAAAAATGCAACCAATAAAAAAATTCATTCACACTATCCTCAGTAGCTGGTATGTCCACCGTGTGCTTGCAAACAAGCTTGGCAGTGGCTCCGCATGGAAGGCACAAGTCTCTGAAGGAAATTCCGGGGAATCAAGTCCCATTCACGTGTAAGAGCAGCTTCGAGCTGTTGCAGATTAGCTGGAGAACCTTGCCTGTAGACTCTGCGTCCAAGCTCGTCCCACAGATGTTCTATAGGGGACATGTCTGGTGATAGGGCAGGCCAATCAATCGTCACAATGTTCTGCTGCTGTAGATATTGCTGCGTAATGCATGCGGTGTGCGCACGTGCGTTATCCTGCTGGAGAAGCTTCAAGTCTGGATACTTTGTGAACGCAGGAGCAACCAATGCATCCAGAACCTCATCTCGATATGTCACAGCATTAACATTTCCACGGAAGACGTGAAGAGGCAAGCGATGGTGAAAACTGAACCCTCCCTAAATGTGAATACTGCCACCTCCAAATCGGTTGTGCTGACGAACACAGCAATCTGCAAAGCGCTCTCCACACCGTCGCCAAATCCGCATACGTCCATCAGCAAAGGATATGTTGAATCTGCTCTCGTCTGTGAATAGGACAGCATTCCACTGCAGTCTAGTCCATCTGACATGTTGCTCTGCCCATTGCAGGCGCTGCTGACGATGTCTGTGAGTCAAGTTTGGCCCAACATAAGGTCGTCTTGCAGTAAGGCCTGTATCTCTGAGTCGTCGTATGACTGTCATTCGAGAGACTTGCCCACGTCTACCGACTATTGCTCTTGCTGTTTGACTTGCCGGGAGAGAACGATTCCTTAGGTGACTCAGCACAATATGACGATCTTGCGCAGAGGTAGTAACTCGTGGTTGGCCACTCCGAAGTCTATCCCGGGCACTGCCAGTGGTTCCGTAACGTTCATTGAGACGTACAATAGTGCTGTGGTGGCAATTCATTCTTCTGGCAATGGCCCGCAAGCTCATTCCGGTCTCCAACATACCAATGGCTCGTTGGCGGTCGTTTTCAGATAGTCGTGGCATTTCAAGCACATGTACTGGGTGTTTTGTCTCAACAGCCTTTTTATACCGAGTATACTGCCACAACGCGTACACATTTTCAGGGTCATAGCTGTTGGGAATCGTGTTGCACGTGTAACTTTCATTGTTTTCATGTAGTCTGTACACAAATCGGTGGGTTGAATCATGCGCTTTCCATTCCAGCAGCCATTCGCTCTCTACCTCATGACAAACACGGGGAAAATCCATTTCCACACCTTTTTTTTTCCCGCTTCTCGGCATCAGTATATATAATAGTGGTGCGTTTTTAATGTGCTTCAGTATATACAGGCCAGCTTCTTGTCACTAGTTTCACACCGGTGATCGTGTCACTATTTTCACACTGGTGATCTTGTCACTAGTTTCACACTGGTGATCTTGTCACTAGTTTTACACTAGTGATCTTGCCGCACCATTTCAGCTCTCTTTCTGCGCAAGCACCCGTTTTTTTAAAGTCTGTAACTTCTTGTTTGCTATGTTAAAAATTAAATATGTGCTGTAAGCATACGATTATCATTTTTTATAAATTGTGCACCGGAATCTATACCTGGTAGTAGGTTTCAAACCTGTGACACCAATATCCAATACACATTTTAGCTAACAACATCTGTGGCTTGTCGCTCCATTTTCCGACATTCCGTCCAACAACGAGTGATCAATGTTGAGACACGAACATCGTATCGGCTGTCGACTTCTCATGACTAGAAATGGCTGGGAATTGATTGCGACTTTGTATACAGCTCATTATATGGCGCTATTGATTGTAGATTTGTATACCGGGTTGGCAGAAGGCCTCTGTAACCAAAAACACACTATACTCTGAAGCTGTGTTAAAGGCTGTACCCACGGGAAAAAAAAACGTGGTTCAAATGTAGCCTTAAAATACTACACTGTATTAAACCTTCTAACCTGTAATTTTGTGCTACACACGGAGTGGTAGAAGCAGCTGTACTCTCCATACAGTCCTCGTTGGCTTGTTTCACATGTTTTATTTCTTCTTCTTCTTCGGTCCTTAGCCACCGACCGTCAAAGCAGTCAGTGGCCATTACGCCTAGTGGCGTCTTAGGGCAATAGCAGATAGGTTTTCTTTGCCATTGTTTCCCATCACGCCTAGTGGCGTCTTTAGGGCAACGGCAAATCAACCCATTTGCTGTTGTTTCCGTAATCGAAGTGACTGGCAAACGGGTGATCAGCCCGTTGGTTTCACATGTTTTATTTCACCCTATATACTCACTACATCGACCTGAACTTAAGAATAATCCGGTTTGTGTTCCGTTACTTCTTGAGCGGCTTTAACGAATCACAATCGCTTATTTTGTGCTATTTCTGTGATACAGTAAAATTACATTCGCTTTATTTTTTATTATCACCTAAGTGTACACTTGTACGTCAGGTTTTTTTGGAACCTTATTAGATTATGTAATATTGTTAAAACTTGATGGCCTATATAGCTGTGTTTTTTCTTGGTTATTTATTTCCTTTCCTTTCTCAGTTTCTTCATTCTTCCAATTTAAAAAAGAAAATTTTTTTTAAATAGCTGTATTACATTCATCTGGAGCAAAACGAGAGTGTTTCATTGAGACTCGCAAAGTTTCTCCTTTAATAAGTGTTCATTTATTGATATTCATAATATGCACTGGAACAGGGTCCCACTCCCCAGATTATCCCGAATGGTTGGTAACAAATTAAATTTTAACGCTGTGATATTGTGCTATTAACGGCTTTCATGTTTTTTTTACACATGACTATGGACAAAATAATCTGTACACCGCCCGTTTCCAACAATGCATTCTTACTTGGCATGCTGACAAAGGGTAAACGAATATTTGAGGTTGTAATTAACATAACACCGTTACGCTGTCCGTTAAAAAAAAAAAGAAAAAGAAAGACGGGCATTAAAAGGAATACAGTAACATGAACTCATAAACAATTGTGTAGAAAAAGTTAATAAATAAAAAAAACAACAATTAATAAACAAAAAACAAGGCAGGATAAGAGTTAAACGTGTGGTGTAAGTAACCTTAGTCGTCAAGTTTGTTTTGTGTTGCTTTCGTTTATATATGTATATATATTACTGGACAAAAGTTAAGGGCCGCCATTCAGTTTAGACAAGGTTTATATAATTCTTCCTGAGCAGGGTCGATTTTCCAAATATCCAGTAGCTTGAAATCTCTCAACAAGTCTCTGAATGGTAGAGTGGGACACTGCTAAACGTCTTGCAACATGACGAACAGATTGACCATCCTGAATCCATGCCATGGCTCGACCACGGTCTACAGTGCTGAGATTTCTCCTTGGTGGTATGGCTAATGCAGTGATCATTTCGACCACTTGTCATACTGATTTATTGCATACCAACGGTGAACACTCTTTACCGATGATCATGTTCCACGTGCATTCAAATTCAACTCACTTTTTCACCTTTTGAACTAGGGGGGCGTGTTGCAAAAACCACGAGTTTTTGCAGCAACAATGGCAATTTTCACGTGCGGGTTAAATTGACCCAGTTTTTGGACATTTAAAAAAATTAACCTAGTGCACACAGAAATGTACCGGTATACTTATTTCTCTGAGCTCAGTTTTAATGACATTTTCACTTGTCTTTACAGTTTGCCAGTCAATTATATAAACCTTGTCTAAACTGAATGGTGGCCCTTAACTTTTGTCCAGTAGTATATATAGGTCAGTTAACACGGCCCTCGATACCCTAAATCCGCTACTAGCTTTTTTCTCTCTTAAATTTGACGTGTTACATATGTGTGTGCCTGTGTGCTTGTTCTCTTTCTTAGCGTAGCCTTTCAAAAGTACAGCTTATTATGATAGTGTTAGAAGTAGGGCTTGACAGACCTTTGTGTACGGAAACCACCCGACGCTAAATATATAAACCTGTTTCAACCACATGCGTTTTCTGCATCATTCACTCGCTGGCGGTAGCACACAGGCTTATTTGCTTTGTTGGTTTGAACTCACAAGCACGTGCAAACCGATTTAAAAAAAAAAAAAAGTACATATTTTTGTTTGACTCATACTGTTCTCATTTCATATGTGCTCCAAATGGTGTGTTACGTCAGCGAGAGCGTGTTCACAGTGACTGGTCTTAGTTTACATTTTTGTGTCGCGAGTCTACGTGACATACATTTGCGTGTAGGTGGGGGGGGTGGGGCGGGGGGGGGGGGGGGGGGGGGGGGGGAAATGGCACATACTATTGCATGCTGGTTCAGTCTTCATATAGTGTTGCGGACCTTCATATTATATGTCACACCCCCCAAAAAAATTTTTTAAACATAGGTTTATAATTATAATGCTAATTTAATGTAATCTACCTGTCTACCTACTTATTACAAGAACATGAAAGATAGTCCCATACTAAAATCTGCCTTATTGGAGGGTAGAGTTAGACTTCCCTATACCAGGTCCTGATTTTTAATGAAATGGGGTGATCGGTTCTCTTCCTCGCTGGCTTTGCCTTCTTTAACTCAAGGTCAAGAGTTAGGTACCTATTTACATCTGAGTAGACTGGAGCGTGACGTTGCAAGGTTTGGATCCTGAAGCCTGGTAACTGTGCCGCCAGAGGAAGGCGCTCTACCGCTTAGCCAATCGGATGTCTAAGAACATGAAATATTACTGATTTCATTTTGATATATGTCATTCTTCGTTCACTTCAGACGTTCACTTCAGACGTTCACTTCAGACGGTCACTTCAGACGTTCACTTCAGACCTTCAAAGAAAGCATTGGTCAGTTTGAGGCTTTTGGTATCTCTAGAGTTTTTTTTCCAGGAATGGTACAGGTTATGGCGATGTGCGCTTTCTCTGTTACTTATATATTGGACACTTTTGAAGTTGATGTTCAGCAGACATTTTATAGATGCCACAGTTACATTCATCAGCAGATATTTTATAGGTGCCAGTTACATTCATCAGCAGACATTTTATAGGTGCCACAGTTACATTCATCAGCATTTCCTATCTTTAGCTTGTTGAATAGATTGTATCCCAATCTGTTGTGGCCTGTGCGAAGTCTGTTACCACTTGTTCACTTCTGCTACGCTGGTAATATGTGTAATTTATTTATTTTGGTGGCCTGGCTGTTCTGCTTCCCACTTGCTTCTATGTCTGCTCTTGACAAAACTCTTCGCCTCATCATACGTTATGCTTGTGTCAAGCTGAGGTAGATTTCCTCCTCTTTATTGTGTATAGACCGTATAGTGTACGTCAGGGGTGTACTTACTATATTGGCGCATTCTATCTTTCTTCAGGTATCATCCCCTTAGTGTTCGATCATAGACGCGCAGAACCATTTTAACTTGCATGTCTCTTTGGTGCAAAAAAGAGAGAAGTGCTCTAATGAAATATTCTATCGGGAAGCATCAGCTTTATAAGGAACAGTTTGAATTAATGTAAAATTAATTTGTCTTGTGAGTACGATGTTGTAAACAAACACCTGTTGTGCAAAATAAATTGTTTTAAAATGAAGAGAACACATTCATCTGGCAAGAAGACCAACAAAAAAAAAGGGGGGGGGGTATTTTGTTTTCATATTATATGAGGGGGTGGAGAGCTGAGTCAGCAACGGAGGAGTTAGAAATTAGTCATAGCAAGTGAAATAGAAAAAAAACAAGATAGTTGCCTTTGAATTGAATTAATAACGCCATCTACCGGCTCATTACATCTTTCTTCTTGTTTTTTTTTTTTTTTTTTTTCGAGACCGAAGTAGTAATAAGGAAGGCTCGCTGGGTAAATAAAGATACACTGCTCTGTTGTATTATTAATTTTATTTTTTTAAAGCTAGGAGAGTCAGTTCTATACCTTGTTGTATTGCTGCACCATTATAGACACCGTCAGATTTATCAGTCACGTGGGATCACAGCGTATTTGTTGACACACTTCACTTCACTCAAACAAATGTGCGGAAAAGAAGCCAGAAGTCTTTACGAAGATCTGACATTTCCTTTTGGCGCCTGGTGGAGCATGGAGCTAGTGCTGCCGCTAGTTCCCTTGCAGGAAGCCTGTCACATGCGTTTATATGCTCTTGCAGCAGTGGTGTCTGTACCAATCTGTTTGACATGATAAGGTTGCCTGCCTCAGGACCAGTCTCATATTAGTCGCCTTCTACGACATGCCTGAGGGAGCAGTTAGCCTATTATTTCTGTATCTATAATCAGAGACTCAGAGAACAACTCTGGGCACACCGTTCTTCCGTGAGTAAGACCGCTTTTGTAATTTAGTGCCGTTCAGAGTTGCCACTTGGAGGTTGGTGCAGTTGGGTTCATCTATTGCGTCACTGTTTGTCCTCTCTATTCTGCTTCTGCGTGTTTTGTGTCTAGCAAGTGCTGACAGTCTACTTTGTTTAGCGAATGTTTGTCACTTCAGAAAGATCCCTAGAATGCATGGATCACAACCATAGTATCAGTGAGCCGAACATCCTAAAACAGGCTGTGTTGCCATGTAAAGACTTACCCAGAATCCTAAAAACATGTGAACTTTAATGATATGACTTGTCCCGAGCAGATGAAATGTCCAAGAGTTTCATTAAAGGAACTGTTCCCTGAACGAGAATAAGGGGGAAGGAAGGCTGTAGATAAGCCACACAGGGTTAGCAACTCATCTTTTAAAACTAATTTCTACAGAAATCACCACTGCAAGAGGACATGCATTTTTTGGTGCAGGTTTTCTTGTGGGGGGGAGCTGTAGTTGTGGCTACATGCTGCATAAGAAGTGACAAGGTAATGATGATGAAAGACAAACTGGGCAGCAGTATTCATAAATGGGTAGGAAATACCTTAGCTGAGGACACCGAAATACTGGCACACGACAAAGAAGGAAACAAGTAGTAAAGCATCCAACGGACAAGTGATGCCCCAAAGACAACCGATGTTATCGGATGAAGGATATAATTGGGCGATTAAGAGTTAGAGTATTAACAGAATCTGTGTTCACTATTTCCTGTTAAAATCTTTAGAGAGATACCTCCATTGTTGAGCAATAAAGTATACGCTGAAGTTTTAAAAAATAAACATAGACTAGTGTAGTCAGAATGACCACCGGCAACATCATCATCATCATGTGACGTATTCTTTCCAGAACGTTGTCTCCATTACAGCTGCTCTGAACGCATCACGATTCTGGGCAAGTCGACCTGCATCAGCCAAAGACAAGTTCAGACTCTCTGTGATGTCCTGGGTCCACCGTCGTCTAGGTCGACCCCTTCCCCTTTTTCCAGGGACCATGCCTTCCATCACTGTTTTTTCCAGACTATTATGTCTTTTTATATGACCGAAAAATTTCAGCTTCCTTATTGCGATGGTATTTAGGAGCCAATGTTCCTGTACGTTTCCACCGGCAACAAGGTATTTTTTTCTGGGTTGGAGGCGCTTAGTTGGCTGTGTGTCCATTCATTATTCACACCAGAAGCGAGATAGTGGCGCCCTTCATATATTCCCAGTTTGATTTCCCGGTGAGCCTATCACTTATGTAACTGTTCTGTTGTTTAGTGTTCTTCTTTATTTTTTTCTTACTTTTCTTACGAGTGCCTGAGGCAGACTCATTCTTATTTAGTTTCACCGAAGTTTACGAAGTCCGTCGTAGTTGGCGACTCTTCGAGAAAACAATCCCAGAATTCATACGGCTGTGCTAACAGCAATACTAACATGGAGCAGTTAATGTATGCCACTGATTCCAAGTTTGTGTGTGTGTGTGTGTGTGTGTGTGTGTGTGTGTGTGTGTGTGTGTGTGTGTGTGTGTGTGTGTGTGTGTGTGTGTGTGTGTGTGTGTGTGTGTGTGTGTGTGTGTGTGTGTGGTGTGTGTGTGTTGTGGTGTGTGTGTGTGTGTGTGTGTGTGTGTGTGGTTGTGTGTGTGTGTGTGTGTGTGTGTGTGTGTGTGTGTGTGTGTGTGTGTGTGTGTGTGTGTGTGTGTGTGTGTGTGTGTGTGTGTGTGTGTGTGGTGTGTGTGTGTGTGTGTGTGTGTGTGTGGTGTGTGTGTGTGTGTGTGTGTGTGTGTGTGTGTGTGTGTGTGTGTGTGTGTGTGTGTGTGTGTGTGTGTGTTTTTGTTTTTAATTAACAACGCATTGAGAGACTGAAAAAACAGAGATACACGAACATACCCATCTATACATGTCTGCACTAGCTATCCACGCTAAATTTTCTGTATGAATAGTGATCTCGAGTAACTACAGATGTCTCATAATGAACTAATGTTACCTTAAGTATGAACGGATAAAACCCATTGCCAACAATTTCAGGCATAACTCTAGCTGGGAGTGTAGGAATTCGATTGTCATTCATAACCAGTGAAGCTCAAACAAACGGTCGACATAATGTACGTTTTTTTTAAAACATTCCTGCGGTTCACGTTTTACGTCTGTGGCCATTTTACTTTGACACTGGCATAGCTTTAAACCAGTGCGTCTTAAACTTTTAGAGAGCTGCACCCTTTTACATCATCTTAAGAAGCCTCGCACCCCATTATCTTCAAGCTCGCCGAAAAGTGTTCCAGAAATGCGAAAAAGAGATAAAATTTTGTTTTGAGAAAATTTTATGTACACAATGTGACTTAAACCCGTGTGTTACCGGGGCCCGAAAGGGGAGCAAAGAATAGTAACACTGTCCCCTGCCAAGCATGTCGTAGAAGGCGACTAAGGAGGGTTGGGCATGGGGCCGGTTACCCCATCCTGTAAAAAAAATTTAAACCACAAAAAACTTCAACAAATATGGACAAGTCAAATAAAGAAAATAAAACACAGCCATCCAAGACAGGGGAAGGTCCTCTTGCGGGGAAGCGTATGATGCAACACAGAGAAAGCCGAAAGGAGTCTGTGTTGCTGACTAACCTTCTTTCTTCTAGGAGAACTTCCAGATTTGGCACCTGGAATGTTCGGACATTGAACGAACAAGGGAAAGTGGCACAAGTAGCAGCAGAAATGAGGGAATACAAAATCGAGGTTCTGGGAATGTGTGAAACAAAGTGGAAGGGGGTAGACAGGAAGAAACTCATCACAGGTGAATTGGTGCTGTCCTCAGGACACGAAGACGAAAGTTCACACCACAGTGAAGGGGTAGCTCTTATGTTATCTAAAGAAGCACAGAAAGCACTCATTGAATGGGAAGCTGTGGGACCCAGAATAATAACAGCTATTTTCAAAACAGCTAAAAAGAAAATTCATGTCAATGTCATCCAATGTTATGCACCAACTAATGACAAAGAAGAGTCTGTGAAAGAAGCATTTTATACTAAACTACAGGAAATTATGGATAAAGTAAAAAGAAGAGACATCACAATTTTGATGGGTGACATGAATGCAAAGATAGGTACAGTCAATACCGGATTTGAAGAAGTCATGGGAAAACATGGGCTAGGAGTAATGAATGAAAATGGAGAACTATTCGCAAACTTCTGTGCTTCAAATCAACTGGCTATAGGAGGAAGCATGTTTCCACATAAGAGAATACACAAGGCAACATGGATATCACCAGACCATAGAACAGAAAATCAGATCGATCATATATGCATAAAGAAGAAGTTTAGATCATCATTGCAGGATGTAAAGGTATATAGAGGAGCAGATGTGGCATCAGATCACCATCTTCTGATAGCCAAAGTAAAAATGAAACTCAAGAGATATGCAACAATGCAAAATTATAGACAACAGTTTAATGTAGGACAGCTAAGAAATCAAGAAACAAGAGACAAATTTGCGGTCACAGTATCCAACAAATTCCAAGTGCTCCAACAGTTGGAAGATGTAGAGAATACAGAAGACTATTGGCAGCAGGTCAAAACGGTATGGAAGGAGACATGTGAAGAAATACTGGGGAAAAGGGAAAGACAACAAAAAGCATGGATAACAACAGAAACCATCAATAAGATAAAAGATAGAAAAAACAAGAAAGCAGAGTTAAACACAAGCAAAACCAGAAGTTCCAAAGCCAAGGCTCAAGAAGTGTACACAGAAGCAAACAAAGAAGTAAAAAGAAGTATCAAAAGAGACAAGAGGAAGTATATTGAGGAGTTGGCAAGAGAGGCAGAAGATGCTGCAGCCAAAGGAAATATGAGAGAACTGTATAGCAGCACAAAGAAGCTAACAGGGAAATACAAGCAAACAAGTTGCCTCATAAAAGATAAGAATGGGAAACTGCTCAGCAATATACAAGAGCAAATGAAGAGGTGGACAGAATATTTTGGGGACCTTCTCAATAGACCAGCTCCACAAAACCCGCCGGACATCCAGCCAGCAGAAGAAGAGCTACAAATTAACGGTGAAAGACCAACGAAGGAAGAAATAAAGAAAGCCATAAAGCTTCTAAGAGATGGAAAAGCGTCTGGACCTGATGGCATTCCAGCAGAGGCCATCAAAGCAGATATCGACACGGCTACAGAGATGTTATATAAATTACTTGGTAAAGTCTGGGAAAAAGAAGAGATACCAGCAGAATGGAAGGAAGGATATCTGGTTAAGTTGCCTAAGAAGGGAAATCTACAAGAGTGCACAAATTATAGAGGAATAATGTTACTATCAGTGCCAGGAAAGGTATTGAACAGGATTATCCTTGAGAGATTAAAGGAGTCCATAGACAAGAAATTGAGAGATGAACAAGCAGGTTTTCGACAAAACAGATCATGTACAGACCAGATAGCCACTTTGAGAATAATAGTTGAACAAAGTCTGGAATGGAATTCACCACTATAAATCGGATTTGTGGACTACGAAAAAGCATTTGACAGTGTGGACAGAGAATCACTTTGGAAATTGATGAGGCATTATGGAGTTCCCCTGAAGATCATTAATTTAATAAAGAAAACCTATGAAGACATGACGTGCAGAGTTCTTCATGAAGGACAGCTTACAGAACCATTTGGGATAAGAACAGGAGTGCGACAGGGATGCCTCTTGTCTCCATTTCTTTTCTTGCTGGCAATAGATTGGGTTATGAGATCATCGACAACACACAACAGAAATGGAATCCAGTGGACTCTGACTAAGCAGTTGGATGATCTGGATTTTGCTGATGATTTGGCTCTCCTGTCCCATAACTGTAATCAGATGCAGGACAAATTGAAAACACTCGATGAGAGGTCACAGCAATTGGGTCTGAAAATACACAGGGAAAAGACAAAAATAATGCGAATAAATGCAGGTAATGAAAACAGGGATGAACTTGAAGAAACGCCAATACAAGATGTAGAATCATACACATATCTTGGCAGTAATATAGATAAAGTTGGAGGGACAGACAGCGATATCAAAATAAGAATACAAAAAGCAAGAGGAGCTTTCATTGCATTGGGAAATATATGGAGATCAAGAGAAATAGGATCCAACATGAAAATAAGAATCTTCAACTCAAATGTGAAGTCAGTCCTATTGTATGGCTCGGAGACATGGAGAACAACAAAGACAACAACCAAAAAGCTACAGACTTTCATAAATGGGTGCTTGCGTAGAATAGAGGGATTAAAATGGTATGACAAGGTTACCAATGTGGAACTGGTGACAGGAACTGGACAAGTGCCAGTGGAACAAGAGATGAGAAGAAGACGATGGCGATGGATAGGACACACACTGAGGAAACCTGTTGATAGCATTACAAGGCAGTCCTTGTTCTGGAACCCCCAGGGCAAGAGAGGCAGAGGAAGACCAAGAAGTACATGGAGAAGAGAGTTGGAAACAGAGGTGAAAATGATGAGGAGAACATGGAAAGAACTTGAGATGATGGCATGTGACAGGAGGACTTGGCATGTGTTTGTTGAAGGCCTATGCTCCTTTGGGAGTGGAGGGTTATGATGATGATGATGAATGTGACTTAAGATTCGGTACTGAACTCACATTGTAACTGTTTTGTTTTGTACAAATGCATTTTGTGTTGTGTCTTATATTGTGTTTATAATGATTCACACTGCCTTAAACCACGCTGTAACTCGTCATATACCGTTGTCAGTGTTGTAAATGTCTTGCGGAAACAAGATCAGTTGCAGTAGAATTTATTATTATTTTAGTTAGGTATTTTTTTTCATGGCTTCTAATTTTTCTAATATCAAAAATACACTTTCAGCATTTCTAGGTCTTTAAAAAATGTATTGTAATGCCTCTTCCTCTTCCATTAAAACATACGTAACTTTCTCACATTATCTGTTCACCTTTTGTCTGTTAATGTACTTTTGTTGTGTCTGTTAATGTACTTTTGTTGTGTCTGTTAATGTACTTTTGTTGTGTTTGTTAATGTACTTTTGTTGTGTTTGTTAATGTACTTTTGTTGTGTTTGTTAATGTACTTTTGTTGTGTCTGTTAATGTACTTGTGTTGTGTCTATTAATGTACTTTTGTTGTGTCTGTTAATGTACTTTTGTTGTGCCTTTTTAATGTTTTTTTTTTGTCTGTAAATGTACTTTTTGTGTCTGTAAATGTACTTTTGTTGTGTCTGTAAAATGTACTTTTACGCTGAGAATTAGTTTCATAATGCACATTTTTGCTGTGCCTGTCCTTTCTTGTTCCTTACGGAGCAAAGGGCAATCGTTACATTTAATATCCACGCAGAAAGACAGAGTCAACCCACTTTAAGCACTGTTGCATTTGTTGATATCGTAGCTATTCGTTTAACACAATGAGGTAGCTAGCCTACACACAAACGCTCTTTAGTCGCCTTTAACGATATCCCTGTTGGTGAGCAGTTCTGTTCATTGTTTTTATTCCTTCTCCCAGAATGTACTTCTACACTGGGAGCTAGTCTCTAAATATACACTTCCCATGGAACTAATTTCTCAATGTACCCTAACTATGGGAATGTGTCTCTGTCTGCACCATTACTAAGGGAACTAGTCAGAATATACCCTTACGCTGGGAACTTGTCTTCAAATGTACTCTTACGTTGGGAACTGGTTTTTAAATGTACCTTTTTGTACGCTTTCATTGGAAACTGATCGCTCAGTTACATCACCGTTTTTCTCTATGGTAACCACTGAGTCTCACCACCCCCCTTGTCCCACCATAACACAACTTTCCTTATAATGGCTACATAAACCGAAGTGGGTTGAGGTTCACGGAGCAGAAGATGTGGAACTGGCGTATGAACACTGTCAACGAAACTTTTCACAAAATTTAACAGTAGCTGCGCTTTTCAAAAGCGCTGAGCAAACAGTGTCTTTGCTGCGTCCTCTGAAGTGTGCTTGGCAGTTTCTAAAGGTTGTAAATGTGCAGCAAGAAGTCTACGCCATTCATCAGATGGTGTCGATCTTTCAAACGCGCAGTTCCCCTTCCATAGAAAAAAGATATTGTTTAGCACAATGGGTGGGAAGGAGGGAGGTCGCGAAAGATGGAGATAAGATAGTGATATTAGCATTTCATAATAACTCTTGTTGGAAGATGCAGGGAAGTAGCACAAGGAAAGGGCAATAGAACACGTGAAGTAGGGACATAATGACGCTAGGATGGTAGGGTTGTTATCACTTGGTATAATGCACATAAGCCAAGAGCAGCATTACACCGTGTAATTTTTCTAAAGTGCCTCGTCCGTTCGTAGCAAATTCCCATTAACTTGCAATCTTTTCGTGGCGCATTTTCGGGAAATTACAGAAAAGCCGCGCATTACGACCTGGATATTAAATTGCACGCCTCTTGAAATAACGCGTATTTTTTCCCCATCTCTTCATAGCGAAGGTATTTTTTGAAGTATTCATTTCTGTGTTTTTTCCCCCATTTATATTAAGCATTTCGGATAAGTATGAAATATTATCTCCGTCATATTTATATACTTAGCTAGAAAAGCATCAGTGTTCATTATAGATAACGCGTCTATGCTTTCGTGCCATTCTATGCGTGTCATTGATTTACTTCTGAAATAAAGTAGAAATGAATGAAATGACCACAGGAGAATTAGTGTCGTCATCAGGACATGCAGCAGAAAGAGCGCAACATACTTATTTCCCGCCATGGTTTTGGCGGGATGCTTGTCGTTAATGTGTACAATTGTAAAGGATATTTTCACATTACATTTTCGTACAAGCAATGCTTAAATACGATTTTGTTTTTGGCAGAGCAGTACAACTTAACAGATGACAGCGTGACAATACACTGGTTACGGGGGCAGCATTGTTTTTCTTCCTGGATGTTTTTTAAAGGGTTAACCATATGTCTAACGAGAGGGCTACATCTGGCATTGAAATCACCACCTGCTGCTGATGCTTACTTTAGAGTTCTCTGTTACTTTATATAAGTGTAGCCAAACATTACTTAGTCCCAACTAAGATGGTTTGGCCATGTCTGCAGAATGGGAGAAGATCGGCTACCACGACAAGCATGAGAAACAAAGAGCCAGGGATCCACACCCCCAGGATGACCCAGAGTCCGCTGGGAGGACAACATTAGACAATCTTTGAAGGACCGAGGACTAGAATGGAACCAGGCCAGGAGGAAGACAGCTGATAGGATAGTCTGGCGCTCTCTCTTCCAAACCTCTACACCTCACGGTAGAAGGGGAACGACTAAGTAAGTAAGTAACATTACTTAGTTATGATATAGTAGTAAAAAGTAAAGGTAATCCCATAGCAGATACTGACGTAGGGGAGTCAAGTGGTAGACTTCATTATATTAGGCCTGAGCTTTAAGATGTGGGGGTCACTTCTTTCCTTCTTTGCTGCCTTTGCCTTCCTACACTCAAGAGCAGAGCCAGGTACACATTTGTAGATAGATGGTGAACTCCCCCCATTCCCCCCCCCCCCTCCCCCAAAAAATATGTTCTAGTTAATTTGCGGAAAAAGTTGATAATTAAAATTGCCGGACACTTAAGTATCGTCATCCAGGTTCTCCCTTAAGAAAGAAGCAATGGATAAGGGTAAACATTCAGACTCAACACTTTTAAATTGGTGAAGGAAGTTTCTCCCATCGGAATAAAAAATAAAATATACTACCACACCACGAGGTCTTTTATATTTGGACGTGCGCCCTAATATAACCAACGTACCGATTGTCTAGGTTGAACGGAGAGGGCCTCGCCAAAACTCCTATTTTAAAATTGTCGTCGGAGCTATTGAATAAACCCTGGTATCTTTTTTCTCCTGGTACAGCACAATTAATTTGATCAAGGCAGTCTCGCGTGAGAGTTATTAGGTCAACTCTTTACATCTCTCTCTACTAATGGTTCCACGTCGCTATTTTTGAAAAATAAAAGCTCTGTTGGATTCTAATGTGGGGTCGTTATATTATGAACTAATATTTCTCGTCATGTGTAATTGTTTGACACCCTCGTTCTCACCGCGATGAAATTGAACAACCAGGTGAGATTTGGTTGAAGTATAATAGAACAAGATGTAGAAAACGGACAGTTTCGCATTCGTTGACATTCCATATTTATGACATGACGCCAATTTATTATAAAACAGAGCTTTAAAAAAGTTTCTAAAGCCGGGAATGAATTAGGAATTTATGGCCCGCCTGTTGTGACATAGTATTCCACTTTGGGATTGTATTCTACGCGGTGTCATATTTCCCTATCTTCATGTTAGGAAAAAAAAATTTACCTATTTAAGACTTCTGTGCTACAAATGCGATTACCTGCGTCATTGCTGGAACAAATTATTACCTTTTCTAGGCTGTAAAAAATAGATGCAGCACTGAATGTCGCACGTTGTGCTAAGGGGGCTCTTTATCTTTTATCACAAGTTGTGTTGTATGTTGTTTGTGGAGAATGGGAACAGATAGATACATTTACAGCGTGGTGCAAGGAATTCACTACGTTATCTGTGCTTTTTTTTTGTGTGTGTGGCCTATTTTAGTAATTGCAGGTTCGCAGTTTTGGTCATTGTAATGAACTGATAAGAACGGTTAAATGTAAAAGACAGTGTCATTCTAGCGAGTTTTGATCTTTGCTTTGTAAGGGTGGGTCAGGCACCTTTTTAAAGGTACAGACGATGAATCTGACAGGAATTCGTCTTCTTGCCTATCAGTGCACAACCGTAATTCATAAATTTACGACAGATAATGGTAACTCAGTTCCCGTCTGCTTGAACTTCTTTCCCCTACCGGCGTTATTCACTTACCAATTTTTTTGCTACCCCTTGACCCAGCGGCAGACTGACAGTCAATGTGGGCCCTCGAGAAATAACGGCCATTGACCGCTACTCACCCATCCGTCATAGATTTAAGCTAGAGGGAGGCTAGAGGAGAGTGGGAATACTGGTGTGGGCCCTCGGGCACTTCTCGATTGCGCGACTGTTTTGGTCCGCCCCTGCCTTGTCCTTTCACTTTCGTTATTACTGGCACCTTTGTGGCACTTACTACTTTTGGCGTAGCTCGTTGGATAGTTTACTTAATGAAAATGCACACAATTCTCATATATCTTTATGTTCCAAATTTCTCACAAGTCACCTTTATAAATCCCAGGTGAGCTAAGAATAGGCCTGTTGCACACTACTAATCGTGTCGTAAAATCGATTGATGATGACGGTGCCTGGGACTAGCAACCTCATTACTTTAAACAAATTGCTGCAGTAATCACTACTATAAGAGGGCATGAAGCGCTTTAGCACAAGCTTCCTGCAACAACAAAAAATAAATAAAAATTAAGTCGTTTGTATCTTCGTTCTTTGGGAACGAAACAAACAAAAAAGAGTGAAGGGTGTTATGAAGAAAAAAAATCTAGCGAAGGTATGGCTCCTTCTCGAGTATGGTGGTTCTGTCTTTCTCACTTTGAGACCACCTACACGTCCTTGAATCTTTTCTGAAGCCTGATGTTTTGTTTGCTGCTGATCGTAACTTCTTGACAGCGGTCAGTTGACTATATTCTGACATGTTCTAACACATTCGCAGAATAATCACTGTCACTTAGGGCAACGTTCGGCAACTTGTGACCTCCCACGCAACCTTTTTAACTACGGTATCTTAACCTATCGTTCACCCTGGGGGGGTGGGGGTGGGGGTGGTGGGGGGGGGGGGTTGGGGGGGGGGGGGGGGGGGGGGGGGGGGGGGGGGGGGGTGGGGGGGGGAGGGGGGGGGGGGGGGGCCGCAAAAGAGAGAGAGAGAGAGAGAGAGAGAGAGAGATGGGAGGTGTCCCCCAAGAATGGATTCTAGAGGATCCGTGTATATAACCTAAAAAAATTTAATGTAGCATTTTCAATTACGCGTTTATGTGAATTTTTTTAAAGGGCTACGTAGCCTTCATTGGACAGTCAGAGGGGTCTGTGGCAGAAAAAATGGTTAAGAAGCCTTGTTTGAAACTCTGTGATATGCAGCTGTTAAACACGTTTCCAGTGTGTGTATCCATTTCCATTAAACATTTAAGGCATCGCAAATATTTCTCATGTCCGTGTCTAATACAGTTATTTCTCAGTGTAACAGTGTCTAGCTGGTTTAGGCATTTATACAAAGGAAATCCGCTTTGTTCCTGTCAAGCCTTTCAAAAGACTGATAATTATGTTCCTTCAAAGTCTGATCAGTTACGACCCGCAAGTGTGTCTTAACCGTTCTAGAGACAGCTTTTAACAGTCACATGTTTAGGTATCATCATCATTGTCGCCGTCATCTCCTTTCAGTCTTTATGGGGCATGGTTCAACCACAGCAGGTGGCCTTCTTCAGGAAGCCTACAACATGGCACAAACTCTGGTAGCGGTGGTTTCTGTAGCAATTTATTTTAAACTAGTGTAAAAGTCCGCCATAAGACTGGAATTAAATTCAAAAGCACCAATACCTAACGGCAATTTTACTTATTCAAAAGTATTTTTTTAAAACCACTGTGCATCACCACAGTACAGGAACTACGTAGCAGCAGCGAGGATCCCCCATGTGTGTATACGGGATCACACATTCTATAAATATATTTTTGTGCACGCCGTCATTTGAGCATTGTTCTTTGGTAAGTGTTACTATTTTCGGGGGAGTACATATAAGGGAAATAATACAATTAATTTCTAACTTTCAACCAAAGTTGCATCCCTTAGCGTTAGTGACAGAAAAAGCTGGGATTTTATGTATATTGATAATGGGTTTGTATATTATAAATACACATTTCTAGATTCTGAGAAGCAAACATACAGAACAGATTAAGAATGTAACGCGTCTTATGTTATTACCCTTGTGGTAGTAAGGTGGTATGAAGCAAGTCATGAAAGCAAGCTCGTTGAGACTCGAAATTGCTTAGAAAGGCATGTGTATGTCGCTTATGTGTTACCAAAAAAAAATCCTTCAGATAAAAAGTTAATTCCAGTCGCAACCCCGTAAACAATAACCTTAGCTATTTTCTGACTAGTCCATAGACGCACCAACAAGACAGTGAACTTTGTCAGGTCAGGATAACCGTTTTCCTTTGTCTTCTCGCGTATCGTTCCTCTGCGAGATCGCTTACCTAGGTAAATGTGTTGAGAAATAAGCATGCTGTGTCATGTGGACGGGTGTTATTGAGATGCCTTTCTCGGTTGTCATAGTGACAGACCAGGAAATAAAGGCGCTGATTGCTATCATTTGCGTTGCTTTTAAGAAGATTTTTCGGAATATGCGCACGTTTCAATACTTTCATCATACATGATAATGCGAAGATGAGGAAACGAGATGTGTTCGAGCACTTTATTGTTAATATGTTGTAGTAGATTGCTGTAAAAACTACTCACCTCCTAATTTAAAAAAAAAGAGTGGATATCTTTATCCAACAGTACAAGGTACAGACATGTAAAGGTAGCAGATACTGCCGTGGGAGACTGAAGTGTTAGAGACTTCACTTATCTAGTAATTAGCTTTTATGAGATGGGGTGACTAGTTCCTTTCCTCGTGGCCTTTGTCTTCCCTAATTCAAGACTTGAGGCAGGTACCGATTTGCAGGTGGGTAAACTGGAGCGCGACCGCTACCTGGTATTGGACCCGGTACCCGGTAACTTTACCGCAAGAAACAAGCGCTCTCACCGCTCTGCCAAAATGACGCTGTACCCAAGAGCAAAAGGTAAAGGCAGTCCCATAGCAAATACTGACGTAGGGGAGTGAAGTACTTGACTATACTAGGTTTAGTTTCGATAGTGAGGTGACCGGTTCCTTCCTCGTTGCCTTTGCCTTCCCTAACTCAAGAGCAGAGGCAGTTACCCATTTACAGCTGGGTAGACTGGAGCGCGACGCCACCGTGTTTTGAACCCGGTGCCCTTGCCGCTAGAGACCAGCGCTCTAACCACTGCCAATCGGACGCTCACACAAGAGTAGCTGATATAAATATTGATAACACTGGCAGGAATTTTTCCATAACTCAAACTTTGAGCTCCCCAAGGAGCATAGTCCTTCAACAAACTCTCGTCTAATCCTCCTGTCGCGTGCTGCAAGATGTATCAAATAAAGGCTTGAATCACTGCGTCAAGAAATTTGGATAGGGCACCAGCGTCTGAACAAATAACTGTTCAATACTTTACTTCTTTATGTCTGTAGTTTTCTTTGCTTTCTATTGGTGATAATTTGGAATCCGCGGAATGAACAATATTTAAAAAGGCAAAGGTTGTCAAATAGCAGATACTACCTTAGAGGAGTGAAGTGTTTGAGACTTCACAATGCTAGATCCAGATGATGAGAGGTGAGAAGTTTCCTTCTTCACCGTCTTTGCTTTCACTAACTCAAAAGTAGAGTCAGATACCCATTTAGAGCTGGGTAGACCAGAGCGTGACGCTACCAGGTTTCGAACTCGGAACAATGTAACTTTGCCTCGAAAGGCAAGCGCGCTAACTACTTTGCCAATCGACGCACTTTGCCAATCGACGCTATTGAACGGACCGTGAATAGTAACTTTGAAGTCAGACACTGAATAAGAGAAGATTACGGTAAACACTGTTAATTGAGAAAACCCGTTCGATCGTAGTGTGCCTATTGATACAAAAGAAAGGCGGTCTGGCCTGATTACGGTCGTGACCTGATATAAAGGCGAAGCGCGTATAAATAGCCGCTTTTTGGCAAACAACTGAGTTTGTTTGGTAAATAACTGAGTTGTTTGGTCAGTGCTAAGTACAATTCAACTAGGCATAAATGTTGCTTTTAAAAACATTTTTTTTCTTCTACGTCGTACCAAGCTTTCAATTTCGCCGGAGCAAAAGACTAAAAAAAAAAAAAAGAAACGGTATTTCAGTGAATATATTATTTAGCCGTAGACTAATCTGCTCATTTATAACGGTTTTTTTTATTACACTCCTCGGGTTTTTCTATTTGTTTGTTTCTATGTTATTTGCCTGTTTTTTTGTTTGTTGTTGTTGTTTTTTTTTCTAAATGACAGAATGGTTTGTTGAAGCTGACTTTTCACTTTTTATTCTTTCTATCTCCTCTCTTTCGCTTCCTGTAGAAATACTTCTACAACTGAAAGTTTTCACGCTGACGGGTAGATAGATTGTGTGCCCATGAGAACAACGTGTTAGAAGCTAATGTACAGTCAATTCACCATAATATGATTCATTAATACCGGGTGTTTATAAAGTCGCTGTGCAGTGAAATTTACGCCCGGGCGAGACTACGTCACCAGAAATGTGGTTTTCAATTGGGGCTTGGGACCCCAAGATGCAGCAATAGTGAATGCAGTCAGCGACTCATAGCTTGACTGCCTGCGTCAGGACCAGCGAACCATAGCTGGTCAAGACCGTGCTCCACCTCCACGTGGTGGTCCTGGAAACAGTCTGCAGCAGTGCAGGCTGGCTGAGCTAGCATGGATCGAAATGGGAAGGCAAACCCGGTCCTTAAAAAATGCCGTGCAGAAGTCGGATGTGTCGACCGAAAGGTGCAGATATCACAGCTTAGGCGCAAACAGACACAACGCAACCACCGTCCTTTTCAGGACGAACGAAGAAGAAGAAGAAGAAGAAGAATTGGGGCTTGTTGTGTAATGTTGCACACGGGATTGTGGAACACAGCATTGGAACACAGAATATCATGACGTAAATTTGCATCATTCGTGACGTAATTTCTAAAATATTTTTCAAATTCACTGCACAGCGACTTTATAAACACCCTGTATAAACAGCAGCAAGCGCTCACCAAGATAAAGTAGTCTGAGAAAACAACGCACACGTAAGCCTACTGTGCTACTGTTCTTACTTATGAATCATTGTGTAAAACCGGAGACCACGCACTTAGAGGCTACATACTCGCAGTCTATGTAACAAGCATGTGTTATGTATGACAAGTGGATTATTAGTCATCGGGGTGTGTGTGTGTGTGTGACACGTGCGTTATTGTTGCCGTAAAATGATACCAACTAGTTTCTGAACAAAATGGCACGCCAAATAAAAAAAATCAACAGAATTGATGAACAATACTAATGACTGGAGGTTGTGAGACACACCTACTTTAGACACTTTTTTTTTAAAGCGAGTAAGTAACCCGCCAAAATATGGTGGGGAGAAGACATTAAAAAAAAGGGGGGGGGGGGGGGGTAATTATGTTGTGTACTTTCTGCTGCATACCCCAGTGATGGCACTAATTCTCCTGTGCTCATTTTATTTCATTCCTTTCTACTTCATCGGGTCTTTCTAGTCAAACTTATTATGACTTAGCTTTAATGGTGCAATGCCCGCCTTTTCCCATACGTTCCCTCCACCCCCGCCTCCCCATTATTCGTTAAATTACGTTTCCCATAAACAGTTAGTAATATACGGTTTTTCTGAGCTAAAATTCACACTTTTTTCTTCCCTCTCCTCCCCCCAATTAAGTCATGTACAATGATGGTCAGACTAAACCTTCACCATCAATAATGATAGAAAAAAAATACTGTAGTTTAAAAGACCAAACCAGAATGACACCACCCCTTAATATTTGTCATGGATAAACCACTTTAGCAAAATTTATCAGAAGTGGTATAGACTGAATGCTTATGGATGGCATCATCGATTACGTCAGCAGGCATTACGTTTAGAAGGATACTGGCTTAATATATTTTGTAGCGAATCATCCAGAAGAGCAGCAGCGGAACAGCGGAGACAAGCTAGAAAGGACCGTGTAATAAAACCTTCACATGAAGCAAACATTCCCTGCCCACACTGTCCAAGATCTTTCCAGGCCCGCATCGGGCTCTTCAGTCACCTTCGTACCCATAGACTAACCTAACATATTCTTAAATAATTGGATGAACAGAGTGGTCTTCATCACCCGTGATGGACGAACAACCAGCCAAACTGAAGAAATGACTTCGGTGCGTTGATAGATACAGTTAAAAAAGTGCGGCTATCTTGACAGTGACTGTTGTAAGTAAACCTTCAAGTCAGGAAAACTGGCGTGTATGACGTAGTTGATAGCTTTGAAATTAGTGAATCTTTGAAATATGGAGACTATCAGTTAGAAACTTTCTTAAACCGCTGCTTGTAAAGGATAGTACGATTTAAGTTTTGGACACCATTACTTATGTAGAATTGATGGAACGAAAATCATGCCGCATACTAGGGGGCAGTCCCCCCAAGAGCGCAGGTGAGGCCCGCACCATTTCACATTGTGAGGCCCCCGCATTATGTGGGAAGGGGAGTGGGAAAAAAAATTGCGCTAATCATGCATCCTGGTCTACGGCGAGCTGAATGGTCCTGCTTCTCCCCCCCCCCTTCTCTCTCTCCCTCCCTCCTCCCCCCTCCCCCCCAATAGTGCAAATATTGAAGACAAGATGCTGCGTGTGATAAGGCCACTTACACTGAGGAAATCAGGTAATAGCATCACGAGGCATATCTTATTATAAAATACACCGGGGAAAAAACAGAGAGAGAGAGAGAGAGAAAGAGAGAGAGAAAGAGAGAGAGAGAGGGAGACTTAAAAACACAAGGAAATGAGAATTGGAGACAGCTGGAAAGATAAAGAGCATAGGAGAGAAATTTTAACAAATGGCAAAGACGGAATTGAGGAGGACTTACAGAGAACTAAACAGAAGGTTTATACTCCCAAGGAAGCTGAAAGGTACAGACATATTGGTATGACAAGTAGATATTCTTTAAGACACTTACAATGATGAATCTATTCCACTTGTAAACAGACGCTCATTTCACGTGACATGCCCCATTCAATAGAAAACGGGTTACATGGCTGTAGGATTGGTGCATAATTAAAATATTTCTGGCTTGGTTATTTGAGGAGGAGGAACTTTTTCTCTCCCTACAGTTGCCCCGTTCACTGTCAGTACTAGTCACGTCAGGCAGGAATATTCGTAGTTCGGTTAAGCAGTTATTTCTTTTTCATTTTAATTTCAAAACACACTTTATCGGCTTGTGTAGACTTGAAATTCCTGGAAAATAACGTTTCTTACAAGAACATGGAAGTTGAACTGACTCGAGGATTGTTACTTTTTTCAGTTGAGAATAATAGGACGGATGAAAATGACGAGGAAAATATTACTTCTAGAAATAATATATTGCGAGTGCACATATCTGTTTACATTCATTCACTCCTCTGTTTCTGCTTTTCTTACCCAAACGTCATTCGTTTTTTACGTGCAAACATTGCGAAATGTACATTAAGTTCTTCGCCTCTGTTACTAATGTGAAACAACATTTTATCATTATCATAATCATCTTCATCATTGCTATTTAGCGCCCCCCCCCCCTTTCCACCCCAGCATAAACCTTCAAGAAACGTATGCTAAGTATTCCTGTCACGTGCCATCAGCCTCAATGTCTGTCCATGTCTTCCTCATCAATGTCATGTCTGTCTCCAGTTGTCTTCTCCTTGTGTTTATCGATCTACGTCTGCTTCTCCAACTCTGGAAGTTCCGGAACAAGAACTTCATGTAATGCTATCATAAGGTTTCCTCAATGTCTGTCCTATCCGTGGCCAGGTTCTTCTTCTCATCTCTTGTTCCACTGGCACTTGTCTGGTTTTTGTCTTCAGTTCCACATTGGTGACCTTATTGTCAATCAATCTATTCTACGCAAGCAATCATTTATTGAAGTCTGTAATTTCTTGCTTCTTGCTTTTTGTTGCTGTCCATATAATGCTTTTATCAGCTTAACTCGTTGACTGCGATACAACGCTCAGAGCGTTCGTCAGATTTGACACCCGAGCCAAAACAACTCTCTGAGCGCTGTTTTTAGTCTATCACGAATTAAAATTACGGCACAGGGTGGAAAATAATTGCGGAGTCAAAGAGTTTAAATCTCACTCGCATCTAGCAATATTGTATCTTTTATTTTGTATAGAAATCAAAGAAATAAACGAACACACGGTGCATCACAAACATGTCTACGTATAACTCTTACGAACTGTTGCTTGCTTTCAGAACATTTCTTTGATCAGATGTAACAAAATGTTACCTTTTTCTCAACTTGTTTTATTTCAGAACTATCCATCACGCAGCATGCCGGCCAACAGTCCCAATACGACGTCCAGCCAGTCTTCTAATCAGAGTCAGTCTGGCGAGCCGCTGAGCCGGACAAACTTGTACATCCGGGGACTGAATCCCAACACTACAGATAAAGACCTTGTCAATCTATGTAACTCGTAAGTTGTCAGAACTTATCCCAGTCTTTGAACCCAAACTTCATTAGTGACGTAAAAGTGACGTAAAAAAGAATCAACAATTTTGAAACTAGCATCTCAATATTCTGGGAGAGATCAATAGCGGGATCAACAAAAATAGCTTATGCGTATTACTAGAGCTAAAGACAAAGAAAATTGCCAAGTAACGGCTACAAAGCATTCATCAGGACAACCATAGGAGAGAGAAAGCGAGAACGAAGTTAGAGAAAGAAAGACAGACAGACAGACAGACAGACAGACATAAAGAAAAAAGAAAGATTATAGAACCGATAAATAGTGCTGCTCTTTTCGAACGCCAGTATACAAGATATGGAAAATAAATAGCAGAATTTAGTGTTGCTATGATGTTCCATATGTTCTCACAATGTCACTTTCATGATACTTGCATGGCAGACTTTTGTAAGCATAAATTGTAAAACAATTAATGTGTGAATTAATGCTGACTTGAAATATTTAATTCGGATCTTCAACTTTACTTTCGTTTCAGATTTGGAAAAATAACTTCAACTAAAGCCATAATAGATCAAGCGACAAACAAGTGTAAAGGTAAATATTTCTAATTTATTAGCATGAATACGGCATGTGATAAGTTGGTGTGTTTATTCGGGTTTCCTGAGTTCCAAGAGCAGACTACTGATGCCGGACATTTCATTGTTACCTTTCTTTGGCTAAACTTGTTGGAGGGTACTCGAACATTGGTAGAGCATGTCTGTCTTACTAGCCCCGTGTATTTCGGGGGGAGGTCTTTGAAGAGACAACGAAAGAATCGGATTACTGCTTCCTCAGCCATGGCGTACAAGGCGACTAATATGGGGTTGTGCGTGGAGCTGACAAACGTCATTACGTAACACAAATCTCCACAGAAACTACCACTACACGAGCATGTGAATGCTACCACTACACGAGCATGTGAATGCTACCACTACACGAGCATGTGAATGCTACCACTACACGAGCATGTGAATGCTACCACTACACGAGCATGTGAATGCTACCACTACATGAGCATGTGAATGCTACCACTACACGAGCATGTGAATGCTTGTTGCAGGTTATCTGCAAAAGGACCAGCTAAAGTGGTGGATGCATGATCCGAGAGGAGTGCAGAGGAAAATAATGATGTCATACTGGGACAGAAATTGGCAACCCGTCAATCTGTTGTTGTTGTTGATGGATCCAGCGGCCATGGGAACAAAGCCCTTTGGCACTGTAATGCTGGGGTGTCTGTGGACTTTCCTACCAACCCGGTCAGAAGCTATCTACCCAGCACGGTGGCTGTGGCGCCACAGCCACCGCCATCCGCCCGTAGACTTTACCGGTCTGTCGAAGGGACGCCCTCTGGACGGACACACAGCTCTGCCCCATCTGAACTGGGAGGACCCGACACCCGGGACCACGCAGAGTCTTTTTTTGAGCCAGCGCTCTCCTGCACACTTCCGAGACCAACAAGCAAACTCAAGCAATGCAGCCAGCCACTGCAGCGAGGCTGTGGCGCAGCCACTGCCAAGCCTCTACGAATGCCGAAGAACGTCATCTGGAACGGACACACAGCTCTGCCCCAACTGAACTGGGAGGCCCTGGGACCACGCACAGTCTTGTGAGGACAGCGATCGCCGTCTTGAAACCCGTCAATCTCGTTCTACCAATAGATCTCAGCGGTTTTTTTTTTTTCGGGGGTAAATCTCTAGGTTAGTTGCCGGATGGTGGGAGAGAAAAACCGCACCTAGGATTACATGTACTTTGTCTTTTTCCCCAGTGAAAACTCACAAGATAGCTTATAAAAATTCACTTTAATCGGGAACTGCATGAGATAAAAACGCGATATTTTCTTTGAAATGAAGTTAACACTCGGTAAAATATAATTTCGTTTTCCACCACACTCTTGATGGAATTACAGGAGACAGATCGTCTGGCACAGTTAAAATTACATATTCTTCTTCGGTCCGTGGCTACTAGTTGACAAAGCAGTCAGCGACCATTGCGCCTGGTGGCGCCATGTAGGGCAGCAACAAACTCCCTCCACCTTGCTCGGTCGGCAGCCATCCTTGGATCTCTGCCTCTACCGTTCTCCACCAGGTAGCTTTTGGTCGGCCTGGCTTTCGTTTTCCTTCTGGAGTCCATAGCATTGCAATTCTGGTGATGGTGCCAGGGTCTTTTCTGACAAGGCCAACCCAGTTCCAGCGTCTACCCACTGTGATTGTGCGCATGTCTCCATGAGGACTCTGAGTTAGCAGTTATTGGTTGGTGATGGTGTTCGGCCAGAACATTCGAAGAATTTTCCTTAGGCAGGTTGTGTGGAAAGAAGACATTTTGCACATTTCCTTTTCAAAGTTAGATATAGGGTGCACTTATTTCGAATTCCAACACTCTGAAACCAAACAACAGACTCTGATTCTATGGAGTTAGATCTAAGAGATCGTTCAGTTTCTAAAGTAGATCCTCGCAGCTCATGGCTTGCCGACTTTGCATCAGGATAAAGGACAAAGAACTGGGAAACGTTATAACTGCAAAGTTTTAAACAGGGATAAAATTACGAAGACAGTAGAGAGATAAAATTGAAAAGTAAACTAAGTAGCAAAAAGATTTCTTTAAAAAAAAAAAAAAAGTATTTAAGCGGTTAAAAGCATAAACAACACATGACAATAACTGCATTGAATAATTAAGCAAAAATTTAAAATGTAAAGGCAGTCCAATAACAAATACTGCCGTAGGGGTGAAGTGTTAGAGACTTCACTATACAAGGTCCAGCTTTAATAAACAGGGTGACCAGTCCCGTCCTAGCTGCCTTTCCTTCCCTAACTCGAATACAGAGCGAGGTACTCCTTTACAGCTGTGTAGACTGGAGCATAACGATACCCGTTTCGATCCCAGAGCCTGGTATATTTGGCCGACGAAAGGCAAACTCTCTAACAGCTTAACCAGTCGAAGGCTCAAGCAAAAATTACAAGAGCTAAATGTAGAAAACACCTGACACATGCACGTGACTCATATTTTACAGTTCTTTCATTATCTCTCTAGCTTTTCTTTCCAACAGTTCTTTTGTTTTTATATGTGAAGCTGAGGAGTGTGTCTCACCGAAACGTTCGTCCATTATAGCGTGTTCACTTTTCTGAATACATTAAGTGCATGTTCATGGTTGTGAAAAACAGTGAGTGCTTGTTCACATTAATGAAATACAACGAGTACTTGTTGATGTAGTCCTGTGACTAATAGTGAGTGCGTGTTCACATTTGACTTCTGATACACAGTGAGTACTTATTCACTTTTGACCTATAACACGCAGTGAGGGCTTGTTCAGTTAAATACAGTGAGTCTGTTTGCACGATTGAGTCAAGGATTCGCTTTACGTTAGTTCACACATAGGAAGTTCACTGACTTGGGCTCAAGAAGAGCATTGACTGTTGATGTTAGACGAAACATCTTGTGCAGTTTTCACAAACTGTGTATAGAACATACACGCCCTTTAAAAAAAAATAAAGTAGGGAATGGACCACCTGTTGTAAATTGCTTCTGGTTACCTACCAGCAACTGTTCGAACAAAATGGAGGCCCAGCTTGTAACAAGGACAGTGTCAAATTACTTGTAAAAATCAATACTTTGCTATTACTAGTAGGATTAGGGAAAATACGGGTCTTTTTTCGCTCGTGTTTGGTTATATGGAAGCTTATAAAATTACTTAAATAACAGTTGTATAAAATTATAACTTAAACTGGTCCTTCGGTAGTGTTGTGGTTAGTGCGCTCGCCTTGTGACGCGGGCAGTGGCGTATCCTGGTAATGCGAGCTAGGTGTGCTGCTACTTAAAATGAATATGTACGCCTACTATTTAACCCCTTCCCCTCTTAATTTAAAAACCAAATATATTCAATTACGCAACGATAATTATTCGGCTGGAAGAAAAAAAAAATTAGTTGCTTATCCTTTACAGGACGTGGCAATCAACCCCAGCTTTTATTGGCTGTTTGTGATTTTTCTAGGCAATTTTTTTCATTCAGTAGTTTGCCATTGCTTTCTGAACGCTACGGCGCTTATACCATTGTTAAAAATCCACACAAAGCGATCTGCTACCAAACCGCCCGCAGCAGGTTTCGAACCTGGTATATCTGGATTATGAAACTGCGTTCATATCCATTAGGCCACAGACGCCGGAAGAAAAACATTAACAAAATAATACATATTTTCACTTACAGATTTCACTTGAAGATCAGATCTATTATTCTTTCCTTTTGCAGAAATTTCTCTGTTACAGCATCGTAAAATGTATTCTTCATTCTAACCTTGCTTAAAAGTTCCTTTTCAATGGACAATAGGCTGAGACTGGAGAGTCGATCTTGACCTTGTGTAGATCTGTGGTAACTGTGGATTCGCTTTAAAGCTGAAAACGATCTTTCTACAGAAGCAGTAGTTGCTGGAATTGTCATTATCAATTCTGCCAGTTTGAACACTTCTTTAAAGCCTGAACTGAGATCATTTTCAACTAAGAACTGCAGTAACGCATGAACTGACTTGTTGCAGAACTCATCCGAACAATAAAGTGCAACAAATTCATTCTTCAATCTTACATAGTCGAACATAAACGTCTTTTAGTTTTTTGATGAGGTCCTCTGGAAAATTTTAACTCAGGACATGGTTTACCGTTACTCACAATTGATAGTTTTTCACTAAAACTTAGTGAGCAAAACTTCTTTTTAGCGATGTCGTCCAACACTTGCATTTTGGTTATATGTCAATTATCTCCGAAATACTAATTAACTTACAACTTGAAACTCACTGTCACTGTAATAATATGCACTCCCGGCAACTAACAAAAATTAATCACAAAAAACACTGGACTTGGACACAGCCGATTTTTACTACTCGAGAGCTGCAAGACGACCGCACGCATGTTCCTATTGTATTGACGTATCTGGCCATGACCCCGATCCACACAAACCAGTCTTCAGACGTGAAACCGAAAGGTGCCGCACGCATTGTGACGGAATTACCCGAGGAACTTCGGGCGATTGCTACCAACCAATAAAAACTGCACTATAAAACGCGTCTGGGAAACTGAAACAAGACATACTCGTAGATTCTATGCGGGAAAATCCGTTATCCTGATGCGTGCGGTCCGAAAGCAGAACATTAGAAGAGAAATATTTTATAGAATAATAAATTAAATTTTTATTTTCCTTCGGGCATAGGTATGCGCAGCACGCACAGCACACATAGAGAATATGCCACTGGACGCGGGAGGCCGGTTTCAATCTTCGCGAAGAACCCGGCAGTGACTGACTGACCTAGCCAGTCGGTATTTTAATACGGCTACAATATAATGTCATGCACGTCGTACATGTTGACTAATATGAGGATGTGCATAGGGCTTGCGACCTCATCATGTGAAACAAATGGTCACATAAACCACAGCTGCAAGAGCAGGCGAATGATTGGTTCTGGTGTCCTGCAAGGAGACCAGCTACATTGGTGGTTCCATGTTCCCTGAGGAGCGCAAAGGAAAACGCTACATTGGTGGTTCCATGTTCCCTGAGGAGCGCAAAGGAAAACTATGATGACGACTGTAGAATGAGCTCACTACTAGACTTACCTGTAAAATGTTGAAGATACCTTACTGTTTTTATTTTATTACGTGCCTGTAATTTTGCTTTTTTTTGTTTTTAACTTATGTAGGCCACATTTTCTTGATAAATTACCATCCTAGGGCTGCGTGCAATTGGGGTCCTGGTAGCCTTGTATTGGCGTGCACAATTTACTATGACCTATTAATTATTCTTTTTGATCCAGTGCCAGGGCTGGAGAGAATGACAAAGTCATCTGCGCCTTAGTAAACATTTGGTAACAGTTGATCAATGATGGCTTTGCGTGAGGCTAGCAACCCCAGCTTGTAGAATAATTGTCCCAGAAACCACCACTTTAGGAGCTAGACTTCTTGCACAGAGGGCGTGTGCAACGAGTTCCCATGTTCCTAAGGAGAGGGAAAAAATAAGCGAAATATTTATTTTTTTAAAATGAAATAGACAATGTTTACTTTCAGTCATATTCATCTGAACCCATTAAGGGAACTTAAGACAAGCCGGCCTCTTGTTTAAATAGAATGGTTCAGGAATAGTTAACATTCTCTAAAGATCGTCTTGGAGGATGAAGTACCTTGTAAGTCTGAAGATGGAAATGATGACGTTAAACGGCGCACCGACAAAGTGGGAGAGTAGCACAACGAATGAAAGCACGTTATCTGTGGTCAGTGTGCCCATGTAATAGGCCAAATGTGTCCCCACGCTAGATTTGCTTTGCAGAAATATTACAAGCTTTATAAATATTTACAGTAAGCCCACCAAATAAAGTTACTATTCGCAAAGATTCTCTTTTATCAATAATAGCAATTAGAAACAGAAATGGGTGCAGCAGTCCTAATATTGTAGAGGAAATACTGCAGGTAAATACATTTCTACTCACCGTTGGATGCAGTTTCACACTAACGTGGATACCAGTGCATGTTGGTACAGCAGGAAATGAGCGCGCTGACAGGGAAGCCAAACGGGGAAGAACTAGCTGTAACAAAATTGAAGTAGGCAATGGGAAATTTTAAATTAACAGCTTAATTGCACAAGCAATAAACAAAGAGTGGATAAAAGCATGGTACGAAAGCAAAAAAGGAAGACAACCGTTTGAACAATAACTAAAATGTAACAACGTCGCGAAGACAAATAATACAATACAGAGCATAGAACATACACAATCAAGAGAAATACAACACTAAATAAGATATGTCCTGATATAACCAGCAGTTCCGTGTATATGGTAAATAGTTGACAGGGTGTGTTACAAAGAAAAATAGCAAACGCGTTAATTAAGAGATGAGAAGACGATGGCGATGGATAGGACACACACTGAGGAAACCTGTTGATAGCATTACAAGGCAGTCCTTGTTCTGGAACCCCCAGGGCAAGAGAGGCAGAGGTAGACCAAGAAGCACATGGAGAAGAGAGCTGGAAACAGAGGTGAAAATGATAAGGAGAACGTGGAAAGAACTTGAGATGATGGCACGTGACAGGAGGACTTGGCATGTGTTTGTTGAAGGCCTATGCTCCTTTGGGAGTGGAGGGTTATGAATGATATAACCAGCAGTTCCGTGTATATGGTAAATAGTTGACAGGGCGTGTTACAAAGAAAAATAGCAAACACGTTAATTACCCCCCCCCCCCCAAAAAAAAAAAATTGCTTTGCGTTGCAGAATCTAAAAGCGCATTACCCTCAAGTATAAGGCTGTATCAAGTGACACACTACGGAAAACGGTAAACTATCTCTGATTTTGGCATAACATATGAAACAGACTACGTAACATTTCTTATATTTCCAACCCCAACTCACTACATACACACTCACAAAACACGCACACACACACCACACTTCTCTCAAAGGAAGATCGTTTTCGTTTCTATTACTTATGTCCCTTTGTTAGGACCACGATTCCGCGTGTCTCTCAGAAGACCTGGCGTGGGGACAATTTTGACGTGTTACACCCGGAAGGGTCAATGACATTTATTGATTGACAGATCCTCTTCATTGCCAGCTTCTTCTGTGATCGAGTACAGGTTAATGACTGCGGTCAACGTTTTGAACAGTGTGACGAATGGCGTTCACATCTGCATGAGTGCACTGAATTCATTTTTTTTTTTTTTCAGTTAGTGATTTAAGTCTTCACTTGTTTAAAAATGTAAAGGAAAGGGAAAAATAATCGAAAATAAAATCAAAATAGTAACTTCGTTACAGTAACGTCAGTTATTTGTTTCGCTAGCTGTTTCTCTTTTTACGGAATATGGAGTTAGGCCAGACTTGCAACCGGCCGTAGCTGCCTCTTAGAACATTATTCAGGGGAAGCAATGGCCACATACTTTTCTCCCTAGTCACAAATCCAGACCCTGAACTCCGTAGATTTGGTGTTAAAACAGTACCTTCCTCATTTGATGTATTTATAGGGAAGCAATAGACTTTTGAGGTGATTAGTTTTGGAGAATGAAGGGACAGTCTGTTTTCAAGGAAACAAGACAAGCGTAGATAGAACAGATTGAGGGTATATATTATAATCCAAGATGATGGTGAATATAGAGCAAGGAAACACACATGAAAACGCTGGAATTCACGACCCGAAGAAAGAAGATCAAGAATGGAGAAAATTTGGAAACGCATCCTGCTTGTCTGCGGCGAAAAAAATACAGGAGCAGTTCAGTTATGAAGAAGTTTTGTAAATAAATTTATTTTTAGATTACGTTGTTCGTTCAGAAAGCCGTTATGACGAGGCCGTTTTGAATTATTAAAGTAAAGATTTTTATTTCATTTATTGGCACTGTAACAGACCAAGCTGCTCTAAGTATACCCTTGAAGCGTGAAATGTATGAATATTAGCAAGTGCCTGCTATACGATTGTACATAAAACAATAGTTTTAGATTTCGAAGTTTTACTTTTTGGTAAATATGTTCTAAAGTTTCGGGATGCAGTTGTCTTATTAAAATATTTTTGCTTGTGTTTCAGGTTACGGTTTTGTAGACTTTGAAAATCCACAGGCAGCAGAGTTAGCAGTTCAAACTTTACAGAACCAAGGCATTCAGGCTCAGATGGCCAAAGTAAGTCTGTTACCGTTCAACACTATTCTGTATGTGGGCATCATCTGTTTATTTTTGTTATATGTGTATGTGTCTCAGTGTGCATGCTGCGTTCAGCTGTTTTGTATTGTGTTCCTCGTTTGACTGTTTTCTGTGGCTTCTACGTATGTATGAATAAAATAAAAGCTCAAAAAGATTACTCATTTTTATGGAATATTGTCACTATTTACCAAATATTCGTTGGTTAATACTTGTCCAGTGATTTGACATTTTTTGCTGAATTGTTTTATCTACATTCATTCATCAGTGTTCATTTTATGGGGAACTCTGGAGGCTTAGTGGAAGGTAGCGACAATGGTAGCCAAGACAAGTAAATTAAAATAAATAGAAAGGCATACAATACATGTTAGTCAACAGAATAGATAAAAGTATTATGCACAGTATTAGGCACTGTGCATAACAAACAAGCTTGCTATGCATATCGGCCAACTGAACAACCTCGGAATGTAGCATACATTATCAACTCCATCGCACGCTTTAACCTACGACTGCTGAATGTCTAGAGGAACACATATCTGGTTTGATCCAGACATTTTTTACAGACAGTAACATTTCTTTACTGCAAACGCTGTGGTCTATAGTGTCACTCCTCTGCCTTGCACTTTCAATTGAACCAGGCAGGCATTCACTCACGTGCCACCTTTTTTTCATTGTCATTCTTAAAAGTAAGTTCCATCGCTGATCAGCATGTGACCAGTACTTCTGAACAGTTAATAATGGCACTAACCAGTAACAGACCGAGGACTGTGATAAGTCGTAATGCCTTTAGTAGGGAAACACCATAGGGACATAGCTGGTATTGGGCATACCTGCATCTAGTCAGTCGTTCTTAAATATTGGTTGATTAACCAAAATCATACACCACATAACATGCTTTATGGGTTGTTCTGTTTTTTAACTCAATGGAATTTTCGTCTAATACCTGGTACTTAATCTTTGCTAATGTATCAGTTTCCGAAAACTTTCTTTCATTATGTGTTGTCTTTTGCTGCCTCGCCATTACGAACCAAGTCCTACAGCACAAGAGCAACGTGTTTGTTTATAAGCCATATATCGATAATCTGTTTTTCGGCTGCGAGAATATGATGATGATGTCTGCTTCTACCCTTTGACCTGTCATAATGTAGTGTCATTATTTCTTATTGCACGAGGAGGGCACACATCTCGCTAGAGACCTTCGCATCTCTTCTTCTTTAAAATTGATATTTTACCTTAGCATGGCATGTTGTTGAAAATAAATGGGATGCCTTTGAAAAGTTGGAAAGAATTCAAGACTAATCGACAAATAAGAGAAGACTCTAGGCAGAAATATGTCTCCGACTATATAAGAAAAAGACGATGGTCATATATCGGTCATGTCCTACGAATGCAAAACAACAGAATACCACTACAGGCGCTCACTTGGGTTCCTGAGGGTAAGAGGAAAAAAAGAAGACCAAAAGAAACACTCAGAAGAACAATAATAAGAGAAGGAAGAACGTTGGGCCTAAATAATGTGCAAGAGCTAAGAGGAGTGGCGTCACAACGTACAACCTGGAGAGCACTGGTTTCTGCCTTATGCGCCGTGTTTGGTGCTTAAAGAATTTATTATTATTATTATTTGAAACCAATCCATAGTTAAATACTTTGGTTCATTGATAACATGAGATGGATGATGCTGTTCAGAAATTATCGCCGAAGCAAAAAATTACATTCCGGAAAATGAAAAGCATTCTATGCAACAAGCGTTTGTTAATGGAAGAAAGAAGACGAGTTTTCAGTGTTAAATAGAGCCCATCTTATCACATGGAAGCCAGTCATTAACGGGTTATGGATTTACAGAAGAATTATAAGATTACCAGGATGACGAACAAGACTAATGAGGGTATAATTAAAAAAAAAGGAAAGTGCGCAAATGATGTATAATAAAATAAGAGACAGATTCAGTCTGCTTTATTGCTCATGTTGTGAAAAGCGGAAATTACAATTCATTGTAACAACAAGCGAATTTGATGAGAAAAGAGACAGAGGACTACAGGGAGAGAAAGCACACTATCCAGTTTAATAACATGGCATAGAAAGAGTAACGGAATTGCCACATAAAAAAGGAAACGAAGGATCGCCTACGCCAGTTGACGTGACACTTGAAGAAGAAAAAAAGAATTGTTTGGACCGAATGGACTGCTCTCGGTTGTGGCTGATCTTTGTTTGGGCTGTTGTTTTTTTGTCAGACATAGATACAATCGTTGTAAGTTGTACATCCAGCCAGTTTAACCAAACAGGCTTGTTATACTCGAACTCACGGAGAAAGAGGATAGTGGGGAAGTCAAATGAACCAGAAAAAGAATGGTAGAAGAAGAAGCAAAAACAACAGAAGACGGCTGACAGAAATCGGTAGCGAGCAACAAATGCTACCCTACGCACGCTCCCTTGGGAACAAAAAGGACAGACGATATTGGTGAGGACAAGCATTATTTATCTTTTCCTGTCGTGAAATATTTGTATCAGCTGTTATTCACGTCAGATTTAACACATCTTCTAGCAGAAGAATGTTGGTTTATTTGTTTGATTTTGTAGCAAGACCTTAAAAGACTTAAAAATCTGAAAGACTACTGGTATAAAATGTTTACCACAAGAAGAAGCGCCATGGGCTTGTTAATAAAGTAATGGGTTTACGTATACAGGTATTGACTTAGCCTTTTAAAATGCATAAGTGTTAGTTTATGCGTACGCAAGTTTCTAATCTAACAACAAGCTTTGCTTGCTTCTTTAAGCTTGGTTTGGAATTTTCATTTCAATCTAATAATGAAATCTCCTGGGAATGGTCTATTAATGCGCTTGTTGTTACGTGGTTTCAGGTGTGGTTGCAGGGATAAAAAATACTGAATTATTTATGGCCCTTACCTGACCCGGTTAAAATAATTCCACGGTGACACAGGGTCCGCTTCATCAATGAAATATCGGTGTTCCACACTAGTAATAATATATCAGTCAGCAGGTTCAATTACTGATTGACGTTTAGGCCTTTCAAAAGGGAAAAAAAACATTGAAGAGTTTACATAGTTAGAGTATCAATAGCGGTAGTCGACAGAAATACCATTGTATTGTAAGCATTCAATGCTGTCAGAGATATTCTGTTCTGAATTTTGAGTGGCATGGTTAGCGTAAATTCATCCGAGGTTGTAAGGGGGGAAAAGGTGGGGCAAGCACTCAGGTATTCAGGCTAGAATTCCTAAGTAGATTTAATAATTCACCGAACCGGGCGGAGATTTTTTATTATAAACGAAGTTCAACACGTTTGAGCATGTCCGCTGACTTTGTGCCTAGGACTGACCTGACTGCTGTTATAAGGCTTTTAAGTAGCACAGTACATCCACTTGAGTCTTGGCACAATAGTTTATTTTTTATTTTTGCGGATTTGTTTGTATGATATCCCTGGTGTGACAGAGCAACACACTATCTATATGAGACGTGAACTTTTTGTAGCATTTACACATTGCGTGGGCGTTCCTAAGTTTGACATAGAAACACTATGTATCCTAATTATAACCTGTCAGAGGTTGAACGAGCTATATGTTTTCACTATAAAACTGAAAGCGAGCGCTTCGGTCTATGGGTGTGAATGGGTACCTGACTGCTCTTGAGTTTGGGAAGGCAAAGGCAGCGAGGAAAGGAACTGATTACCCCACCTCTTAAAAACTGGACCAAGTATGGTGAAGACTGTAATACTTCACTCACCTGTGATAGTATCTGCTATCAATCAATACCCTTTAGCTCTCCAAGGAGCATAGGCCTTAACAAACACATGCCAAGTCCTCCTATCACGTGCCATCCACTCAAGTTATTTCCACTTCTTCCTCATCATTTTCACTTCTATCACCAGCTCTCTTCTCCGTGTGTTTGTTGGTCTACCTCTGCCTCTTTTCCCCTGGGGATTCCAGAACAAGGACTGCCTTGTAATGCTATCAGCAGGTTTCCTCAGTGTGTGAGTATCAGCTATGGGACTACCTTTTATATGGACATAGAGGCATTATATCCTAATAATAAGCCATCAGAGGTTGAACGGAACATTTCTGCATCAGTTTAAAAAAAAATAAATGAATTTCCAAACATCTTATTGTCAGATCTTAAAGAGCAACAACCACGCGAGATACTAAGACTTAAACTATAAGAAACCATTCAGTGAACTTAAAACAAATTTTAATCACTTGGCTGAAAGTCATTGACCAGGCAGGACCTGACCCGCTTACACACGAGGCCACATTAACATAAGTGGCTGTCCTTGGATGTCGGATAATACTAGTATTGTATGTACATGTATTAGTAATGTACGTATGATGTAAGAAAAACTATTTTGAATAAAGATAACTTTGAAATTTAGCTATTATTCTCAAACCTCCCCTCCTCCAACGTTTGTAGTTGTCAAGATAAATGAGATGTAGGTCAAGACTTATGAAACGTGATTGTCACTTTCCTGGATGTATAATTGCACTCTATGTTCAAATAATTGTGACAGTTTTTTAATCATGTTTATTTTTTAGTGACTTTTGTTTCAAATGCAGGACAGTTCATAAGTAAAAAATTTTTTTATGTTTACAAGGAAAAGGGTGTATGTAAGAAAGTATATACATTATAATCACAAAATTTATAGAAATAATTAAGCTAAGGTAGAGAAAAATAATATTGTTCAAGGACATTTTAATATTATTAGTCTTCTGCAAAATTTCAGTTATATCGGATATCATGTCATTTTTACTGCACTCCCACCTCTTTAGTTCACACTCAGTTTCCTCTGGTATTTATTAATCATGTGACCTTCTTCTCACGTTATCTGATGTGTGAATTTTGTCTGCTTCTGGAAATGTTAAAAATATATTCCCAAAGTTAAGGCGCGGTTTTGAAAAACATCTTTTCTTTTGAGTTCATCATGGTCACATACCATGTGTTTTGTATACAGCTATCACAAATATGAAACTGTGCATGGGACTGGCAATCTCACCATGTACATCAAAGTGCCACAAAAACAACTGCTGCAAGAGAATGTGAATGTTTTGTGTAGGCTTCCTGTGGGAAAGCTGCAGTGGTGGCACCATGCTCCGTAAGGAGCGCTAAGGACAGTGATGATAATTATATGATTTCTCAAGTATAAAGAATATCTATTTGTAAGATAGTTGTCCTTGTGATGGAGGTTACTAGAATGCTTGTATCATTTTTAATCTATAATTTTCTGAAGTAGGGTTTGGCATAAGATAGATCCTGATCTGCTGGTAGATCATAGGGTATGAGTTGGTAGATCTCTAGGTGAGGAGGGAAGAAAAGACAATGAATTTTGAAAATAGAGAAATTTAGGATTAGCTGTTTTCCGCTGGTATTTAAAAGCATGGTATCCTCAGAATAAAAGTACCTTTTCCTCATTCCCAGTAAAAAGTCATTAGCTAGCTTACAAAAAAATCAAAATGGTCGACACTGCAAGCACTGTGCAGGGCTCTGGGACTGACACAGGGATCAAGTATGAGCGCAACCAGCTGTCTCCCTGGTCACACATCAGATGCTTGGTACCTCTAAATCCCAGCACCTGGTTGTTCCCAAGTCCGAAACACAGGATTTGAGGTGCCTGAAATCCTCCTATCCTGGGGGTGCCTTATCCGATGTACACTGGTTGAGTATACCCAAGTCCCTCTCCATGTAGTAATAATAATAAAAGTAATACTATTCAAGGAAAATAAATGTAAGGAAAAAGTCAAAATGTGCTAATAATTCATTAACAAAAACTAACACACCATTTAATTTTTTTTTTAAAAAGGAAAAGAAACCACACATAAAAAAAAAACAACAAAAAAAAAAAAAATCGGGTAACTACTCAAAATGTAAGGAAAAAACGATAAAGTAATACAAACAACACAACATGTGAAAACAACACATTCTAATATAAATTAACACCACAGACTGCAATCAATTACAAATGACAATAGGTATTTTAATATAACACATTACTGAAAATAAAATGACACTAGATACCCTAATTATAACTGATAAATAGGTTGAACAGGTTAGACCAGAATGATGGCTGAGTTTAGACAAATGATCATCTGATGCTAGTTCTCTCTCCTCTCATTTCTTTTTTTTTTTTAAATCGCTTTAATCATGAACTGTATAAAATAGGAACACAATCTTTTCTTGGAAGTTAACATTCTGTGAAATAGTAAAATATCACATAGTTTGAATTTTTGACCACTCTGTTTATAGAATTGTAGGGAGCGAACAACAGGCTGAGGTAAAAGTTAACAAATAACCATAGGCTTCATTTGATCCAGATTCAAATTGCTCCTATGTATATGTGTATATGTCTGTGTATCCACTGATATAGGATAGAAGGTGGCAGCTTATGTATGTAAAGAGCAATTTAAAATCTATACTAACTCAATTATATAAAAATCTTTCATAATTTATGGAGTTTTTTTTTTTTGAGCAGCAACAAGAGCAGGACCCTACAAACCTGTACATTGCCAATCTTCCAATGTACTTCATGGAAAAGAATCTTGAGAACATGTTCAAAGAATACGGCACAGTAATCTCCACTAGAATACTTCGCAAACCAGATGGAATCAGCAGGGGAGTTGGATTTGCCCGAATGGAATCTAAAGAGAAATGTGACCAGATAATTAATGCATTTAATAACAAGATGTTGCCAGGTAGGTGCTAATTATAACAGTTTATGCCTTGTTATTCAGTGGGAAGATAGTAAAAAACTGGGTTGATGTGACATGAGACTGACAGTTTAAAATATATTTTGCTGTTAAACATGTATCATGAAAGTGTCAAGGAATTTTTTCCATTCTGGTTTGAATGTGGTTTGATGAAAATAGCCATTTTTATGCATTTCAGTTTCATCATAGGATTACATTGTTGCTGAGCAATCTTCAAAAAATCCATGTATCTCAAAACTGCATTATGTTCTGTTTGTGATAGATTTATGTTTGTTTACATTTTCCAACTCTGTGCCATGAATAGTCCATCTCCAATACTTTGTTGTCTGTGGTAGCCCCACACCTGTTTACAGTACCTAGCTCTAAGCTACAAATAGTCCACCTCCATTACTTTCTCTCTGTGGTAGCCTCACATGTGTTTACCCGGCTCTAAGCTACAAATAGTCCATCACCATTACTTTCCATCTGTGGTAGCCTCACATCTGTTTACAGTTACTGGCTCTAAGATACAAACAGTCCATCCCCATTACTTTCTGTCTGTGGTAGCCTCACATGTATTTACAGTTCCTGGCTCTAAGCTACAAAACCCTCACCATTACTTTCTGTCTGTGGTAGCTTCAAGTCTGTTTACAGTGCCCAGCTCTAAGCTACAAATAGTCCATAACCATTACTTTATCTATGTGGTAACCCCACATTTGTTTACTATTCCCAGCTCTATGCCACAGAAATGTTTCTTCTTCTAGTAAAATTTGACTATCACTTGTTGCATTTGTTCTCATTGTTGTTGTCTTTTCTCTATTGATTTTCATTTAAATTTAAGTAGGTCTCTCATCCAATAGTATCACACTAAAATCATTCAAATCATTCTCCCTTTCTGCTGCTTAAGAAGCATGTATCTATCCTTCATTCTGGACCTGTTGGAGGAAGTTCCAAAGCACTTATTGTGATGTAGGGATGGCTTCTGTAGCAGTTTGTTTTACATGATGAAGTTGCCATCCTATGCATATAAAGTTGCCTCCTCAAGCAAAATCTCACCTCTTTAGTTGCCTCTTACAATTTTCTGAGGGAGAGTAGTTCTGTTCTCTCTTTGTCTGATCTGAGATTCCCTGAAAACCATTTAGGGTTGACACTGAAATACTAATTTAATATCATTCTGAAATATTAATTTGAAAGAAAATGGAATTAAATAAATATTTTTCACATACTGTCTTCAGGCAGCACTGAACCTTTGTTAGTGAAGTTTGCTGATAGCGGCAGCAAGAAGAAGACAACACCTGCAGTGCTCACACCTCGGCTGTTCACACCTGGAAGAGATGATGCAAGTATCTCAGTAAGTCGTGATATCTAAAAATCATAACATCTATAAATCATCATTTTCCTTTTCGCTCCCTATGGAGTATGGAGTCACCACAACAGTTGTTCATATATACAGGAAGCCTGCACAAAGTATTCACATGCTCTTGCAGCAATGGTTTCTGTAACAATTTGTTTTACATGATTAGGTTACCAACCACATGCACAACCTTAAATTAGCTACCTTGTACTACATGATCCGTAAATCATGCTTCAGATGAAGAGGGATAATGGACGTCAGTGAGACTGATGATTGATTTGGTAATTAATCGATGAAAAACGTAAGCTCATTTAAGTGTTTTAACTTTGTATAGCAAAAACTACAGAAATTTGTTAATGTACTTAACTCTTAGTATACGAGCTAATTTCATGACTACCGTTACAGATTTTGCAATAAATAATTTATTTATAAAGATAACATAAAGTGTTATATATCAAAATGTGAAGAAATGAAATCCCTATATCATGCACATAACTAAATTGTTCAGTTGGTTTTAAACATGCATTCACCTATAAATTTTTGCTATTGACGGGGATCGATCATCGGCCTTTCTAAAAGGCCGCTCGTATTCTAAGAGTTAATGGATGAGCATTATCAAATCTGAGGAGCTAGCATCCTCAACATGCCAAACAAATTGCCATGGAAACCACCATTGCAAGGGCATGTGAAAGCTGGTGCAGGCTCCGTGCAAGGGACCAGATGCAGTGGTGACTTCATGTTCAATGACAAAAATGATGATGATGTATATCAAACTTGAAAATTGTCACCACCATGAATTCAGTTTTTCTGAATGTACATTGAGGTATTTTAAGTGTCTATGTTCTGTTGTCCCTCCTGCTAATTATTTATATACATTATCTTTTTTTCATTTTCAGGCATTGCAGTTTGCTTATGAGCAACAAGCGTTAGCAGCTAATTTAAATGGGTAAGGAATAATAAGATATGTTTATTTTACTAACCTGGTTGGCGTCTTCTTACAAGTATTTTCCTGTGAAATCAGTCCCTTATGCCTGTAACACAGTGTTTCTCAAACGTTTTTTGTTCACTGAACACTTATTCATTTGAAATGAATCGATGGAACAGTGATCCTAAAAATTTAGTTTTAAGGTAGTATTTTACACGTTTATATTACATTTTATGATTAATTAAAATTAAATTTAAGCTGTGCAAATAAAGAAAGTAATTAACTCTTTCAGCCCCAAGCAAAAAAGTGGGTTTGGCCCAAGCAAAAATGGCCACCCCAATGCGTTTTTATTGTTGTTGTTTGGAAATATTTTTTTAAAATGTTCATATGCATAAATAACTTAGTTGTTGTATATGAAACTGAAGGTAATTGGATGTACTTTACTCTTGTGCTACAAGTATAAAAGCTTTCATTGAAAAATTATTAGTTATTCAAGGTAAAATGGAGGACAAAAGAAGAAACCGGTGCAAAATTAGACTAAAAGTATTCATTAAAATTCTTCTACATTTGTTCCTCATTAGAATATCCAAGGGTAAAGTTTCAAAATGTCACAAACAGAAGTACTCTTACAAAGTACAATCAGTTTTTAATCAATAAACACTCAGAAGATTGTTAATTTCACAAATAATAACAACAGGTCATATTGTTGTAAAAAAGATGAAATTGTCAACCCGGTGTGTTTTTATTTGGAAATAATTTTTAAAAATGTTCATATGCATAAATAACTTTGTTGTTGTATATGAAACTGAAGGTAATTGGATGTACTTTACTCTTGTGCTACATATATAAAAGCTTTCATTGAAAAATGATTAGTTATTCAAGGTAAAATGGAGGACAAAAGAAGAAGCCGGTGTAAAATTAGACTAAAAGTATTCATTAAAATTCTTCTACAATTGTTATTCATGAGAATATCCAAGTGTAAAGTTTAAAAATGTCTCAAACAGAAGTATTCTAACAAAGTTCAATCAGTTTTTAATCAATAAACACTCAGAAGATTGTTAATTTCACAAATTACAACAACAGGTCATATTGTTGCAAAAAAGAGGAAATTGTCAACCCTGTGTGTTTTTATTGTTGTTGTTTGGAAATCATTTTTTTTTAAAAGTTCAAATGTATAAATAACTTTGTTGTTGTATATGAAACTGAAGGTAATTGGATGTACTTTACTCTTGTGCTACAAGCATAAAAGCTTTCATTGAAAAATGATTAGTTATTCAAGGTAAAATGGAGGACAAAAGAAGAAGCCGGTGCAAAATTAGACTAAAAGTATTCATTAAAATTCTTCTACAATTGTTATTCATGAGAATATCCAAGTGTAAAGTTTAAAAATGTCTCAAACAGAAGTATTCTAACAAAGTTCAATCAGTTTTTAATCAATAAACACTCAGAAGATCATTAATTTCACAAATTACAACAACAGGTCATATTGTTGTAAAAAAGAGGAAATTTCAGTTTATACATCAGAAAGATGGAAATTATATTATTTATACATGAATAATTGTTAGTAACTGCATCTTGTGCATAATTTAAATTTATCAATAAAACTTATTAGTTAGTAAAATGTAAAGTAAAATGGAGGCTGAATAAGAAGCAGGTAAATTTGAAAGAAATAGATATATTCTTACCTTACAGAGCTGCTCCTCTCCTCTTCTGAAGATATTATCCATAGGAAAACACATAATCATAATCCATAGGAAAGCACAAAATCCATAGGAAATCACAAAAGATCACTTTTTCTAAATACATTAACACTAGGGGCCTATAAATAAACACTATTTTGTAATTAAATCCTAAGTAAAAGAAACATTACAAAAAAAAAGTCCCTAGCATTTAACAAAAATGAAAATTTCAAATGGTAGGCCCTATCAAACATCAAAAAAAGGGAAAAGAAAATTTTATTTACAAAGCTCTTTCATATCTAGGCATACCCTATATATTGTTTTGCTTATGATAAGCTACAAAGCAATTTTTTGTACAAAGGTGGGGTCTGCCGGTGCATCCTATACACACAAAGCTTGATCTGCGACAAATTCCATTGGCGCTACAATGAACACAGGCTCTGCTCTTTCCATCAAATTCCACTAGATGTCTGGCTCCAATCATCCGTTCCACTTCATTTCCTTTCATAGAGTGTTTAGAATTTTTGGGTGGACAATCTATTACACCGCCTGGTGTCAGCTGAGCAGCTTCTTTGGACAGATCCTCAATCAAACTCTGTTTAAAATCTTGAAGTGTGAGCTTCCTTTTTGTTGTCGCACCTTCCTGACACAAATTGTACAGGATGTGGGCATTTACCTGTGTCACTTCAATAATCCAGTGGTAAATCTTCTTCCACCACTTTCTGGTTTTACGGTTGTGCATACTGTAGTAACCAACCATTTGATCCATCCGGTCGCAGCCATTCATACACATATTGTAGTCATGAACTACCTTTGGCTTTGTAACTTTGTTTAGACCCTTGCTCTTCTCAACCGTTGCAACGGCTGATTTAGTTGACACAAGTATGCAGGGTTTTTTGCTTTTTTATCTTTCCAGGCAACACACAATGTTGTATTTTCCGAGTCCAAAAACCATTTCATCTCTTGATGGCCAATCTTGAGATTTTTTATTTCAGGAGGAAAACCGACACGGTTTACATTCAGGGTTCCTGTATAATTATAACTGTGTGCAAGCAGATATTCAATCAGAGCTTTGGATGAATAAAATCTATCAGCAAAAATATGATGTCCTGACCTCAGTGGCTTCAAAAGAGTGCCGAACACTTTCACGGCATGAGCAGAGCTGGGATCTAAACTAGGATCATAGGCTGTATTTTTTCCAAAATAAATTTTCAAATTGAAAACATAGCCGGTAGCTGAATCACAAAGTCCAAATGTTTTGATATGGTATTTGTGAGGTTTGCTTGCATTGAACTGTTTGTGCCTAAACCTACCTTTCCATCCTATAACCATCTCATCAATACAAACATCTTCAAATGGATAGAAAGCATTCTGAAATTTGGTCAATAGCATGTCGACAAATGGCTCAATTTTAGCTGCGTCCTGATCTTCTGGTTCACAAACATGCAGCATACTGTGATAAATAGTTTGAAAACGGTTTCTCGAAAACATCTCGTGGTACTATGGTGTATAAAAATTTCCTGCGGTGCGCCAGTAGTCTTTGATTTTTGGTCTTCGATCCAGTCCCATCGCAATCATTACAGCTGTAAACTTGAGCCATTCATAATAAGTCAGCGGTGTCCATGAAGAGAACAATGAATACTTTCTATGTGGGTTGTGTTTCAACAACTTTTGCAGCATAGGAATTAATGCTGGTTATCAGAGTGCTAACAACACCATCATCCATGTAAAATTTTAAAAAATCAAGAGGTGTTTGCAAACTATACAGACCTGGATTTATGTTCTGTCTTATCTGGCGAAAAGTAAAATTTGCTTTAGTTTCTCCAGTGGTGACCGAATGCCAAACCGCGTTGTTTGTATTAGGCCTAGTCCTACTAACGAAATCATTAGGCCTATTTCCATCCCTCCTGATTCTTTTTGGCTTGGATATATTATCTGAATTTATTGCAGTCTGATTACATGCTCCTGTATCCATAACTTCATTATCGACACCAGACCTTCCATTAGGCCTATCAATATCATCCTCGGTTTCCGAAGAGTCGATATCGTCGATATCAGGTTCAAAGTCCTCTTCGCTATCTCGTGAATACATACTGCATTCACTTTCACAAATTTCTTCAAATAACTTACGAGCTTGATCTGACGTGAGCCGTTTGAGCCTACCATTTGAAGAAGTGGGTGTGGCCATTTTTTTAAAGAAAATATGCGCTTTAAAAAATCGCTTTAAAAATCTAAAATAAATATCTCAAAACAGAAACCACGTTCACTCTTAAACACATGTGGTATTTAAAACAATAAACTTCCTGTCGGAAATGACGTTTTGGGTGGTTTGTGGGTAGTTATAATTAGAAACAGTCTCAAACAGAGGCACTATACTAAACGCTATTTAAAGTCGATTGGGTCAAGCGCGTCGAACCGCTGAGGATATTTAAAGTCGATTGGGACTTAAAGAGTTAATAAAGCTAAAATAATAATAATTAGAACCAGCAGTAGTTTAATCATGTTTATTTTTTATTACTAATAAAAGTAAAGTACATGCACAATTAATTTTACATCAATAAGAAGAATATTTTTGTTTTTTACCATCACATATTCGCTTATTATTAGGTACCATGTTTGAAAGTTGAATTCTTATGTCTAGGGCAGCGTCAAGTCTGTTCCTATATTTAGTCTTCGTTGCTACATAATAAGAGAATCCTGTTTCACATAGGTATGTAGTGGCAAATGGAAGAAGCACTCTAATTGCCCGTTTTGCAATGTTGGGACATTCTTGCAAAACACTGCTCCAAAAATCGTTTAGGGAAAGTTCATCAAGTCTTTGTTTTATTCCTGAGTCTGAAGTCAAATCAATCAAACTCTCATAATCTTGAGCTGATAAGCATGCTGGTTTGGCTGCAATTGCAAATAGATTTTGCATCCATTTTAAAAATGTTTGAAAATAAGTTGTTAACAACCAGTTCTACATTTTTTCTTCATGGAACGCCTTTTCAATAGCTTGCGGAACACTAGTATTCTGCGAAACAAAGTTTGAGAAATGCTGCTGTAACATTTTCATTTTATCAGACCAGTATGCATAGATTTGATTCTCTTTTTCACTGTTGAGTGGATGACATAAACACACGTACATAATAGAAGAAGAAACTAACAATAGATAGGAGACACAGATAGGACACACAGATAGGACACACAGATAGGACACACAGATAGGACACACAGATAGGACACACAGATAGGACACACATTGATGAAAACTGTTAAAATTATTACAAGGTAGTCCTTGTTCTGGAATTCCTAGGGTTAAAAAAAGCACTGGTGAACACAATGAGATGTCAACTGGAGACACAGGAGTGAAAATAATGAGGAAGCTATGGAAAGACCTGGAGGTGATAGCATGGGACAGGAACACTTGGCATAAGTTTGTTGATGCTCCTTGGGGAGTTAGAGAGGATGATATGTATGCATGGTGGCAAATCTGGAGTCATTCTTATATGACCACCAGCTAAGCACAATGCTACAGTATTCAAATGTGGAAGCGAACCTGCCTGTGTGGCAAATTACACCCTCGTTGACCTTTGAAATCACCCACACACTTCCAGGGATTACCCCTGTAATGAAACATGTTGAGAATCCAGCACTGCACACTAAGCTTGGAGGAGCCCCAGACGTAACTCTGGATTTTTACCTAGTTGGCTGTATGCAGAACGAACGAACGAACTTTATTTTCGAAGGGTAAAGAATTGGGCGCGCAGGCCCGTCTAACATTCTGCCCTTCCACTCTCATTAATCTTGCATACTATATCCTTTCATTGCCACATGATGCTTTAAACATTAATTTAAAGGCATGCAACATTATAAAGTTACCATAACAGCATTCATTTACAGTATGAAATCATAATAAAAAAAATGAGATTGGTTTTTTTTTTTTTTTGAAACAAACAAGCTAGTAAATGGGGGAAAAAAGTAATAATAAAATAAAATAAATAAAACAATAAATAAAAATAAATAAATTCTGTATACCGACACTCACTCATGCGGTCAATCCGTCTACAATTAATCTGTATTTTTTGGTATGCGGGTACATTCTCACGACTCACATTTCTAAAGTACAGTATTATGTGGGTACATTCACACATACATTACATTATATAATAATATTTTTAAGTGAATATAATAATGATATTACATGGATATAAAACAAAATATTCACACACAAAAATTAGCGGAAGAGGAAAAGAAATGTTGACCTATGGATGAGATGTTGACAGGCAAATACTGTTTCTATGGGGGTAGATAATCAGTGTTGAGGAAGTGTTTGAAAAGTGCTTTGTTAAAAGAATATTGTGTAGGTAGGCTTTTTAGGTGGTGTGGAAGGCTGTTCCATAAGTAGGCACCAGAGTAGGCTAGACTCTTTTTGAACAACACATGTAGGTATCTTAGCTGAAAAGTGGCTCTGTGTAGCACTTGACAATTCCTTGGGAGAGCCCAGAACTAGAACACAGTATCTTAGCTCTGCATATTTGGAGAGCCCCTTGGATGGCGGGGAATGCACCATATGCCTTGCGCTTCTTCCTCCTAGCTTGGGATCAGATGTGATGATCCTATAAATGCCAGCCAAGCTGGAGAAACTGGAGCTCATGACTTTAACTCAACACGTTTCAGAATGACAGAAAAATCACAGGAAAAGCCTAGATCTACAGTGTAGATAATACCAAGGAGTCTTCAATTTGGTATTGACTGCAAAAGAGTGGGAAACTCATCAGCACTAGTTAATCAACAAAAACAAAATTTACATATACACACACCTACATTTTTTTAAATCTCTAAATGTTCTGAAAGTTGTATTTACTGGAATTGGACTGAGTGGAGTGGGGAAATGATACCATATTTAGATATCGGAAATCAAAATTATTATCTTGAATTTACTACACTGTACATCCTAATAACCCATCAAGGGTTGAACGTGATACTTTTTCTTAAAAAAAAAAACAAACAATCAAACAAACAAAAAACCTAGATTAGGATATTGTTTTTTAGGTTCCACAATTCAAGATATTGTTTTTAATGTGCACTATTCTCTTGTCAGTCCTTCATTGCTATTGGTTGCTCCCCTGATGACTTAAGTACTTATGTGCTTCCATTCATCTGCTGTCTCTGTTACTATTTCCAGCTATATCCAATTTTATCCATTCAACCTTCAGGTCTGTCATAGCATCTGTACTCTTTGTGTTTCTTGGGCTTCTCTCCTTTCCCTTCATCTGTGGGTTCCATGTAAGTGCCTGATGAGTTAAACTAGAGGTTGGTTACCTCAGGGTATCTCCAGTTCACCACATCTTATGTTTCCTTATCTGTTGCTGAGAGTGCTCTTCTTTAGTTCTGTTGTAAAGAATTTCAGTTTTAACTCTCTTCTACCATTCATTGTTGAATATTTATTTATGAATATTGCTTCTGTGTTCTGCTCATGAAGTTTGTTTCTGTATTTTGTCTTTAAATCCTTTTTCTGGGTTTTGAACCCCCTAACTTTGTTAGAAGAGTTAAATGCTCTAATGACTCTACCAGCCGCATGCTCTGGTATACTGTACTTTGATATAAAACCTAAATAAATGTAGATAGTCTGTACTTCAGAAACTGTTGTGAATAAATGTTAGAATCTGATAGAAACACTGTTGTGCTGTTACAGCCAATACATCAACTATGGTGTCCCCACTCAGACCATTATGCCTGCAGGGCTTATGCCTAGGGCATATACATCATTAAACGCTAGTTCACCAATGACTACCTATCAAATGTCCCCGAATCCAGCTACGGGCTGGATGCCACAGTACTTGGTGCAGCCTCATCAATTGTCACACGTGAGTAACTATTATATGCATGGATACAATTTTTAAACGCAGTGTAGTCCTTCTTTTGATAGTGGATCAAAAAGCTTTGCATCTGACTTGTATTTATCAGTGTTTGTATTTTATATATAATTTAAAAATATATATATATTCATGTTCCTGAGTTGTTATCTAGTCATTTTCTCTGCTACCATCATACTTAATTGAGGTATTATTTACCCCTATGCTGTATCATGTTTTTTATACCATATGCATAGTAAAAAAAACCCACGTAGTTCGTACGGGGTCTTTTATGAGACAAAGAAAGAATAGTTCTACTGCTTCCTCATCTTGTGCAGGCCAACTAATAAAAGGTTGTGAATGGCATGTGTTTGTTAAGGCCTATGCTCCTTGGGGAGCTAAAGGGTATTGATTGATAGCAGATACTGCCACAGGTGAGTGAAGTATAATAATGGCAACCTCATTGTGTTAAACTAACCATTACAGAAACTCCTGCTGCAAGAGCATGTAAATGCTTTGTGCAACTTTTCTGCAAGAGGACCAGTTACAGTGGCGCCTCCATGCTTCACTTCGGGTAGAAAGGAAAACAATGATATGCACAGAACTCAGAAAGTTGGATATGTAACCATTAATGAGCCATATTCTTTGCTATCTGTTCTTAAATGTAAATGCTAGATATTTTCTGTGGTCCTTTTCAGTGACAATCCAGAGAACATTATAGATCAACACTGATTGACCATCAGTCAGAATTTTCTACAGAAAGCCCTTTTGTGCTTCTTTTGAAGCATGGGGCTGGTACAGTTGCAGGAAGCCTTAAAAAAGGCCTTCTTGTGCACTTGCAGTTACCATAGGAGATTGCAAGCCCCATACACAAGCTCGTGTTAGTTGCCTCTCATGGCATGCCTGAGGGAGCAGATGTTCTATTCTTTCTCCGAGGCCTCTGGGAACTACACAGAATAAATTATACAGCCATGAAATAATTGCTTCAGGAAATGCAGTTATTACATGGAGAAATGGCCCAATAATACCCCCTAATGCTTGGTAAAAATGTGTTACCATATGTATTTTGATTAAAAAAGAAAAAGACCCAAAAGACCTTTTTGATCTGCCCTCACACATTTCATTGAAAGTCTGTTCAGATGTTTGAATGAATGGAGCATATGTTAGCAGATTGCAGAGGGTTATGAACAAAAGGAAAGACGTATTTGCTTAAAGAACTGTATCTGACCTGACCTTAATTGTGGTGTTAAATTTCCTACAGTGCAGTTATTATTAGACATGAGTTATCATCCTGGAATATGGGTAAAAGATTCATACAAATTAAGGCAAGTTGTGGCATAGAAATATGTCAAAATTCAGAGTACCGTTACACGAATGCATCAATAATCACATCAGTATTTATATTTATTTGCCACAGATAAATAGCAAGATTATTTTACAACTAACAAATACGATAAAATAAAATATATAGTGAAAATGTGTATCAACTATAAGGAAAAATATTCTTTTAATAAAAAATTCAAATGAAAGTTATCTAATATATATCATATAGCTAAAAGTACAGGTTATTTGTAGATTTAAAACCTGTAAATAAGCATGTAAAGATAAAAGAACAAGTCTGAAATAAACAAGTTTAAAACGTTGGGATTTACTTTAAAGAACGGCTTTATGAATGAAACTATGTTGAACAGTGGCTGGTAATATTTACAATTTATCAGAGGAGCCTGAAGAAAAACAAAAGCAATCATTTAGAAGTTTTGCTGGGGCAAACAGGCAAATTAGTTAAAGCAGAAGGTGCATCAGATGATTGTAAACATTCATTCATTCTTTAATGGAAAATGAGGCAAATTAATCAGTACCATTCCTGGAAAATCTCTATGGAGATACAAATAGTCTCAAGCTGACCATTGCTTTGAAAATAATCATGTAGACGTCTGAGAGTGTACTAAGAAGGAGAAGATGGTCACTGACAAGATCTTTTAGTTTCTTGAGCCTTCCATTTGTCAGTTAGTTACCTTTTATTTTCCTTTTAAGCTCTGTATGAACACAAATCCTACTTCCTATAAAAGACCTGAAGGTCTGTTATATTGTGACATGTGCCCTAATATAATCGACTCGGTTGAACGGGACGCGCCTCGCCAGAACAAGGCAAAATTTTATTTAAACAAAAAAAAAAATAGTTCCTGTAAAGAGACAAAGATAGAATAGGACAATTACTTCCTGAGGCATGTTTTACAAGGCAACCAAAAATGAGGTTGTGTATGAGGTTGACAACCTCATGTAAAACTAATTGCTACAGAAATCACTGCTGTAAAAGTCATGTCAAAGCTTGGTACAGGCTTCCTACAAGAGGACCAGCTGCAGCAGTGGCTTCATGCTCCATAAGGAGCGGACAAGAAAATTATGAATGAATGATGAACACATAGCACTTTATTGGAGGTGTACATAGCACTTTATTTGATGTGTACATGTCTGAGAACAAGAATTATTTAATACATCTTATTAGATATAAAGCTGATTTCAGAATCATGCAGAATAAGATTATGTAAGTCATGACTCCCCTTCATGTAAAATTAATAAGTAAATTGTAAGTTAAACACAGACTTCAGAAGAGAAAGATATAAGCAAATATTTTGAATCATAAATAGCTTGAACAGTGTGTGTGAGTGCTGGGAAATATTTTGATTGTAATGCAAAACCATCTGTTTTTAATGATCTTTGCTAAAAACAAAAAAAAAATACTGCAATTTATGCATGGACGTGTACAGTGTACAACTGTTACTTCTACTTACCTGATGTTCATCATTCAACCTGTTGCACTAACAGCAAAACATACATTAACATAATTGTGTGCCTATAATGCTAGAACCAATGGCTATTTACTGAAATGAACATATTTGTGAGATAAGGTACTTCACATACATATCACTGGCACAAAAGCAACAAAAAGCAAACACGAATTGTTTGTTTATGAAATTTGTGTTCATTTAGACATTTATTTCTCAAATAAAATCAGCATGAATATTCCAGAAATTCATGGGAAAAATATTACTTGAATGTGTTGAAACAAATTTTTGTTTGTGTTCTTGATGGCATGGTAACTGTGTAGGTTTAGATCCTCTTTTGTTTAAGAAGCTTGACTAACTGTTCCTCTGTAATGTTGTTTGGCATGTTTGCATTGACTATCTTCATCTTTAATTGTATTTTAGTCTGGATCATTTTCAGATTTTGCTTAACTTGGCAGATGGAACAATGAAGCTTTCTTCAGTATGTAATCTTAAAAATGATACTACAAGACTGAAAGAAGAATAATAATACAAAGTCTATAGTTGACCTACTTAAACATTAGACACAACTGATGCATTAATTCCTACAAAAATGTGTTCCAGATATGTTTATTGTCTTGAGCTCTGTAGAAGTAGTAAAAATAATAAAAAATAAAAATCTGCTGTGTGGAAAAAATATAAGTCTTTATATATTGAAAATAAATTAAGCATGTGAAACAACAGTTATGGGAAAGTACAGATAGTTCTCTTGTTTACGCGTGTTTCATTTATACGAATTCGAACTTACTTTATGCCAAACTCAAAGTTACGCAGCCCAATATTTAGACATTTTTACAGTATGTATTTGATCTGCGCCCGACGTATTTGATCTGCGCCCCGACGGGAGTGCAAGAGCAAGAGGATGCCAGTTTGAAGGTTTCTTTGAGCGATTTTTTGGGAAAGCATTCACTATTAAAGATGCACATTTGCTAATGAAGACTGCATGGAATGAAGTTCCGCTGCGATGTATGAATGGTGTGTGGATAAACTGTGCCCCCAATTCTATCATAACTTTGAAGGCTTTTGCATTTATGACAATAGTATCACATCTATTAAGGCAGGTATCAGAATGGCCTCAAGAGCTTGTTTAGATGGATATGACGAAATCGAAATTGTAAATAGGCTTGAATCTCAGAAAGTAGAACAGAGCAATGAAGCGTTGTTGGTACTGGAGATCACCATGGAAGAAGTAGAATATGCAGCATCTTGTACCAGCCATCAACAACCACCAAGGCCAATAACTTACATTGAAATAATTAAGGAGGCCTTCCAACTACTTGAATCTTGCCTTATGATCTTTGAACAAGATAATCCTAACATGAACAGGAGCTTTATGATTAAGAGGAAATTGATAGAAAGTGCTGCTCCCTACCAAGAAATCCTCCATGAGCAAAGAGAGTTACAAACTGAGACAACTCTGAACACCTTCTTCAGGAAATAATTCAATGCTGCATCGCCATCTTCTCATTCAGATTACTCATCACCCCAACACACATTGAATTAGAAGTTGAAGAAGGTAATGGTCAATGTTGTTTGCAGTACATGTACTTAAAATGAATGGTATGATTTAATTTAAACTGTTTATTATTACATGTAATTATCTTTTATTGTTATGTACAGCATTGGTGGAACATATCCCCCTTACTTTACATGTATTTGAATGAGAAAAGTTCTGTTCTATTTACATGATTTCTGTTTATGTGAGGGTCTCAGGAGTGCATATATCGAATAAACAGAGAACTACCTGTACTTCATTTTTCCTAATGTAAATTTTTGAGTTATAAGATATAGAAGGTAGCTGCAAATACAGCGTCAGAATAAAACATCTATAAAGTTTTATGACATGAAAGTGAGCACCATGAAAGTGCCTTAGTCACATTCCTTCTGCTTTATAGGTTAAACATTTTAGTCAAAGGCTGGCAGAGCTTGCCATATACAGACTGACAGAAAAGAAAGACAAACCTCCAACATTTTGTCCATTGTGTAGTCATGAGTAGAAACAACCTTAGTAGCAAACAGAACAGCATTAACAGGGGTTCCAAAGGAAACACTTCAGTAAGGAACATCTAGTGTTACGCCTGATACTCAACTGTCATCAAACTGTTGTAAACATAAACAAAATTAAAGATATATTGTGCATAGTGACATTAAATAGTTGGTCACATGCACATAAAGAGGGAAATGGGAATAACAAATATCTGTTTATTAAGAATATGTGAAATGCGATGGATTGAAGCAGGGAAAATTCATTCTAACAAATGAAAAAATAATTATTACGTGACGCAGGCATAATGCTAAGTGCTGAAGGAGCAAATAGAGTAAACAGGGTTTTGTACAGTACAGTTGACATTAAAAAATCCGGCCATCGATAATCCGGTTCCTTCAGATTTCCGGCATGAATTTTGGAGCGCATTTTTAAATTTACCGCGTTGGCGCGCCACTGTTTTCTGGAGCAGTTTATGTTTTGATGCAGCTGTTGGGTCTTGCTTGCACGTGTTAACAGGCATTCCTGCTCATTCCTTCTCATTTTATCATTTATTTGCTGCTGTTTAGCCCCATTATGGATTCAGCAAATAAAAGAAGTGGTGTAAAACGTAAACATCGTGCATTGTCGATCGCAGATAAAGTGTACAGGTAGTCATTTTCTGTTAAATATATACAGAATATATAACCATAAAAAATCCGGCATTTTAAAAAATCCGGCACTCCTCAGGTCCGGAGGTTGCCGGATTTTTGAATGTCTACTGTATCATATTAACTGCTACCTGTATTAGTTAAAAATAATGGCAGACCATTAGGTTTAAATTGTATACCTATACACATATGTACCAGCTGTGGAAAGAACATAATATATTGATACATCCTGCAGTGAAATTGTTATTGCCTAGAGCAGATCTCATGAAACAACTTTGATACATGTACTTGAAGATTTCGAAATGCAAAAGTTGGTGCTGTAATGGGGAAAGATGTGATAGGCCAGGGAGAAAGAAATGTAAGAAGCAATAAACTTAGAGTGGGCAACAACACTTAGTGTATTCATAGACACCTGGTTCAGACAATATCCTAGATGCTTTTGGATATGAAACATTCCTGGGAAAAATGTTCATAATCTAATTGTATACGTACTGGTTTGAAGGAAGTTTAGAAATTATTTGATATCAGTGAAAACAAGGCCAGGAGCAGGCTACAACAGTGCCATTGGGTTGGTAACAGAAAAACTCAAAATAAAACTGAAGAATGTAAAGAGAGCTTCAAAAAAATATCAAGCTAGCTCTAATCTTACGTAAATCAGATTAGAAAGTGAGTGATGGACCTCATATTGCCAGACAGATGTTGTTTTCATAATTCATTGCCAGTAAGAGGAGAAACAGTGGCCTCCCTACCAATCCAACTTCTTATCTCAAATGGTTCTGTAAGTTGTGCTTCACGATGAGTTCTGCATTTCATGTCTTCATATGTTGTCTCTATTAGATAAATGTTCTTGTGGGTTTCTGTGAGCTATTACTTCCCTCATTAACAACTCCTACACATTCTTATGGCTGTATTGGCTAGGTCTATTAGTGTTTCTGCTTCTTGAGGTGACTTTTTACGTATTCCCATTGCTCTTAATTGACATAAAGTTACTACATGACCAAAGCCCACATGCATTTTTTTTAATAGGAATAACATTTGCATAAACCAAGGGGTGTATGTGTGGCTTCACACATCAAGCCATTTCTTCATTTTGAAACAAAATAATGTTATTATATTTGTGGCTGCTCAATGACATAAATGTCTTACATGTAAATTCACAATATTACATGAATAGCAATTATTTCTCTCCTGCAACACTAAAAATGAGTATTGTATAAAAAATATTTATGCAAGAGTAATTCTCTCTTTTTTTGTGTTTTAAATCACTGAGATGACTTATGGCATGCGTCAATAATAAAGCACATAACATCTGTGACATTTGTCAGTGAAATTTAGTGTAACATTACAGCAGGTGCTTTTGACACTTATTGTAAATTTATAGGCCTATATTTAGTTAATTTTAATTAAAGAAACTTACTGCCATGCATTTTCATTTTCTTTCAATGTTTCTCTGTTAAGCATCTTCAGTGGACTGTGTTGCACTAGTTTGGTGTGCTTGCATGTGTGTCGTGGTGCGGTCTTGTGTGGCTAACCGTGTGGTGTCTCTAATCTACAGATACTGAATACCACAGCGCTCCACCCTGATGTGTCTGCCATGCTGGATCCCAACGCTCTGATGTAACGCCATGTCAGTAGTGCTCCTATACCACACAGCCTCATTTTGTGTCTGCGACCCATATTTGTGTCTTTACTCGGGGCAGAAACTTCATTTGTCATATCTATCAGCAGCAGTTTTGTTACTGTTTCTAAGATTATTGAATGCCACCTCTTCATGATCATAGTTATGGCCCATCATTGCATAAGCCCCAGTGAGACCTATAAACTGTACATAAATTATTGAGCAGTTCCCCATTCCCTTAATTATTTTTAAGTTTTTAAAGTAATGTTTTATCTGAATGAACTGATTGTTTAAAATATTGTCCTGATATTTCAGATTTTTCTTCATGAATGAGTAAACTAACAATTTGCAACTCCTCATTTACATGAGCCCACTATTCTTTTAATACTAAACCATTACGCAGTAACTTTGTTGGAAACACAAAGAAAAAGGTATTACTGTTTTTTAACATAGACTTTGTTTCACAGAAAATAAAGATGTAAATCAATTCAGAATTGCTTTTTTCCCAAAATTAGGCCTAATACTGATATTTCTAGTTAGCACTGCGTGTACTGTATTTATAATTTTTGAAAGAAAATTATTTATTTACCTACTATAATGTGCAGAGTTGCAGTAATACTTTTTTGAGTTCATTTCTCTTCATCTGTGATAGATTATACTTATATTGAAAAACTTGCATATTTATTGACCTCATGAAAAGTCAAGTACTTTTAATAAAAGCAATAATGGAAGTAGTTTCTGTTAATATCATCACTTGATTAGCATACAGTGCTTTTTTCTGGCATTTGTTGTTCCTTTCTACAATATTATTAGTGTTTTTCTAATTTCGTTGTTGCAGTGTCATGTTAATGACTGTAGTACAAGTTAGGGGAACTCCAGACTACCCAGCCTTTGCTAGTGCATCTTCATTTTTATTAGAAACTTTTGGCTTTAGTTTAGAATACAATTTGATACATCTTGATCAATGTGCTGTAAGGCAATGAGACCTGAACACATAACCACAAATCTTGTATGACAGCTCATCATGTTTATTTGCCTCCCAAAATGTTAATGCTTTGTGTATTTTCTGCATTTCAGTTTGTGTGTTGTGTATATGAAATTTTTCCATTTATGGACTGATTGGGGAGAATTTAATTTGATGAACTGTTACTTTTTTTAGGACTTTAGTGTGCATCTTGATCGCAAATTTTGTATCGGGGCAAAGCCCAAAAGAATATGTTTTGTAATTTCCTTGCACTGTGAAGTAACTAATGCATTGATGTTTAAATGTGTTTTCTTTTTCTAATGGATTGGTAAAATCAAATGCATTTTACCAACATTGAAAAATTTTATTTGCTATGCTATGCAATTTTTTAAGCTTCTTTTATTTAAAGTAAAATGCATTCACACAGCTTAATTTTTTTCTTCAGATAATTTGTTTTACTAATTGTAAGTGTTTTACTAAATGTAAACATCTGTTGTAAGTAGTACTGCTAACAAGATCTGTGAGTGTGTTGAAAACTTATTACGTAAAAATTTTTTTTATTTGTTAGAACTTCTCTTTGGTCATTTCCAGGATGTATGTCTGCATATGTTGCATTTGTTTTGAACTAGCTGTGCATGTGATTTCTGCAGCTGCAGGGAGAGTTGTTTGCTAACCACCATGAATATCACATACAAGTTTAGGCAGAACCAGCAGTCAACTGCTGTTCACTCACCTACCATCTTACGTGTTTGGACAGAGATTTAGTAAATGTGCCAACATGTTTGAAGATTGTGCTTATGGGTCTTGACTGGCATCAAAAGCATTTCTGAGCCATACAAATTTACAGGAAATGTTAATAAATGTACACTTGCCTGAGTTTAATCTTGACAATTGTTACTACTTGATGCTTATGTCCATGCTGTCCATTCACAGATGGTAACCAGTACTAGCCATCCTGGGTCAGGTAGTACGCTTGACCCATCCTCCATGATTCCTCAACTGACAGCTCAGATGGGACAGCTTCAACTCTCGACGACTTCGGTAGGCACTCAGCATGTTGCCTAGTTGCTCTTGTTTCTTCAACCAGTGGCTTTTCTGTTTCCACTACCATTTTCTTCCAACAAAGCTTTTCATTTTCTAATCAACCTTCCAAATCTGTGAAAAAACTCAATTCTCTTGGTTTGTTTCGCATTGTGTTTTGATGACCTTCTGGAACTGCTGTTGTCTTGAAAGAAGCTGGCAGTTTTTTGTTTAAATTAGCTAGTCCACTGCATGCTTTTTTGAAAGAAAATTCTAAGAGCAGATTTGCATTTATATTTTGAGTAACATGCTGTAATTTATTTCAGAATTAACAGCATGATGTATTTTGTAATTCAGAATGCATGACAGACTGAATTATCAGAATTAGCATTGCCTATTTATTTACACATACACAAGAAGTGAATAAACTCTCCCTCATGATGTGTTTGTGTGTTAAATTCTTCTGTCTTTGGTTTCAGGGAATCTTCCTTGTTTCTTATTTACTTTTTGAGTGGTTTCAGTTTTCATATAAGACAGGAGTTGAAGAGCTGCAAACCTGAATTGCCAGTTAATTTTCATGCTTGATTGAAAGGTGTGTGTACGTGCATCGATGTGTGCATGCAGACCTGTGTGCACAGAGGGAAAAAACTGGAAAGTATTGAATTTTTTGCAGTTTTGAATATCCTTCACAGATCTTGTTAGAAATCAGGAGTGCGTAGTGTAGCATTTAATTTGATAAGGAGAACTTTTTTAAAAATATAACACATGACTACTTATTATTCTACCTGAGGTAATTTTACACTTCATTTTTAAGTATCCAACCAAAAAGCTGATTTGATCAGGAGTTTCCCTGAAGTTTATAAAATATTAGGCGTGCAAATCTGTGTTTGCAATGCTGTGAAACTTTAAAGAAAACTTCATAAACTCAAAAACTGGCAGGAATTTTTGCTTAAACTAGAAAGAAAATAAATTATTTTATACCTGAAATAATTTAACATAAATTTTTAACACTTTTAAATCACACAGGTTTTAGGCTTGTGAGATGAAGCGGTAAACATTGGAAACTTATTAAAATGGTGAACTTGCTTTAAAAAAAAAATCTGTAATAGTATCATCTGCATTTGTTAACATTGTTTTTACTTAATTGTAATTATTAAATTCCCAGTATGTTTTGGTTATTATTTACACCTATCTCTGATATTTTTCGGTTTGGTGTTGATCCAAGATAACAATTAGTACGTGGAACCACTGCTGATATATGGTATGTGTAAACTAGCAAATGCGCAACATGGATATATGCAAAGAGACCTTTGGTAACTAACTGTTATCCTTTTAATATACTGAATTGTACAGGTTCACTTTTTTATGAACAGCATATATTTGATGTAAATAAATGACATAATCATCTTTTGTTTTTACAAACCAACCTGGCATATATACCATTACTTGAAACAACACACATTTTAAATTTGATAATATTTTTCTTTCCTGACTAGGTGCTGCACATCTTTTGTGTTTTTAGATATACTTGCCTATTCATATAATGGATTTATTTCAAATTAAAAACAAACAAAAAAGTAAGATGATAAGTGTAAACTTGGCTTACAAAACTCCATTTGTATCCATTTATATATTAGGTGCTGAAGTTCCTATTCTTTGTACGTGAATAAACAAAAGATTTTATTCACAATCAGATGTTGCCTTTACTATTGTACAGTTTAGTTTCATGCATGCAAGATTATCCTTGATAGATAAAAAAGCACTTTAGCTAAGAAAGTATTGTCATAAATAGTAACTGAACAGCCACAGAGTTATATTTGTTTTACATTGGAAACGTGGTTAACTGTCACATGAACTACAAATCAAGTAACACCCAGCTGTTTTTTCAGACTTGTAAACCCATTTTATTCATCATGTCATGCATCTTTTAATTTTAAAACATCAATATGTAATTTTTAATGCTGATGTTTGAACTTTTTTTGACATTTTGTGTTTGAATTAAATGTAACTGGAATTCTCATGGAAATCTGTTGTCCTTTTGATCATTAACTGTTTCAAAACTGTGGGATCTATTCTGTAAGCTTTTTTTTTTTTTAAATAAATGTTTTGTCTGTCAAGCGTTTCATATCACCCATCAAATAATATAATGGTACTGCACATTTGAAATCATATGCTGATTTGATTACAAAAATGAAATAGTGAGTTAACAAATTTACTGAGTGCTTTTCTTTTGTTTTGGAGCTTTTTCTAACATGCAAACTTACAGTTCTGCCCATGGAATAGTACAACTCATTTATACACATGAAAGCATGGTTTAGGATTGATTTTAGCCATGTTTTTATAGTATACATGCCATTGTGGTGGTAGCCGGTCAGTAAAATACATATGCCAGCTATGAGAAAGAATAGATGAATAAATATGATCCTGAAACTTTTGTCTGCTAATTAGGCTTTCTTTTTCTTTTGTTTTTAAAAATAAAATTTTGCCTCGTTTTGGCAAGGCGCGTCCCATTCAACCTAGCTGGTTATATTAGTGCGCTTGTCCAAATATAAAAGACCTTTAGGTCTGGAGAATTAAATTAGGCTTTCAAAAGTTATAAAAAAATATAAAAACTCTTTGCTGTGATTAATGTTAAGCCCTATGTAAACAGTGCAAGTCTTTCACTTGTAACAATATCAAAGGCAGATCTGGCTATTAGACAGATATAGTGTCCATTTTTATTCATACATTTTAATACAGTATGTGATGGAAACCATAATGTCAGCAGTATTGCTTTAAAAATTATTTGTAACTTTCATTTTCAACAGAATGTAGAGTTATGAATACCATTGAATCTCCCCAAGATGCGTACTGGCACTTGGAGTTGGCAAAAGAAAGATCTTATTTTCCATAAATGCTAAGTGCGTGAAATTGAGTGAAGGAATATTGAACCATTTTGTATTTGTTCATGTCTTGTATGTTATGCAAGCTGGTGGAATCGGTGGAAAGGGAGGGTGGAGAGAATAGACACAGATTGTTTTGTAATGGCATCATATCACCCCAAAAAAAAAAAAATACAGCATATATCCTCATTTGCATCAGCGTGAAGGGCAGAACAACTGTTATTACCTCCCTAATTGTGAACACCTTTTTTGTTGTTCCAATTAGAGAAGAGGCTCCAAAACAAGAAAGGCATAACTGGAGTGTGACATTGAATATTTGTTTATTATTTCATTTTAGAGGGGTTATTTTTCCAAGTTCATTTTTATACACTTTTTACCAGTGTTGCAAATACCTTACCATTATTTTCCCAAAGCTTATTGGGTTATAGAATCCACATTTCAAAATTTCATGTCAATTTCTGTTTGCTGGAAAGCATGTGTCTTCCCAAATTAATCTTTGAACTTTTCCAGATTGATTTAATGATATAAAGCACTCACTTCTCATTTTCAAAGATCTTTGTAGTTGTAGTTTCTCTTTTGTGCTGGTTTCCTCAGCCACCCCTCCCCTCTGTCTTATTGTCATCTAAATTTATGTGAAATTGCATGCAGTTTAGATGACACAAATAAACTCTTTTTTTTTTAGACTGCATTTTCTTGCTTGCATTATTTCAGTATTGTTTTGTGAATTAATGTGTGCAAGTGAGTGAATTATCTGTTTGGGAAAGGAGAAAGGAAGAGGTGGAACATTACTTTATAGATTTTGTTCTCTCTCCGCATACAGCTTAGATAACCACACAGTATGAAATTTACCACTTAATTTACCATTTAAGCTAAGCATCATTTGTTTCATGGCAGTCTAAATTGCCACACTGATATGTAGTATCATATACCGACATACTTACTTACTTAGTCATTCCTCTTCTACTGTGATGTGTAGAGGTTCGGAAGAGAGAGCGCCATACTATCCTATCAGCTGTTTTCCTCCTGGCCTGGTTCCATTCTAGTTCTTGGTCCTTCAAAGATTGTCTAATGTTGTCCTCCCAGTGGACTCTGTGTCGTCCTGGAGGTCTGGATCCCTGGCTCTTAGTTTCCCATGCTTGTCGTGTTAGCTGATTTTCTCCCATTCTGCAGACATGGCCAAACCATCTTAGTTGGGACTGTTTACTTGGGTCTGCATGGGTTGGGTTTTTAGGCCTTGACATATCGTCTGATTGCGGACCATGTCTCTTCTTGTTACATCAATCACCTTCCTCGGATACCTCATTTCTGAGGTTTGGAACTCGCTTTTGTGGGTTGTAGTCATTGCCAATGAGTCGCATCTATACGTCAAGACTGGGACATAGGTGAAGGGGTATACAGCCATCCTCATCTTCTTGCCAACTTCTGTTTTGCTGAGGAATCCTCGATTTATGGCCTGAAAAAGTCTCCCAGCTGCTGCTCTTCGGGTAGCCAACTTTCTTTGATGCCTCCCTTCTGGTCTATAACAGCTCCGAGGTATTTAAAGTGGTTGACCTGCTCCAGGACCTATTCTCCCAGCTTAATCTGATGCCTTCTTTCCTCTTGTGATATCACCATGGTTTTTGTTTTAGAGCTGCTTATGACCATCCCTCTCTTCTCCAGCTCTTCCTTCCAGACTTGCAGGTTGGATTGGAGATGTGCCTCTGATTTAGCAATCAGGGCAACATCATCAGCAAATGCCAGCTCTGAAATACAGACCTGTCTCATCTTCCAGTACCCCACTGAATACTTTCTTGTTCTCTCCTTACATGCCTTGATGACATTGTCCATGAGGAGTATGAAAAGATAAGGTGACAGGATATCACATTGTCTTACACCAGTGGTGGTCCTGAACTCTTCTGACTTATGGTTTGCTGTCCTCACATAATTACTGCAAGACTTGTAGAAGCTCTGTATAGCATGAATCAGAGGTGCTGGAATGTTCTTCCTTGCCAAACAGTCCCAGAGTTTGCTCCAGGGGACTTTGTCAAACGCCTTTTCTAGATCTAAGAAACGAAGATGCATCTCACTCTTATACTCAAGAGCCTTTTCACTGAGTGTGAAGATTAGGTCTCGAATACTTCGGTTTGCTTGGAAGCCACACTGGACCTCATCCATGTGTGGCTCAGCTAGGCATCTGAGTCTCTGCTGCAGATTCTAAAGTAGATTTTACCAGGGACACTGAGAAGGGATATGCCTCTATGGTTTCCACATTGTTGGTTGTCACCCTTTTTGAAAATTGGTGTTATGATAGCAGTCTCCCCATCCTTTGGTATGGTCTTGTTGCACCAAGCTGCCTGTAGGACCCTCAGGAGTAATAGGTCACCTACTGCTCCCATATACTTAACCATTTCTGGTGTTATACCATCATGCCCTGCTGCTTTGCCCATCTTGATTTTCTTAAGTGCTGCCTTCAGTTCTTCCATCTTTATGTCATCTTCACCATCATTGGTTTCCTTTTTTGTGCTAGTGGTTATCATTTCTGATGTTTGACCTTGCTCACCATCAAGGAGTTCTGAGAAATATTCTTTCCATCTTTCCATTACTTCCTTTGGGGCAGTAAGCAATTTGCCTTGCTTGTACTTTATAAATTTAGGAGGGCACTGTTTTTCCTTCCTCATGTTCTTTGGGGTCTTGTAGAAACATTTATGGTTTTCTTGAGCACCTTTTTCTAGCTTTTCTCCAAATTCTTCCCAGGACTTCTGTTTTGCTGCTAGCGCCTTTGCTTCTGTTCTGAGTATCACATATTCTCTATATTTCTCTATTTTTCTTGCTGTGTTTTTAGCTCATAAATATTGTTTCCATGCCTTTTTCTTCTCTCTTATTTTCTCTTTAACTTCCTCTGTCCACCAAGGTGTCCTCATTTTCTTCTTTCCAAGTCGGACTTCACCATATGCTTCTGCATCAGCTGTCTTTATGATGTCCTTGAATTTAAGCCAGAGGGTTTCCAGGTCAGCAGGTTGTTCTTCTGTGTTTCTCACTGCTGTAGCAATAAACCCCTGATATCTGATATTAACTTCTGGCTCTGTCAACTTGTAAGTCTTAATGCCCATTTCTTCTGTTCATTTACTTAGCTTCTTGCGTGATGTTAGGCAATTCTTAGGTCGAGTAACTCTTTCAGTTGTTCTTTTAATTGTTTACAAGTAGTGGTCACTTCCAATCTCTGGCCCCCTCCAGACTCTAGCATCCCGGGGTTACTTGAATGAGCTCTTCCTAACAATGGCATAGTCGATCACTGCTTTCTCATTCTTTGTTGGTTCACATCTAGTATATGCATGTTGCGCAGCTAACCAAGTAGGCCACATGTCAAATTTTAGTTCCAGGACAAAATTACATGTATGCCTAACGGTATGATAAAAAACAACTATGATAAATTGATAATTTTTGTTGTTGAAATAGTAGACAAATTTCTTTTTAAATTTTAAATACAATTTTGCCTCATTTTGGCGAGGCGTGTCCCATTCAACCTAGTCGGTTATATTAGGGCGCATGTCCAATTATAAAAGACCTTTAAGTCTGTGATTAATAGTAGTCAATATAATGAGTTTACTCAAGTAAAAGGTAAAAGTAGTCCTATAGTAGATACTATTATAATGGAGTGAAATGTTAGAGACTTCACTATACTAAGTCCAGCTTTAAAAGGGTGGTCAGTTCCCTCAAGAGCAGTCAGGTACCTGTTGACAACTGAGTAGACTGTAGCGTGACACCACCGTGTTTCAAACATTGCACCTTTGTTGTGACAGGCCAGCGCTCTAACCATTCTTCCAATCGAGAACTCTATAGTAGATAAGGTAGCTTTGGTGAACAAAGTAATGAAGTAGTAAGAAAAAAAAAGTAGGTATGCATGTTTTTGTGGCTCAACTGATGAACTATTATCATTCATTCCAAAAAAAGCTCAGAAGAGGAATTTTAGCATTACTTTCTTGCAGTAATGTGTCATAGTAATAAAAATCTTGTTTTAGCAAGTCAGTATAATATTTTGTTGTAAAACATAAGGGGGCCGGCATAATGCTGACCACATCACCCCTAGTGTGCCGATGGTCAAGAAAATATGGGCATAACACCATATTCCCAATATGCCTCAATGGGCGTGTAACGGGATCCCTAAAACATAAGGGGGCATTGTGGCCTGGTTATATTGACAAATACTGAGCTGAGAAAAATTCACATCTAAACAATGTTCTGCTTTTCTTCAAATTATGAAAAACAATGATAATTTCCTATTTTATGTGCCAGAAATAGGTATTATTTAAAATACTATAGTTAAAAAAAAAGGCATAGGCTAATGTGGTTTACCAAAGCATCATCACATGTGTCAACTATGACTTGCAAACAAGCCGTTGCCAAAGTTTTGTGGAATATCTGGGCACTCATCAAGTTGCTCAATCCAGTTTTGAGGCAATTAAAGGATTAATGGGGATAATTTTCTGGAAGATTGATAGATGCAATAATTTTCTTCAACAGGAAAAGAAATCTGATCTTTACAAAAAAAAATTTTTTAAAATAAAGTATCCTGTTCAACCCTTGATGGATTATAATTAGGACATACAGTGTAATAAATTCAAGACAATAAAATAAGATTTATTGTTATGTTCTTTAATCGTTTAAAAAAAAAAAAAAAGACAATTCTTAGTTTTCTGCCAACATCAAGAAAACATGACACATTGAAGTAACTAGTACACTTTCCTGGTTATCTAACGTTGCCCTTCAAGAATTTTGTCAGGCTCACAGTTTTAAGTTCAAATTAAGTTATGAAAATAAACTGTGTTTCCAGCTCACAGAAAACAAGTACTGCAACAATAGAAAAGCTGCAAACAGTTCTCAACAAGTGCCTGAGATAAAATATTTAGCAACTTTGTAGTTACTGGGGGTATCCGAGGAGACAAAGAAATAATTGGACTACTGTTCCTTCAGGCATATTGTAAGAGGCAACTAATGTGCAATGGGCTGGCAACTTGATCATGTAAAACATTGCTATAGAAACTACTACAGCAAGAGCACATGAATACTTGGTGCAAGCTTCCTGACAGGAGGACCAACTGGGCTGGTGGTTCCATTCTCTATAAGGAGTTAAAAGGAAATGAAGAAGATATAAAAAGCAACAGAGATATGTGGACAAGAACAAACCAACCACTTAGTCAACTACAAGTGACCAAAAGGAAGTGGAAATAAACAGACCATACTATCAGGGGAAATAATTATGCAACTGGATAGGTCATACTCCTAGATAATGAAAATATAGCCACATAGGTTCTAAAAGTGGGACTTGCAAAAAAATATGAAGGTGGAGGGGTTAAAGCATGCATGGAGAGAATTTTAAAAAAGATGAAATGACAAGAGCGAATATATCCCAAAAAGGGGTAAAGAAGACAACCACAGAATAAAATATACTGAAAGAGTATAGGCAAGTTGGATAATGATGACATTATGACTGTCGGCGTCTGTGGCCTAATGGATATGAACGCAGTTTCATAATCCAGATATACCAGGTTCGAAACCTGCTGCAGGCAGTTTGGTAGCAGATCGCTTTGTGTGGATTTTTAACAATGGTATAAGCTCCGTACTGTTCAGAAAGCAATGACAAACTATTGAATGAAAAAATTGCCTAGAAAAATCAAAAACAGCCAATAAAAGCTGGGGTTGTATTGCCACGTCCTGTAAAGGATAAGCAACCAACTAGCTATAGCCACTAAATTTTTGACTTTTCATGAGAAAGCTTACAACTACAAAGCAAAATGTCTTGTGGTAATGTAACTGTAATGAAAGAAACTGGAATGTTATTACCTACAATTATTTTTAAACTGCTTTTATGTAATCAAAAACAATTTTGTTTCAGTTTCTGCCCACTCATTATACTCAGATGTATCAGGCTAGTCCTCAAGGAGCAGTACTACAACCCATTGGAATGACTATACAGGGATGCAACCTCTTATACAAAAATCACAACTGCAAGAGCATGTGAACCTCATTTTTGAGGTCAAAATAGGAGTGCTGCAGGGATGCCTCTTATCAACCACTCTGTTTTTAACTTTCATAGACTGGGTGATGCGCCAGACAACAGCGGATGCCCCTAGAAAAATAAGATGGACAGCATTCTCTACACTGGAGGATCTAGAGTATGCAGATGACATTGCACTTTTCGCACACTCACATCAAAACATCCAAGAAAAAACAGACAGACTGAATAAACATAGCCAACAGGTGGGACTAAACATTAATCTCAAGAAGACAGAAGTCATGACACTAAATATAAGAAATCCTGCATCCATAAAAATAAGGGAACAAGAGCTAGAAAATACAAACATATTTACAAACTTAGGAAGCATAGTAACATTAGATGGCGGAACAAGCAAAGACATGAGTAACCACATGAATAAAGTCAGAATTGCCTTCGCCAAAGTAAACGACATCTGGAAATCCTCCGAGTACAGTACAAACACTAGTTTAAAAATATATGAGAGGTGCATAATTTCTGTACTTCTGTACAATGCAGAATGCTGAAGAGTAACAGAAAAGGAAATGTCCATATTGTCCTCTTTCCACACAACCTGCCTAATGACAATTCTTCAAATTGTCTGGCAGAACACCATCACCAACCAATAACTGTGAACTCGGAGCCACCAAGAAGACATGTGCACCATCATAGTGGGTAGACGCTGGAATTGAGTTGACCACATCTTCAGAAATGACCCTGACACCATCACCAGATCTGCCATGCTATGGACTCCAGAAGGAAAGTGAAAGCAAGGATGGCCAAAAGCTACCTGGCGGAGAACTGTGGCGGCAGAGATGCTAAGCTTGAACCAGAGCTGGGGCACCACATGAAAGATGGCTGCCAACTGAGTTAAGTGGAGACAGTTTGTTGCTGCCCTACAAGATGCCACCAGGCGTGTTGGTCACTGATTGCTTTGTCAGTCAGCGACAAGGACCAAAGAAGAAGAGCATGTGAATTCTTCGTGCAGGCTTCTTGCAAGGAAGACCAGCAGCATTGGTGGTCCCATGCTCCATAAGCAGCAAAAAGGAAAACGATGATGATGATGAAATGCTGAAAGTCTGATCCAGAATGTCTTAAGATGTTTTTATTGGCATAGCAGTTTCTACTGCACATTGTGCAGATACTATCTGTGGGTAGAGCTAAGAGGGTTCTTTATATCTACTTCATTTATTTCATCATATTCTCTGCTCTTCTCCTATTGTGACAGTGCACGTCCAGAACCTACTGTTGTTAGCCACCTTTCTGATACCAATTATTATGCTGCCTCACATTTTGTCTATGTTGTACTTTAAACAAAGATAATGCTGATCAATTGGTCAGGATCACCGAGCTTAATCTATTAAAATTGTTTTGGAGATTTTCTGGCATATTAGCCCAAACAAGCACAGGGTGATACTTACTTAGTCGTTCCCCTTCTACCATGAGGTGTAGAGGTTTGGAAGAGAGAGCACCAGACTATCCTATCGGCTGCCTTCCTCCTGGAAGACGATTCTAGTCCTCGGTCCTTCAAAGATTGTCTAATGTTGTCCTCCCAGCGGACTCTGGGTTGTCCTGGGGGTCTGGATCCCTGGCTCTTTGTTTCCCATGCTTGTCATGGTAGCCGATCTTCTCCCATTTTGCAGACATGGCCAAACCATCTTAGTTGGGACTGTTCTACTTGGGTCTGCAGGGGGTGGGATTTTAGGCCTTGACGTATCGTCTGGTTGCGGACGTCTCTTCTTGTTACTTCAACCACCTTCCTCAGATACCTCATTTCTGAGGTTTGGATCTGGCTTTTGTGGGTTGTAGTCATTGCCCATGACTCGCATTCATATGTCAAGACTGGGACATAGGTGGAGCGGTATACAGCCATCTTCGTTTTCTTACCAACCTCTCTCTTGCTCAGGAATCCTCGATTTATGGCCTGAAAAAGTTTCCCAGCTGCTGCTTTTCGAGTGGCCATCTCTTCTTTGATGCCTCCCTTTTGGTCTATAATAGCTCCGAGGTGCACAGGGTGATGACAGCACAAATTATGTGGAGTGTGCGCAAGCTAGCCTTTTAGAGTTTATTATGTTGTCCTTTAACATCAAACCTTGTAGTAGTCAGAGGCATAAAAGTTTAAAATGATTAAGTCCATAGCTTTGAAATTCTGAAAAATCAGTCCAAAATGACATAGGCACTGTAACATTTTTCTCTGTGTAGTTTCCGGGAGGCACTGTAACATTTTTCTCTGTGTAGTTTCCAGGAGGCACTGTAACATTTTTCTCCATGTAGTTTCCGGCAGTCACTGTAACATTTTTCTCCATGTAGTTTCCGGCAGTCACTGTAACATTTTTCTCCATGTAGTTTCCAGGAGGCACTGTAACATCTTTCTCCATGTAGTTTCTGGGAGGCACTGTAACATCTTTCTTCGTGTAGTTTCTGGGAGGCACTGTAACATTATTCTCTGTGTAGTTTCCGGGGATTTCTGATGTGACAAAGAAAGAATATGACAACTGCTCCATCACACATTGTAAAAGACTAATATGAAGATATACGTGGCATTGCCAACCTCATCATGTAAGACAGATTGTTGCAGAAACCCCTGCTGCAAAAGCATGTGAATACTTGATGCATGCTTCCTGAAAGGGGACCAGCTGTAGTGTTGATTCCATGCTCCATTAGGAGCTAAAAGGAAAATGGTGATTGATTGTAATATTTGTTAGATATTTGTATTATGATTGTAATATTTTGTTAGATGATATTTGTATTATGATTGTAATATTTTGTTAGATGATATTTGTACTATGATTGTAATATTTTGTTAGATGATATTTGTACTATGATTGTAATATTTTGTTAGATGACATTTGTACTATGATTGTAATATTTTGTTAGATGACATTTGTACTATGATTGTAATATTTTGTTAGATGACATTTGTACTATGATTGTAATATTTTGTTAGATGACATTTGTACTATGATTGTAATATGGTGTTAGATGACATCTGTACTATGATTGTAATATGGTGTTAGATGACATTTGTATTATTTATGCTTATTTTCTGGTTCTCTTGTCCTTTTAGTTCTTAAGGAGCATAAGACAATTCTGCAGCTGACCTTCTTGCTGGACACCTTCATACAAGCACCTTTTTGTGCTCTTCCTATTATGGCTGTTGTTGTAACTCATTCTACGTAATAAGGCTGTCAGCCCCATGCATATCCTTCCTTACAAGCCTTTTACAAAATGCTTGGTGGCGTGAGGATTTTGTGTTTGTGTACTCTTGTTTGTCCCTAAAGATGACAGAGGTTATACAGTCATCTGTAATCACCCTGTGTAAGGAAATCCTTTCAGTAGGGAATCTTAAGACATTTGACAACAGAACTTATTAAAAAAATCAAGAAAACGATTCTCATGTACTGTGACATCCAGTAATTGTTGGAATACATTGTAAGCATAATACCTTTCTGAAATGTAGTGCCGACTTGAGAAAACATTACCTTTTGTATATATTACTTTGAATTTTACAATTGTTTATATTACTGCATCTTAGTAGGTTCAACAGATATATATATATATATATATATATATATATTATATATATATATATATATATATATATATATATATATATATATATATATATATATATATATATATATATTCCACTCAGTATTTCTAGTCGCCCATATTCACACAGTAAATGGCCTCCCAAACTGCATTTAGTATCTATAATCTTCTAACTCCTCATATCTTTTGCCTTTCAAACTCCATAAAATATTTTTGCCTTCCAAATGTCGTACAACTTCTGTAGCATTTCATTGCCACACATTAATTATTTGTAGTCTTCAAAATTTTACTTCTTGGCTGTAACACCATTGATATTTGGCAATGAAAACTTGTTTGAACTGAAAATGACAAACAAACAAAAAATGCAAGAAAACTAATAAATGTTTAATATTTTGTTTAATCATTTTTTTTCTTCTTTCAACAGGACCATGCATTACTAGATGAAAGAACACATCACCACTACACAGCGTATCCTTCCGTCCCAAAGTAGAAAAGCTTTTCACTCTATCATAATAGGTATATACGTTTGATGGTTTATACTTTTAGTTGAAGTGAAAATGTTACTCATCCTGTCTTTGATTCACCAATCACAGAGCATTAGCTCTTTGTGATGACAATGTTACTACCAGTACACTTACAAAAATAATAAAGTGCAGGTTGTTATCTATATCAAAACAATTTCCATTAGAAATTACCCAGAAGTCTGTCACTATAAGATTTAAACATTAGATTACTAGACATTCATTAATTCTAGTGATTTGTAGCTCAATGGTGAGAAAAGTGTAGACTGACTTAGAAGGCCACTGAGCACCTGATATTGGTAGTCAGCAATCCTTTCATGACTTTAGCACAACAGTCTCTGCATCTTTGTTCACACAAAAAACTGTGTGTTAAAGTCTGTCCCTACATACATGCCACACCTCAGACATGAAAAACCTGTACAACAAATCCAAAAACCCTGTACAGAGACCCGCAAAACCTGTACAGACTGAAAAACGTAACAATAGAGTTAATTAATGTACAAATATATTCAATTAGATGGTTCTGCACCATCATAGTGACATGCGCCCTTTGCCTTTTTAAGCATGTCTTCACTTGCTTTAAAACCTAAACAACAAGAGTTAGAATTTATTTTGTACCGGTATTGTAGAAAAGCTGTGACTGTATCATCATTTAGTCTATTTCTGCAAAAAAAATTAATACAATTTATGGTGGAAATGAAGAACAGTTTGGTGTGTGTTCTATAGTGCCTTATAAAAGTATAGATCTAAAGAGACCAGTAATAAGCGTTATGGGTTAGGTTTAGGAATCTTAAATCAAATATATATATATATATATATATATATATATATATATATATATATATATATATATATATATATATATATATATATTTTTTTTTTTTAAAGCTAGCAATGAAAATATAAACTGGCGCAATATTATATATTCTCTACCGAACTTCAAAAATTGGAATAGCCGTTATACCCATACGAATTTTAGTGTCAATCAAACATTGATAGTAATTAATTATTTAATAAATATAAATCATTGGATGACCGTAATGATGATCACCCAAGGCAAAATCACATTGTTTTTTAAAGAAACGAAATTAAAACTAAGAAGAGAAGTAACTCCAAATAAACTTTTCTCTGACCTGGTTAAGATGCAAATTTGCCTTGCTTTTGTGGGTTTTTTTTTTCAGTTTCATAATTTGGTCATATCGGAATGACGGTCGCCGAATGCTCCGCATGTATTTTCGTACCATTTAGATTTCGGGTTAACCCTAACCCCAACTGTAACCCTAATCCTAACTCTAAATGGTACGAAAATACATGCAGAGCATTCGGCGACCGTCATTCCGATATTAGGCCTACCCATAATTTGTTTTGTATTATTATTCAAATTTACATTTCTTACGCACTTTCTACCGTAAACCTAACCTCAACCTTAACTCTAAATGGTACGAAAATACAAATATTAAACATACTCGACGGCAATAAAGGTAAAGATTACCAGAATCTCAGTAAAAAGAGTTGTCAGAATCATTCAAGTTGAATAAATTCAACTCAAACAAGAATTTTCGTGCTCTTTTTCCACAAAATGTTTATGATTCGGCGGTATGGCAGCGTCCATGTTTGTAACTTTCGCTTTTGTAAAATCACTATTATCAGTTCTACCGTATTCGCTAGCAGTAAAATATTGTGTACGTTTCAAGCTTAGTGGCCAGATTTTTCAATGCTGAATCCGATTATGCCCAGCAATTGCCGATACGATTGTAAACAGAAGAGTTCTGGTGCTTTTCTAATATTTTGCTGTGATACCCTGTTCAACCAAAACCCATTGAAGGGTTGCAAACGGTTATATTGGGTAAAAATAGGACGTACGTTTTATAGGTGTATGGGAACGAGGTATCGCACTACTTCCGTGACGTACTCGGTACGGCACAGCGACAAAAATTGTCAAGATTTATGCCGTATGGCGTACGTCATAATGGTGCTGAAAGGGTTAATAATTAGGCGAAAAAACCCGTACAGACCCGTGTACGGCCCGTACACATCTGAAAACGCAAACACCCCGTACAGATTATGGGTAAACCTTTAAGTGTGGCATGTATGTCCCTACTTTCTCTTCTTCCTTCATTCACTATATTTAATTACTGCCCTTGCCTTCCTTTGAGATGCCTTCAGAGGATTTCACAGCCACAGTTTTCCATCTACTATAAAAAAAAAAGATTAATGAAAAATGGTATTGCAGTGAGTTTGATAAATGAACAATCTAGTATAAACATAGGACATTTCAGAGTTCCTCTCATCAACCACAGTCACATAGCAGGATACAGAGATGAGAAATAAGATGAGCAAAATATAAAGTATGTCAAGCGATGACAAATATATAAATAATAATGAATTTTAAAAAATAAATAATATCAGCGCAAAGAAACTAACAGCAAAAATGCACCGGGAAAATGAATGCAACAAAACAATAGAATGACCCAATGAAAAAAGTATAATCCAGCGCTGCACAATGGCAAAAGCAATGGCTGCTCTGATGAAAGAAAGTAAATACCCAGGCTAACGAAAGCCAATGGAAGAAAGGAACACTGGAGCAGAAAACACACAAATCAAATAAGGGACCAGGAAAAAAAGAGAGAAAGAGAAAAATTGAGGGAAAGAAGTGCAGAAGCAGGTTTACCTGTCTTGTGAGAAGAAAAGTCTCAAATATTCTTTAAATCTGTCACATACACACCTCCCTGTTTTCCCCAATATAAGTAATGCCACATCTTTAACAAGCAGTAGCAAAGATAAGATTTCTGGTATCATGTCACATCTTTAACAAGCAGTAGCAAAGATAAGATTTCTGGTATCATGTCACATCTTTAACAAGCAGTAGCAAAGATAAGATTTCTGATATCATGTCACATCTTTAACAAGCAGTAGCAAAGATAAGATTTCTGGTATCATGTCACATCTTTAACAAGCAGTAGCAAAGATAAGATTTCTGGTATCACAGTTAAAGGCTTTTCTGATAATAAAGAGTGCTTTTCAGCAGTGGTGTACTAATGGGGGTGTGATGGGGGCAGTCCACCCTGGGTGATAGCCAGGAGGTGGGGTGCTATTGTACACTGTTTTGACAGTACTGTCCTGTTAAAGAAATATACTTGCAAGCACAGTATATTTTTCTGTATGTTTTATGGGGCAGGGGTGCCTAATGCAGGATCCGTCCTGGGTGCCAAATAATTTAAGTATGCCCCTGCCTTTCAGAAATGAAACAGTTTGTGTTTGGAACACAAATAAACAAGTATGGCAATGACAAGCCTTGATGCCAAAATATGTAGGACCATTATTCACCAAGCAGTTGTGAACTAGAGAAGCAGGATTCCGTTACATGCCCATTGAGGCATATTGGAAATATAGTGTTAGGCTCATATTTTCTTGACCATACGGCACACTAGGGGTGATGTGGTCAGCATCACGCTGGCCACCTTAACCTTCCCAGAGTTGCTCTGGTACGCAATTCATGAGGCTCGGTCGACCTTGGAGCCATTTGTGGTCTAATAAATTCCACCTCAACTGGGGATTGAACCGTGGACCACTGAGCTCGGAAGACAGTGCACTAACCACTGCACTACTGTGGCTCTATTTGTGAACTAGAGTGTCTCTGAAATTCTTATCTCTAAGATATGCCACCAGAGGGGTATCATGGAAGACCTCACATGTCCCAGGCCCAGAACAAAGAATGGATAGATGATGAAACCAGAATTTTTCCTCACCAGCAAACAATGGGAATGGAGTGTTAAAACAAATCTGGGTATATCAAATATATTGTTTAATGAATATTTTTCAAGTAAATATTGAATGAATTCGAAAGGAATGTAGTTTAGTTGTTGAAGTTATAAACTGTGTTAAATCTATGATAGATATTCTGAAACAGCGCTTGTGTCAAGAGTTTGTGCCCTTGAAGATTCTGAATATGCTTGCTGAAAACCAAAGAAATGGACTTGATAGTTTGTGTGACAAGTTTCATGAGGATAATAAATGCCTGTACATCTGTTGTTTAGAAGACTGGCGATATGGATGAAAAATTGAGAGATTTCACATATTTTTCATGAATGACCTTACATGGAACACCACCATGGGAAGATGTGCAATATTTAATTGATAAAGAGGTTCCATTTGATTAAGCAAGTGATTTGATCAACTTACACCATGACGTTTGTTGAAAATAACATCAATGATGAATGGTTCATGCAGTTGCTGGCACATAAGAAACGAACCAAATTTTTAAAACAATAAATAAATGTTGAATTTCATTCTGGACTTCTAATGACTGAACAATATTTCAGTACTTCGTCACAGGGCATGATCGTTGCTGAACATAGCAGGGCCCACATGACAACAACCTCCAGCATGAGAATGGAAGTAGAGGCAGCTACTGCTACTTTAAGGTGGTTGTCTGAAACTTCATTGACAAGAGCAGTTATTGTGTCAGACTCTCAGTCCATGCTTCGGAAGATCCAAAATGGATGGCTACGGCATGAATAGAAAACCTCCATAGCAGCCTCAAATCTTTGGAAACTGGTGTGGATCTACTGTCCTGATCATGCAGGGGTATGCGGCAATGAAAGAGCTGATAGAGTAGCTTCAAGAGCACCTATAGTGGATGCGTTGGAAATGGATAAGGGAGAGATACTGAAGACAATGATCACCTGTTAGAGAATGACACTGCAATTGATGAATCATCATGAATCATCACGGCAGAGATTGCTGGAGTTTGGTATTAGGCGTGGGACTGGCAGGAATGAACGTATGAGAGGATGCATCCGGCGTATGTACAATCAGCGCGCAACAGGAACTGTTAGCATTCATACCCTTCGATATTTGCAGAGGGAGAATGAGCACCTATGGGTTTGCCTGGAGTGCAATGATGTTGATTATGAACAACAATAATGTGCCATGGCCTAACGTTTCAACTGCCATTGTAAGTCAGGATCTAAGAATAGAACATTAGTCATGTCCGCTGACAGAATAGTAGCCAATCCATAGAGAGGTATGCTAAACTGCCCGGATGTTAACCATGCAAGGCTTGGCCTTTGTACATTCTTCTACGTCATTTTCCATTGCAAGACGCCAAGAGAGAAGAAGTCACCAAACCAGAGTTGAAATCTGAAGTTGCCTTGGACACAACGTCCACTAACACTATCTGGGTGTTCAGTGGAATTGAATTTTGTTACACATTAGTGCTTTATGTTGCCTGATTCACTAAGTCTGTGGCTGAAAGGGTTGTAAGCAACCAATAATTACAACCCCTGTCAAACGATCCTGAATTAAATTTTCTTAGTGCATGGGAGCCACTCCAATACTAGTTCGCCTCAACCACCCTAGCCCGTCACAAGAAAATTTCATTCAGAATCGTTTGACAGGGGTTGTAAGCCTTGCGCTGTTAACATTCGGGCAGTTTAGCATACTTCTCCATGGATTGGCTACTATTCTGTCAGCGGACATGAATATGTTCTATTCTTAGATCCTGACCAACAATAGCGGTTGAAACGTTAGGCCGTGGCACAAAGAAGAGAATAACAAGAAGGGCGCTGTCACATTACTGTGTCATTAAATTAATAATTCATGATGGAGATGACATGATTTCAAATCGTATTCTTTTCTTCAGTAGAAAAGCATTGTTTTTGTGGTTCTTTTCCCGTTTATCTAGCTTTCACTCATTTTTCTTGTTGTTCAATTCATGTTTTTTTCAGTTTGTTTTTGTATATTATTTATACGATCGTAGATAATGTTTCAGCAGTAACTTAATTATTTTATCTTGTGTGAAAATGACATATATACCATTTTTTTTATTTACTTGTATTTAACTAATATGTCTGTAGCTGCAGGCTCATTCTTTCAAACATAGTGAATGATAACTTATTTACATTTTCAGGTTTCTAATGGTTTCCAATAATAGTCACTTCATCCAGTGATTTAACACAGACCACATTGAAAAACAAATAAAAATACAAGAGAAGCATCACACCAACAGATTTGGCTTCTTTGACAGAATGCTGGAAAAGCTGGTCCCAGGTTACAAATTACAGTTTGTAAAATGCTATCTTTGCAGATACATTTGTTAGCAAAATGAATTCTGATACTGTAGATTCATTGTATTCTTTCAACTGCAGAATTTCAAGCTGAATAAATTGTCAAGTATAAAGTGAACAGTGATCAAGCATTTTTACTTTTAAAATGTAATGGCTGTTCTTCAGATCATGATTACAAATTTGGGGGAGATGGTATTAAGCATAAATAAACATTTTTAAAAATTGAACTTATTTGTAAATTCTTAATAGTCACTTTTTTTAAACATTGCCTTTTGAAAATTTATCAAGACAATGATGGAGCACTGCAATGCACAGAAACAGGCATTCAAGACCTTAAAACTTACTTAAGAGTAAACATTACAGTTCTTTGTTTTTCAGTTAAACATTAAAAATACTGCAGTAAAATTGATGCTATGAAAAAGGCACGAGACAAAACTGTAGTACAGCAATTTCACATCATCATCAACTCCCTGTTTCACTCCCCACTGCAGATGGCCCACCTTAAGGAAGCCTATGCCAAGTTACAACTCTTGCAGGTGTGATTTATCTAGCAATTTGTTTTACATGACAAGGCTGCCAGTCCCATGCAAAACCTCATTTGTATGTCATGTCTGAGGGAGTAATAGTTCTCTGTGGAGCATAGGTCTTCAATTAGTTCTCTTCATAACCTCATGAGTTATTTGGGCGATCACAAGAATAAGATATTCTACTTTTTTCCTCATTCGCCGTCAGATTTATACATTATAATAATAATGATAGCCCCTTCAGTCATAACTGACTACGTTTTCTCCTCTCTTCTGCTTGCCGTTAGAGCTTCTTTTTGTGCAATCTCACGTTGCGCCGTAGAGAGCATCGCCACTTGGTGCGATCGGCAGCTTCATCCTCCCAGGTTGCTGGATGTCTCTCTTGCAGACATCTTTGAACCTCCGCTGCGGTCGCCCACCTGTTCTACATTAATAACTAATAAAGGTAGCAGTCAGCAAATAAGGGTAGTAGTCAGCTCAAGGTTCCTGACATCTCCAAACAGTTTTTCATGGAGAGAAGTGGGTTGTTGCCATATGCTACTCTGTTCACTGCTGTATGTTGTGCAGGATGTGAAGTAATCTCTTGTGCATCTCTAACACACATAGATTTTGTCTCGTATGAAATACATTATGCACACCCTGATCACTTCAATTATGTGTATTTTTCTATAAGTTCGGCTATGCAAATCCTGAGCATTTCAGTTACGTGCGTTTTTCTGTACGTTAAAGCTATGCATGAAAAAGAGCCCAATTTTTAGAATTGCCGAAACCATGTTCTTGTACAGTATTGTTACCAAACATGGAGGTATATAATAAGATGTGCACACAGAGTGGTCTCAGTATGGAATTTCAAATAAACAAACGCATAAACCAGAAAGTTCAAATGTTAAGATATGTTAGATTTAAGCACAAGACAAACAACAAAATACAACAGCAAAGAACTTATGTTTTGCATGCCTGAGAAAGATACATCATCAAAGAATTTTGCAAACATGCAAAGGAAAGACATGCTGAAAAGAAATCTTTGATGGCGTAGGCTCCAGAAGACCAGTCAGAGATAACCTGTGAAATTGATTTTATGAAAATAAAAATAATAAAAGCTGAGTTAACATTTCTCACCTTCAATAAGAAAAGGCCTTGAAGTTGGGCATTTTTAGCTGTATGTAATGAAGTTAGTTTGATGGGCCAATGGCATGGTCCAACATCATTTTTTTCATTCCTCAGGGAACCTAGTTACTGCACCCAGGTTTTATTGTGGGTCTTTTTCTTCAGTTTTACCCATATGATTCCGGTTACTTTGGCTTCTTCTGTTGTTGTTGTTTTTGTTTGGTTTTTTTGTGTGTAGTCTCCCCACCTGTGGATTCCAGTCAATGGTATGTCTGGTTACATTGTTTTCTGCAGGTTGTTGTTTGGCTAAGGCTGCTGAGATTGTCGCTCTATTGCAGCAAATGTCAAGTTCAATAATCCTTTGTGCTATCTACATAATAGAACTAGGCTTTTTCTACCATTCAGGATATGTTATATCCATGGTCACTTTTTTCTCTTCAGTATTCAGATGTAGTATTGTTGTGTGGTTATTTTTACAGGTCTGTATTTGTTGTTACGTCTGGCCATATGATATGAAGTGTGTGACAGAGACATCTTTTGATGAAGGTCAAAAGTTTTGCCATGATATTCAAAGTAACGTGTTATGTTTCGGAATCATAGAGTATGAGTAGTTGAAAGAGCTTCATGTTGTTTTCCTGTGGCAAAGCTGCAGAGTTTCATGTTAGGCAAAGAGAGTTGATGATAAAAAACAAATGTAAAAATATGGTTTTGGAGTCAGTTTTGTAAATGAACAATATACGTGAACCAAAAGGTGTTTCAGGATTACCTGTGGTCAGCCCCAGTCACATATAGGAAACACAGATGAGAAATATGGAAAGGACAAGGTGCAAATGATAAAGAACACAGCAAATGCGTAAAAACAAAATTAATAATTGTTTACCAAATAAAGATACTAAACAAAAAAGAAATAATACAAAGAAGCTAAATAACACAGCAAAGAACATCAAATAAAAGTAAGCATAAATATGGCCTGATGTAAAATTTGTATCCAGTGGTGAACCATTATCATTCAGCCAGTGCTTAACACACACAGGCCAGAGGGGGAAAAATGAGATCAGAAATGGTCAGAAACAGAATCTCACAAAAAAAAGGGGGAAGAAGCAATAGGAATAATGCCGTAAGGATATATTTTTTTTAACTATGCCAAACTGACTGTGACATTTCATTACTGCACAAAAATTTAATTTTTAGAATTGTGACAAGTCATAAAATAATTATTCAAAACATGTCATTGAATGAGGGGAAGTTTACTGCTTCAAGCAAAGTATAGCAGTGACAAGCCTTAGTGTCAAAATTTGTAAGGCTATTGCTTATTAAGCAGCAGTAAACTAGAATGTCTCAGAATTTCTAACCCTTCTATATGCCTCCAAAAGGGACATCACGAGAGATCTCATGTGACTCAGGGTGAGATTGAAGAATAGGCAAGTGATGAAACCAATTTTCTTTTCACTGCCAAATAATGAGGATGGAATGCTATGACAAGCATGAGTCTGTCCAGTGTTGGAACTGGCTTTTTTATTTTTAGTGCCACTTGGCGACCTGGCTAGTGTGATGCTTTTAAAAGCATCTAATACAACATGCTGGGGATATTCACATCCACTAAGGGACTCAAATATCTCATTCCCAGAAATCATCTTCATCATGACATGTCCAACATAAATGGACAAACTGAGAGAAAAGAACAGAATCTTTACAGTAGTTAGGGTGAGAGAAAAAGTACAGGAGAAAATCATGAGCATCTGTATATTTGTAATAAACAGAAGTTCATCCATGCTTCTACAAGTAGTGTATTGTTCATTTTAAAAATTGACTCTTAAAACACTTTTCATGTTTGACTATTATCAGTTTTGCCCGTGTAGAACCTGGGGGTCGCTGAAAAGGCAAAGAAAGAATAGAGCTACTGCATGCGCAGGCATGTCGTATAAAGTGACTAATATATGAAGTTTTGCGTGGGACTGGAAACCTCATGTAATAACAGATTGCTACAGAAACCACAGCTGCAAGATCGTGTGAATGGTGGCTCAATGCTCCATAAGGAGCTCAGAGGAAAATGATGACTATCACACTATTCTTGCTCTCCTGATTCACAAGTAACTGCCTCCATAGTAATAAAGGTGCCTTTTGGAAATGGAACAATTTGCATTTGGAACACAAATAAACAAATACAACACATACACTTCATTGTTTACACAAGAGAGAGAGTTGATGGCAAAGCTGGCTATGTTTCAAGGTACTTGTGCTGACATCTTCACTTGTTCCTTCTTCTTTATCAAACGTGCACTTTTTCAATTGTATGGCCATTTTTCCTTTACAGAATTTTTATTCCCATCAGTTCATACCTCATATGATATGAACTAGATTCATATTAATGTGAAGTTCCATTTTAGTTGCGTCCACTGTATATTTCTACCTGTCTTTTCTTGCATACTTTGTTCTTCGAGATAGTGACATTATATCATCTGCAACATCAAGATCCTGTAGATGTCAAATATTCACTACATGCCTGTTTTACTGCCTTCTGTTCATATACAAGCGTCCCCTGCTTATTCAACAGGATAGGGTCCAGAGCAGTCGAAAAACCGGAAATTGTTGAAATGCGGAACCGTCTTTTTTTAAGCTTGTAAATGCATTTTGGTCGCAGAAAAACATAAATAATGCACTATATATCACTTGCGAATGCATAAGAAAGTTAAATAACACACTATATATATACAAAAGTACAGTAAAATGAAAAGTACTGTACAGTAAAATGAACAAAAGCTTACCTTTAAATATTTTGATTCTTGCATACATGGACGATGAATATATATTTGAATGATGGTAATTTATTGAAGAAAGTCTGAAGGAAATAGTTGAGCCTCATTCTTTTTGCAGGAGACTTTGATGGAGATCTTACAGGGGTTGATGTTGCTACTGATATTGACGGCTCTGAATCTGAAGGGTTAGGGGTGACTGGCGATGGCTGTGGAGGTGGTGTCTTGAAATAGGAAAGCAATGAAGTTTACCATATGGACTTCTTTCGCCTTTCTCTATGAAGTTCCCTGTAACAGGCTATTTGGTTTTGTAGGCCTCTATTTACTTTTGAACTTCTTTCGAAATTGGGATCAACCCTTTCCCAAAATGCAAATGCGTCCTCTATTATGGCGATTCCTTCTTATAATTCTTTAGTTGTCAGCACCATAGGCTGAGCCGTATCATCAGGCAGGGCTTTCAGTTCTCTGTTCTTCAATTAACAGGAGATCCTCATCAGTTAGGGCCTCATCATGCGACCCAAGCAATTCTAAATCCCTTGCCATGTCAACAACATTTGAAGTGATTTCCTCCACTGGATCCTCAAAACCGTTCATGAGTGTGGGAATGAGTTTCTTCCAAACACCTTTCAAAGTTGTTTCTTTAACTTCCTCCCATGCATCTCTTCAGCGGGCTGATCACCCACTTGCCAGTCACTCTGATTACGGAAACAACAATTAATTTTTTGTTGTACCAATAAACGCCACTAGGCGTAACGGAACAAGTTAATTTCTTGTTGGCCACGGACTGCTTTGTCGGTCAGCGGCTAAGGACGGAAGAAGAAGAATGCATCTCTTATTGTTTTAATGCCATCTAAAATTTTCTGTTCTTTGCAATAAGCCTCAACTGTAGGCTTGAAATAATCTGAGAACCAAGTTGCAAATAAATCAGCAGTCATTTAGGCTTTTGCATTACTCTTGTAATAAACTGGAAGGCTAGACTTTAAATAGTTTTTAAGGGCCCTAGGATTCTCTGAATGGTATATAAGCATAGGACGAAATAGGTCGAAAGAGCCGACTCTGCGTCGTCGAATGTATGGGTTCTGGTTATAAATGAAAAGGGTCAAAAGAACGGATCGTCGAAAAGCGGGGAACGCCTGTATACCCAGTCAACAATCAAGAAAATCGTCCTCAATGGCAGACATAGCTCTCAGACATTGGTGGTATTTTAAAAGGTTCTGTGTTTGCCTGCGTAGACTATTCTGCAGTGATTACTCGATAGAAATCTAAACTGATTTCCATGATGTCTCAGTATATTCCACATCACTATGGATTCTGTACTATCAAATGTTTTCTCATATATATTTATAATATAGAGAGGTGCCTGCCATTTGTGTCATTGCTCTACAATAACTTTTGAGTATAGCTATTTGAATTGCTCTATAATTTTGACTATAGCTATATTAAAGTACCTGCTTTTCCTGTGGGTAAAAATCAAGGCAGCAAAAGTTGTGCTTATTTAAAAATATATTGAAAAGGTTATGAAAGGTTTACATACAAAGTACTATTAGATCCGCACTCCTCCCCCTTTAAAAAAATAAAATCTTTTTTTTTTAAAAAAGCCATCAAACTTCCAGTATGTGCATAACGACTAAGACAGATGAATCAAATAAAACGTAGTGTTGTAATATGTACCACAATTTTTAAAATCAAAAATGTGTTTTTCCTTTAGTTCTCTTTTCCTTTCCATTGATTTTAAAATTAAAGTGCCTTTCAATCTCACTATTGTATATAGGTCCCATACATTAATTTAAATGTTCCTGGGCTTGGTATCTCTTTATCTAGATTATTGTTTCTTTAATGATCACTGACAAGTGTATTTTTTAAATAAAATGTCTTTTACATTTGATAAAGTTAATTTCTTAGTAATGTGTAAATCATGTTATACTTGTTTACAAATAACACTAAAGGTGATGTATGCAAATTTGTTTTCCTATTAAATGATTTCAGAAAACTGAATATTTTTGAGGCAACATTGTCTTAATTGTGTATTCTCTTATGACATGCAGAGTTCTTCACAAAGGACAGCTTACAGAACCGTTTGTGATAAGAACAGGAGTGCGACTGGGATGCCTCTTGTCACCATTTCTTTTCTTACTAGCAATAGACTGGGTTATGAGATCATCAACAACACACAACAGAAATGGAATCCAGTGGACTCTGACTAAGCAGTTGGATGATCTGGATTTTGCTGATGACTTGGCTCTTCTGTCCCATAAGCGTAATCAGATGCAGGACAAATTGAAAACACTCGATGAGAGGTCACAGCAATTGGGTCTGAAAATACACAGGGAAAAGACAAAAATAATGAGAATAAATGCAGGTAATGATAACAGGGTTGAACTTGAAGAAACACCAATACAAGATGTAGAATCGTACACATATCTTGGCAGTAATATAGACAAAAGTTGGAGGGACAGACAGCGATATCAAAATAAGAATACAAAAGGCAAGAGGAGCTTTCATTGCATTGGGAAATATATGGAGATCAAGAGAAATCGGATCCAACACGAAAATAAGAATCTTTAACTCAAATGTGAAGTCAGTCCTACTGTATGGCTCTGAGACATGGAGAACAACAAAGACAACAACCAAAAAGCTACAGACTTTCATAAATGGGTGCTTGCGTAGAATAGAGGGATTAAAATGGTATGACAAGGTTACCAACGTGGAACTGATGACAAGAACTAGACAAGTGCCAGTGGAACAAGAGATGAGAAGAAGATGATGGCGATGGATAGGACACACACTGAGGAAACCTGTTGATAGCATTACAAGGCAGTCCTTGTTCTGGAACCCCCAGGGCAAGAGAGGCAGAGGTAGACCAAGAAGCACATGGAGAAGAGAGCTGGAAACAGAGGTGAAAATGATGAGAACATGGAAAGAACTCGAGATGATGGCACATGACAGGAGGACTTGGCATGTGTTTGTTGAAGGCCTATGCTCCTTTGGGAGTGGAGGGTTATGAGATGAGAGATTGTCTTAATTATTATACTATTCCTACATGTAATAATACCTACATAAAAAGGTCAGCTTTGTGGTAACAATAACAGAACAGTCTAATGTATTGCCAAACACGTCCAGATAAAGCATAAATCAAATGTAAAGCAAAGTAATGCCAAAAGGGGGTAGGCCTTAGTTGAGATAATGCTGAAGCAACCCCTTACACTGGCATCATACACTCCACAGAGTTTTTGCCGCTATCAAGCTGAATTTTCTTTTTTATGTTGATCTTATTACTACTATCTGTATCCAGCTTGACTGCAGTTACTTATGTGTTGTACATTTTTATACGTGCCTGTGCATTGTTTTTTTTTTTTTTTTTACATGCATAACTTTGCTTGAATTAGTGAACTGCCCCACATTCAATGACATATTTTGAATAATTCTTTTATGACTTGTCACTATTCCAAAAATTATATTTTTGTGCATTAGAAATGGCAGTCTGGCATGGTAATGGTTTTTAAAAATTTGATTTTATGTGCATAAGCTTCATGGTAGTAAAATCTTTCAAGTATAGATTGAATACATTTTCACACATATGTAGAGCAGTGATCCTCATCCTATAGATAATAACTCAAAATTGGGTACAGGAAACATTGTGATAGGTCATGTCCCTTACGTTTTCCTTATCAGACTTTTAAGTGGCATGCCTTTTGGCTGAACTCCTATAATTAATTTTACTAGTTAATTTCGGTTCATGGTGACCAGCTTTACAAGATGTGAAATTTATTTGGATCGTGGTTGTAAAAAAAATAATTAAAATTGACAACCATGATGTAAGCAAGTAAAACACAGGAACTAAGTCATCTCATTTACACTTTATTTTAGGGCATGCCCAGTCTATTATTCTTTTTGAAGTTTGTTTCGTACAAAAAGAATAGATTCTACTGGGTTATTCTGAAGATTAACCAGATAACACATTAAAAATTCAAAGTTAGACATGGATGGTAGTTCACAGTAAAAATTGGTTAGTACCAATTCACCAGTAGAACTCTGTTACCTAAAGTACTAATATAAATCACTACCACACAGGATACAAAAATTAGCCAGTAGTAGTAATTTGTGTTTGATAATTACTTGGCAAATGTGGTAGATATTTGTCAGAGGATTATTCCTGTCCTAATTTTGCCATTACTTCCTGAATCATCACCACATGCTTTGCCTAGTGGCATTGATGATTACATCTTTTCAGACTTTCACCACACTTTTGGAAAATTTGTTCATGACATTATTTCATGTGATAAACTTAGCAAGTCTATTATTTAGTTTTATATTTGTAATTCTTTCTAAATAAGCTTTCTTATTGGTCTTTTTTACCTGTCCGTGATCTATGGCAAAACGATTACAATAAAAGCTATGTGAGTTAAAAAGACCAAGGAGTACGTGAAAAACTTATTATAACTTAACAAGGTATTTCAAAATTTACTATGCTGAAGCCAGTGTGTGGTAGGTAAGGTAAGGTAAAGGATCCTGTTACATGCCCATTGAAGCATATTGGGAATATGGTGTTAGGCCACTAGGGGTGATGTGGTCAGCATCACGCCAGCCGCCTTAAGCATCCCAGAGTTGCTGTTACCAAATTTGTGAGGCTGAGTCGACCTGGGAGCCGTCTGTGGTCTAAAAAATCCCACTTCAACTGGGGATCAAAAGTGTGTGGTATGAATAGCCTATAAGGCCTAATGTACTAAACTTAGTCCTTCAAGTAATAAAATAATTATGTTTCTCATCATAAAGGTGGGATCTGATTTATATGGACTTCCCTGAATTATAAATAACATGAAGAAAAATCCTGTATAAACTAAATTACGATCTTGTGCAAGTAAAAGAACTGTCTTTTTTTCCATATAGCCTTGCTTAAATTTAGTCATTTCATTTCTAAGACGTGGTTAACACCTAAGTACTGGATTAACAGCTACTGTATTAACATTAAACACCAAGAACTCAAAATTTCATCAGATATCCTGAGTACGATATAAAATTTAAAGCAGAAATTATACCTCTACATAAAATTTAGTAATAACAAGTAAAGGAGAAAACAACTTGAAGGACCACTAGGGCATTAGGGCAAGGACGATACACTTGGCGCCATAACAAAGTGCTAAATGAGCTTGCTGCGACAATAGATCAGGCAAGAATGAAAGCAAATAGCAAAGTCCGGCCAGACACCACAAATACATACTTTCAGGGAGCCGCGCTAGCGTAGTGGTTACAACACCGCTCTGGCGACCGGGTGATTCAGGATCAAACCCGGGCGACGGCATTTGAGGATTTTTCGTCGACCGGGAATTGGACTGGATTAACTCGAGACCTGGCGAGACATTTGAAGGAGTGTTGTCGACCAGGGATTGGCGGCTCCTGAGCCGACCCAGCTGCAATGGGTACCTCCGAAATCGGAGAGTATTTGCCTGAATGGCGAGGGACACCTGTCTCTGTACAAGTAAAAAGGGATACTCACGTAAAATCAATGTCAGGTTAGACATAGTAATAACCTGAGATTTCGCCTCGAGTATTAGCGGGCGTACGAAAAAAAAAAAAAAAACATACTTTCTGAGGGCAGGAAAGTCAGCACACCCCAAACCGAGTAAACCTGGTAGCAGTTTACCATCTCTTCTTGACTGTGCAAACGACTGGGAGATGGCGGTAGACCTACCTGGACGGGGGGCATATCCAGAGAGTATCAGAAAATCGCGGAGACGGCCGGATATAGTGCTTCATTCTTCAGCAACGCTTCAGGTCATACTGATTGAACTGACCGTGCCATTTGAATCCAGATTAGACGAGCAACATTCATTCAAAGCGGCCAAGTATAGCGATCTGGCCGCGGATCTGAGACACGATGGATTCAGTGCAAGGGTCATGGCGGTTGAAGTGGGCGCAAGAGGGCTTGTGGCTGCATCAGTGTATGATTTATTGAAACTGTTGGGGCTGAAGGGACAGTCTAGAACAAGGGCACTGAAGAGGCTTAGCGAAAATGCCGAAAAGGCATCAGGCTGGCTGTGGAACAACCGAAATGGGCAATGGAAATCGTGACAATAAACGCTGCGGTACAAAACACCAAAATTTTTCTAAGTCCACAGCGCTGAGTTTTTCTGGTGTACTAGTAAAAGGGCTGCGAATCTGGGGCAACAGGCGATGTATACTATAGGGAGTGTGTCAGGTACAGAATTTCAGTGGCTTGCGGCGCGCAGTGGCTAAGGCTTGTCGGCTGCGCGCTCGTGTCTCAGTGTGTCCTTAGTTGTGAAGGGCGACGGAACGAACGGAATAATTTGTCTTCTCTTTGTTACTTTCACAATTGCCCCCACGGCTGGCGTTGTGGATTAAAAGTTGCTACCGTAAGTGAAATGGGTTCATTTTCGATACAAGACAACAGGAAGCTGAGACGCTTGGGAGTCATGACCCAAGTGGGCCCGCCCCCCTTAGAGTGTAAAGGAGTAATCGGGCCGAAACACTTGTCGGATGGGGGGACTCTTCTGATGATCAGATTGCTTCCTGTTGTATCGCTCTGTAAAGAGTTTCCTATCATTGTTACCAAATGCGCTTACAAAAAAATAAGGAAAGAAAATAAATGTTCCATGCTATTGTATAATAAAAGTGGATAAACCGCCATCAGGAATCAGTAATTTGTTACACTGTTCACGCAAAAACATTAAACTTGTGCGCAATATGATGAACTCCTGATTAATAACTGGCCACCCATTTTTATTCTATGCAACAGAATGTATGGAACATTTGTTTTCTGTTTAGTTTTAGTGCATTTGGCAACAACATTAGTGGTCCCTAAAACATTTTATTTTCTTTACTTGTGTTATGATTTTAAGTCATAACTGAATATTAGTTGTTTGGAACGTTCGTCACTTCTGCCCAGAAACATTCATCTTTGAATAAAATATACTTTGATAAGAGTAAATGGCTAATGTAAAGCCCAAAAGAAAGTTGGTTATTATTAGAGCTGTGTTTAAAACAAGACCTGCTAACCTAGTTGTTTGAAGAAACACACCGATTTATTCGGAACAAACATCATCATTCACCATTGAGTGCCTGTCCTTTCAAATACAAACTATATTTGCAGTTCATTATTTCTCTTACTGTACCAAGAAAGGGACCTTCATGCACAATTTCACAGCTCTATGATGAGTGGAACAAAGAGACTGAGCATTGAAGATTAGAATCAAGACAAATATCAAATACGATTTGAATCTTAAATAAAAGTGGTAGGAAATGGTGGAGCAGTTGTGAATTGTTTAGCTTAGGAGATTTCAGTATGCATAAAGTGGAAATAATTATAAATCACACTATTTTATCCCAAGAAAGTACTTTTAAGAGAAAGTGAGAAGAAATTGATGAATTTAAGTAGATAGAAACTAAGATCTTACTAATACAGTAAAACTGATTGTGAAATAAATGCATCATTACAGTCACAAGCCAACACTTTTAATATTAACCCTTTCGCAACGATGGGTTTTTCCTTCCCCATTACATCATTTTCTGCTTAGTTCGTTCCCCTGAACGACAGGATAATTGTAATTTTTGGGGTCATATTTTTAATTGGACTGTATGTAGTTTATCGTAAAAGGAAACCCATTGCAAGTATATATATTATGAAAGAGCATAAAACGTTTCAGAATATGCTAAATCAAGGCTAACATAAGTCAAGGTCACAGTGTCTTTTAGGTGACGTTCTTCCTCATCAATGTTTTTTCATTCCGAGGTCTAGATCTCGACATTTTCTTTCCTTGTTTAGGTGCAGATCTTGTTTTCACTGATGAATTATTTTGATCTAAACTGAGTGAACTAGATCTAGGATCGAATGTTACTACTAATACTATCATTCACTTTCCTCGTTTTATAAAGTCTCTCACTATCACCTTGCTCCAGATCTAAATCTACATCAGAGTCTGAAATAGACAACACATACTCTGACCCTGAATCTGAGTAAAAAGTCATCAGAATCATTCAAGTTGAATAAATTCAAATCAAACAAGGATTTTCGTGCTCTTTTTCCACCAGATGTTGATGGTTCATCTGCACTGGCAACATCCATGTTTGTGAACTTTGGCTTTTGTGAAATTGCTATTATCAGTTCTACTGTATTCGCTAGCAGTAAAAAGTTTTGTTCGTTTCAAGCTTAGTAGCCAGATTTTTTTCAATGCAGAACCTGATTATGCCCAGCAATTGCTGATATGCTTGTAAACAGAAGAGTTCTGGAGCTTTTAAAATAGGACGTAAGCCGTACATCTTATAGGTGAATGGGAATGAGCAATCGCGCTACTTCCGTGCTGTACGGCATAGCGACAAAAATTGTGAAGATTTATGCTGTACGGTGTACGTCATACTGGTGCTGAAAAGGTTAATTTTTATTTTAACCCCTGAAAGGTCATGAACTTTTAAAACTGAATACTAAATTTCATACTCTGTTCATGATTGTAGGACTTAATGCATATTTTAAAATGTAACTTTTTATTTTATAAACCTGAAATATATTAATCTAGTTGTGAAACAACCCATAAGTGATGCACTGGGCATCAATAGTTGTTGTGTTATAAATTTTAATATAGTTATATATGGTGGATGTTAAGGGGTTAAATAATTTTACTACTTTAGTAAAGACAAAGCCTGCTTTTTTTTTAATACTTAGATGAATTTACGTTTTCTCGTGAAATCTGTAATTCACCGGTAGTTCTGTTGTCCAGGGCAGAAATGCGAAAAGACTAAGAGTAAGATGTCCTGTTTCTTCATCTCGACAAAATATATTTTGCTGCTCACTCATTCATTTATTCACTTCATTTATATCAGCACATTTAACCATCATTTTTTTTTTAAGTTTATCTAATAAAATACCTCGGTGTGTGCTGTGCAACTGTGATAAGTTTCTGCTATTATTTTGTTAGCCAGGCAGGCTGTTCCTGATGCAAGGGAATGGGGATTTGTAAGATTGTACTTCTATACAATTTTTCAAATATAATAATGCTTTTTATTTTGCTTTCCAACACATTTTTTTCTCAGAGTGAAAGCCAAATTAACCATCAACTATTTCCTAAAAGAGCATTTCAGTATCTTTGGCTAACTTTTTAACCATTCATTTCAATATATTCCTGACAACAAAAGTTCTAATTGGCAATATGATAACCACTTTATGACACGATTATATTAAAAAAAGCTTCCATATTATGGAACACCTCACAAAATGAGCCTCCATAATATAGAACATCTCTCAATATTATTTTTCTGGAAACAATATCGCCTCAACTCCCATTTCCTTGATTCTTGACTGTCACCTTCATTGTATTCTACTGTTGAGCTAGTGCGATGTACAGTTCACACATTTTTTTGGTTGACAGTTAAGTGCATCTTGCTGACAGCAGACATGTTTTACTTTATGTTAATACTGGAAACAAAAGGAAATTGAATATCAAAGTTGGTTGTAACAGCTGGGCACACTGCTTAACTCTTTTATGTCTTGCTGCAAGTTTGGAGCTGCCCCAAAATGCTGTATTTTGGTTGCAGAGTAAAATTATGGATAGGTATGAAAGTAACATAAAATCATAATTGCTTATAATAAATTGGTATTTCTCTTTGCTGATAGCAGGGAATATAATGAGCGTTCGATAGAAATTCTAGAATGGTAATTTCTTGTCATGGCTCACCATCTGAAATAGTATTATATAAGTCCAAAAAAAAAAAAAAAAAAAAAAGAAGTGGTGCTTCCAAATCATATTCTTGGAGTAATACCGTATTGGCCTAAATATAGTGCGGCCTCACACATAATATGACTATAAAGTTTTGAAGGTGTTCTACATACAAAAAATGAAATGTCTCAAACATACCTCGAGGTTAAAATTTAACAAATTTGACAGAGTTTTCTTTGAATGTAAAAGTTCAGTGATAAATGACCTTAATTATTATTTATAACTCCCAGTCATCATCTTCATTTTCTTCTTGTCCCACAGTATGTCATCCTCCCTCACATCCATGTTATTAGAAACACAGCATTTTTTAAACCCCTTACAATGGATTCACTACCAATTCTTCCCCAGGCTGTGTTATCCATTGGGCCAACAGCTGTATGCTTCGTTTCTTCAGCTTGCCTGTGGGGTCAGTGCATGGTTTCCATTAATTAACCAATCACTATATTCTTTCTGTAAGTAATCCTTAAATGGTTTATTAACTATGTCTAAAACTTGAAGTTGAGAAGTCATTACTCCCGGGATTATAACAGAATCAGTGTTCATTTCTGCGACCTGCTTCTTTATTTTCTCAGTTGTGTTGCCACGAAAAGCATAATAATAAAATAAAATAAAAACATGCCTCTCTTCCGTAGAAAAGCACCTGACATTCCCAATCTGCCATCAATTATTTTTATGTGCTCTAAAAATAATCCCAGCTGGTAATTGTTCCTTTGGAAGTGTTTTTCTCTTCAAAATAACGCGTGGCAGTAGTTTTCTACCACTGGCAGTTACTTCTAGCAGGGTTTTGTTTATCATGGATGTATTGAAATTTCCCAGCGTTAAGCCATCTGAATGCTTTACTTTATGCACTTGGCACTCTTAAACTTGTCTTATTTTTTCAAGTCATATATTAGCCTTGGAAACACCAAACTTGTAAGCAGACTGCACGTTGTTTGTTTGTTGCACATCGTATATTGTTCTTAATTTAAAATTCATATCATAGCAGCTTCTCATTCTCTTCTTTACTTGGGATGCCAAGGAAGCTTTCTTTTCCACATAATCACTCACTTGTGGATCTGCCATGGGTACCGCAATTTTTTAATACCAATAATATAGCACAGATTCTGCCACAAACTAACACTGACCTACTGAATTACCAGCTCAGTGACGCTGAAGGGTGCAAATCCTCACTCTCTCGCTTCGTTTTGACCTTGAGTTTATTATTAGACGCGCGCGGTGATTCTTGCCGGTGCCGGCCGGTAACCTTCCAGCATGCTACAAAATGACCTTTGTAGGAATCTGCCATTTTTTTCTGAGAAAAATGTTAGGCTGTGCATATAATACGAGTAGTTTTTAAAAACACTGCACTATATTCGGGTCAATACGGTAATTCACATTAATAAAACATCATTTGTTAGCAAGTTGAAAGCATATTTTGCTGTAAAACGACTCAATGTGTTGAGATATAATGAGCTCAGAAAAACATGAAAAAATATGCTACTAGCATCACATCATGGAAAAATATAAATGTCTAAATTTACAAAAGGTGTGATGTGGTTAAATGAAGCAATGACGCAACGGTAACTGTGACTTGTCAGCAAGTCACTACCAATGACTCATTGAATATTGCATACTGGAGTACCCACTAATGGCTCACAGGAGTTAAAGAGTTAACTTGCAGTTAAATTTTAGGAAATATTTCTACATTTAGCTGAGAATAATAGTGTCCTACCACTCATATCAGTTCATTTCTTTACAACTGCTGATGATATTAATTGAAGAATTATGTGTAATGTTACAAATGAAAAGTAGCTGAAGACGGCTAGGACACAATAAAGACAACACAGTTTAAAACAGACCAGATAGTATTATACATGGTCAAAAGAAAGATCAATACTCAACATTTTAGAAAATAATTAACATTCTCCAATTATTACTGCACAAATAAAAAATACAAAGGAAAGAAAGAAAGAGAGGAAAATGATGAGAGAAATAAACAGCTATGAAACAAGAAGAATGGAAATACTCTAATAACAAACTGAGCCAAATGGAGAGACACAAGTGACAATCTCTGAGCTGAACCAACATACAAGAAATAAGTTAACTTTCTTGACCAGACAGCTTTAATGAACCCAATCCCAGAATTTTTAATTATGACAAAGCCTACCTTACTGTAATCAAATTTACATTACATGATGCTGTTACACCTGTCCAACAAATCTATATGTATATATTCGATTCACACATGACATGTCATTTAATGTATTTCACACACAATACAAGAAACTCGCATACTTTTTCAGTTACAACTTTTCAGAATTCATTCATTTTTTCAGCACTATGAATTTCCATTTTTTAAGTGAAAGAATATATAATTAATTTTACTGTGTCTGTAATTCCAGTCACCTGTTGCTAATGCCTTGTAATGTCAGAATATCTTGCCTTGATAAATGTTTTTTTTTTTCTATATGACATTAAATGCAATACTGACAATTATGCACGGTTTGTTGTTATAGCTCAGAAAGGTTGAATGGAGTTTTTATTTTTTGCACACTGTGCCCCTGGGTTGATGGGTACTGATGACTTGCTTTAACACTGTTTTATGAGAACTTCACCAGTGAAGAGTGCAGATTACATCATCTGTTTTCCAACCATTTTTCAAATACTTTAAAAGTTTAAGGCAGGCTCGAGTTTTTTTTTTTTTTTACCAGGAACAAAAACAGCAGACTGATATCAAGCTGTTGTCAAGAAAAGAAATATGGTATTCAGTGTCTTAATAAAAATTCATAACTATGTCATGTGATTGCATTATTATTATTATTATTTTTTTTTACTAACATGAGATATTGATTCCAGTACTTTTTTTTTGTAAAATATGAGCCGTGTGTTTGTGTGGGTGTTTTCTTTTATTTTGTTTTTATTTTTTAAATTTTACTTTTAATTCTGTTTTGGATGAAGCACAAATTATGAGAAATTAAATTAGAAGTGTGACCACATGATCAAAGCTTGCAAAATTTATTTCTTCAACTTCATATTTTTGGTTTATATGTTCATAAATATAACTTGAGGTGTTTGCATGTACAGAAGTGTATGGAAGATCACTCTATTGGGTTTAGCCGGTGTCTGGACACATAATTAACAAGTCATGCTTGCAGTCAGGGATTTTATTTAATGAGCAAAACTTCTGCCTACATCTCCAGTCATTTAGACTTTGTGATCTTATGTTAAAATATTATTTACAACAAGCTCTATTCATGAAACTGATGTCTTATAGTGTTAAGTCAAACAGCATGCCTTGAAACTGAGGTCTTATAGTGTTAAGTCAAACAGCATGCCTTGGTAACTGTCTCTGTGATAAATAAGAACAATGTGAAACCTGAACTTAGATCACAGGTCAAATCGAGTTACTTTATTGAAACACTATGTAGAGAAGTGGCTCTTACCAAAGGCTGCCATGAATACCCCGGATGCCCAGAAAAACAAATTAAAAAGTTTTCAGGAAAACAAAAATGTCAATCAATGAGATAAGGTAAACAAAGTTCCCTGTGTAAATCATGAGGAAAGATAAAGAACCCTGTACTTTTTTATAAATTGTACTCAGACACAGTGAAAACAGAGAAATACTTTAACAACGGATCACAAGTCAGGGGAGGAAAGTGACAATATACTATATAGCTGGCTGAAGACATACAGACTGGTGAAAATGAAGTATGTTCGCCAGTAGCAGCTGACATTGTATTTGATAACGAGGTTATCAAAGCATCAGTCATCATCATTATCTGTTGATTTTATGAAGGCCCTCAATAGTGAAAGCACTTTTTTAAGGCACTGCATGAGTGACTGAACATTTTTGTTTAGCGAAATAAAAGACTTCTTGAATGCTGTTGCTATTTTTTTTTCTCAGGCTGTACAAGTGTATTGCATTTTTTTTAGTACCGATCATCTGCGTATATCAGAAAATTGTTGCTGCCATATTTGTTCCATGATCTTCTACTTGTGTTAAGAAATGTTTGTTGCTGTACTGGTCCTGTAAATATCCTAAGTGATTTCTTATTAATGACTACTTTGTGAATCAAGCAATAATTCATTTTTCACCAGCATGGGTGCACAAAAGTAAATGGATTTTTGATTTTGTACAGTGTAGTTTCATTTCATAAATTTTATCTACTGTTCATAGCTTTTAACTGAGGCACACAGCACAGCACCATCTCACTAAGGTGCGGAAGAACTATTTATATATTATAAAATTAGTTTTTAGGAAAATTTTAGCTGTTGAATTTTCTGTGGATGCTGAAATGTTGTGTGCACCACAGACATTTAGATTTAACATTTACTGCAGACACAAAATTGTAAGATTCACTTTAAATTGCTGTGAAAACCCTCCTGTAAAGTTGGGTGAGATATCTCATGTAAACAGGAATGTTGACAGTGACATTACTTGGAAAATCTGATTGAAGGGTATATTTTAAAGGGAGCTGAAGATGAGGGAAGAGTTCAGTTTATCTAGAATTTTACCAAGTCTGATGATCTTGCATAACTGCACATAATATTGTGGATCTTTAGAAGCACCCTTTAGCAGAATTTACATAAATAAGGTGTACCAAAAGATAATTGATAGTTACACAGAGAAAGTTTGAAAAAAAAATAATACAGTACTGTTCCTTGTATTTAAAAAAAAAATAATTTAAACTGATTTCCATTTTCCTCTTTCCAAATGCATGTCATGAAACTTTTCTTTTTTCCAAGTTATAATGTGTGACAAATTTCATGCCTTATCCAATTTTCTTCAGTCATATGATGGAAGTTCTGCATGTATGTTGTGAGAAATTATGTCTTAGGATAGTCATGAATCATGCATTTGCTGAAGAGAACCAACAGACTGTACTAACTGTTAATTGTAATTAAAAGCCATACTTTTTTTTTTTTGGAACTAGTTAATAGATAATTTTATATTTCATTTCTAGCTTACAATTTTTTTGTGTAATGAGATCTATCTGCCCTTGGAACAATGAATACTTAAGTACCATGCTCTTGGAACAATGAACACTTAAGTACCATGCTCTCGGAACAATGAACACTTAAGTACCATGCTCTTGGAACAATGAACACTTAAGTACCATGCTCTTGGAACAATGAACACTTAAGTACCATGTTCTCAGAACAATGAACACTTAAGTACCATGCTCTTGGAACAATGAATACAATAAGAGACAACCAACAGAGCTCGGACAAATGTGATTTTATAGCGGTTACATCAAAAAGCTGAAAATTCAGCAATTTAGTTGTAATGAATAGCAGATAAATGTTTAACCATATGTGGTAGATTTCTAAATGGAAATGTGTTTAAGTGTTGTTAGTGTTTATGTAAAATATGGCTTACTGTTACTCATTTAGTGTTAGTGAAAATTTTCCACAGGTTTTTGTTTTTATAGAATCTTTTCTGATCATTCATGTGTTAGTTTTTTTTTTTTTTTTAAATTCTATTGGGTTTGTAAAATTGCTGCCATTTTTGTTGAAGAGGCGATACTTTGTCCTCAGAAATAAATGTAGTAGAAAGTCACTGTGTTACTTGTTTGTGTGTGCAGTTTTCATGAATGTTTCTTCCCATTTAGTGTTGAATCCACATATATCAGCTTGCGTAACAAAAAACGGTCAAGTACGCTTTGCCCATAATTAGTAATTAAAACATTTCATTCTCAATATCTGACTGTACAAACCATGGCAGTATGTAACACACACCAGTTGTTGGCACTAATCATCCAAACTTTGTTGTGTTATAAACATGTTTTCTTAATTACAAAATAAAATATTCTGAATTCCTGTCAGTGATACAGATATAATGTAGTCTCCATGTTGCATGAAATCATGTGACTTCTTAAAATATACAGCACACATTAGCATTCAAAACAAGAACAAATAATACTGAGACATACAAGACTTATTGTAAGAGTTTTGAAAAATGATACAGCCTTGAAAATAAAGCTGTAGTACTCAAGTAAAATGCCCTCAATTCTTTCCTGATTCAATCAAATCTGAAACTTGTCGACAAATATTTGCCAAAGTCATACACAGGAAAAGTTATTAAAATTGGTCCAGTAGTTCTCGAGTTGTTTCTTGCCACAGTCAAACAAATGGACAGAGTGAAATAAGCAGCACTTTTCAAATGCAGTAAGATTCATAAAGGAGCACTTTAGTTTCAATCAACTCATAACCATCGTTAATATTTTTGGAGGATAATGTTCTCCCCATATCCCCGGACCAGATATGACTTTTGTCGTACAAAGTGACTAATATGAGGTTGCGCATGGAGTCGGCAACCACATCATGTAAAATTAATTGCCACAGAAACTACTGTTGCACAAGCATGCTTGGTGCAGGCTTCCTGCAAGGGAACCAGCGGCAGTGTTGGCTTCATAAGGAGTGCAGATGTTAAGAAGAAAAAGGAAGATATTGCACATCGCCAGAAAGGTAACTGCAGCCAATATCTTATTTAGCAATCAACTACTAGTAATAATTAAGAAGATATATGAGCAAAGTGTATAAGCAAAAATAAGAATTTAAGAGCATCATTAGAGTAAACATTTTTCAAATTCAATTAGAGTTTAACACATTAACTACCGCAAGCCGCTGTCAGCGGCTCACAAAATAATCACATTTGGACCGCAAGCCGCTCAGAGCGCCAATCTAATTTTAGTAATAAAACGAATGAAAAATGTACTGAAAAACTTTCTGATCTGGTTCGAGATTTTAAGTTGCCACCGAAAAACAAATTCCCAAAGCATGGTTGTTGTAGAACACTGGAAAATTGATATGTTCATATTTTTCAGCGTTTTGGGTTAGCTACCAAATCGTGTAAAACTGTTTACCATGGCAACTAGTGATAGGACTACAAAAAATGCGTGTACATCTCGTCTAACGGCTGAATAGGATAGAAACGTGTTTCAACAATTGACTGATAGATCTAGCGACGAGGACAAGAGTGAAAACGGTGTGCACATTGATTGAAATTGTGATTTTGATAGAGATGGGGCGCAAGCAGCTATAATTATGAAAATATTGCAAGTCCTCTGCCATCGGAGGGCCTTGAAATAGCAACAACCTCTATTAGAGTTACAACCGGTGTTTATTGTAATAGTACATTCATTTATCTTTAAAATGACGTGTAATTCATAAAAATCTGTAAACAATTACGAAAACTACAGCTTACTTTTGTGCAAACACTTACAGGATGAAAATGGGAAAAAAATTTAATTCGGCCACAGTGTGTTTTTCAATTCGGTAGTTAATGTGTTAAGAGCATAATTTGGGTAAACAATTTTTTCAAATTCAATTAGAGTTTAAGAGCATAATTTGGGTAAACATTTTGTCTCATTCAACTTACTTACTTAGTCGTTCCCCTTCTACCGTGAGGTGTAGAGGTTTGGAAGAGAGAGCGCCAGACCATCCTATCGGCTGTCTTCCTCCTGGCCTGGTTCCATTCTAGTCCTCGGTCCTTCAAAGATTGTCTAGTGTTGTCCTCCCAGCGGACTCTGGGTCGTCCTGGGGGTCTGGATCCCTGGCTCTTTGTTTCCCATGCTTGTCATGGTAGCCGATCTTCTCCCATTCTGCAGACATGGCCAAACCATCTTAGTTGGGACTGTTCTACTTTTGTCTGCAGGGGGTGGGATTTAAGGCCTTGACGTATCGTCTGGTTGCGTACCATGTCTCTTCTTGTTACTTAAACCACCTTCCTCAGATATCTCATTTCTGAGGTTTGTCTCATTCAATCAAAACACAATTTTAATTAATGACACTATGATACACATCAGGATATATTTTCACAAATGCCCTTGTTTCCTGAAAAGCATGTTGCTTTTATTTGTGTTATATTAAAACACTGGTATAAATGCCTTGAGTATATGCAGTCTGGACCAGATGCAGTTTTATCATCTGGCCCCCGTTTTTGGATTGCAGATTCAATTTGTCTCCTATAATATCATTTTCATTTCTGCTCCTTACAGAGTCCGGATCAACCACTACAGTTAGTTCCCTTGCAGGAAGCCTGCACCAAACATGCTCATGCTCTTGCAGTGTTGGTTTATTTGGCAATCTGTTTTAAATGACAAGGTTGTCATCCCCTGGCACAATCACTAACTAGTCGCCTTGTAGTAGGCCTATTCTTTCTTTGTCTCTTCAGAGACCCCCGGGAACCACACAGGGTTTGTCTCTCATGCAAAATGACACATGTTTATGTCATACAACAATGACACAGGTTTATGTCATACAACATAAATATAATGTTTAATCAAACTGCTAATACAGCTCAATATCCACAAAAGGTAACTTACAAGGATTCATAAATTTTGTAATATAATTTAAAGTTAAGAACCCTGAAATGGTTTAACAAAGTTTAAAGATAGAACCCATGAAATATTTAATACTGCTTATAATGTTAGTGGGATTCACGATTCTGTGACTCCTTCTCTTTTGAGGATGTGACAGGTCCTTTTTTCTTTCTGTCATTCTTGATTACACAGCGATTCACCCAAATAACTGTTCATCACACAAACAATAAAAATGTGCTGTTTACACAACCTGACAAAATAATGCCTCAATAGTTCAAAACCTGAGTACATGGCACTAACCAATTATTAACAATAATAAATATTATTCTGTATATATATGTATGTCATGACTTTAAACCAAAAAAAAAATAATATTATCATGAAGTAAAAGAGATGAGTCAGCATTTTATAATAAAATGACAGAGACAGATGGAAGCAAACAGAAGAAACTAACATCTACAGCGGCTAATCTTAGTTCTTTATAGTTCTACTTCAATCAGTCAAATACAAGATAACCAAAAAACCTTAAATAGCTAACCAGCTACACTAGAACTATGCATCAATGCCCACACAAAAAATTAAATAAAATGTAATATATGTAACGGTCCCATTAAAATCCAGGCTCTGTAGGGAGAAAAACAGGAAACGATGATGATAGTTAAACCAGAAGTTCCAACCTAAAGAAGTAGAAAACCTCATGACTGGTTTGTGTCATTAACAAAATAGAGAAAGATGCCAAAATTAGAACAGTGTAAGAAGTGTTCTTAATATTAAATTGTAGGGCAATATAAGAAGAATAAAAGAAGATATCTGATCAACAAAACAGAAACATACAAAGCTATACATTAAGGAAAGAAAATGGAAGTGGATCATCATATTTCTGAGAAACCAAAGCATAACAGCACGACAATCAATGAACACAGGCTGCCTAAGCAGAAGATAAGAATTAGGCCTTGGCGTACAAGAAGATGAAAAACAAAGAAAGACCAGACAGAAGTTGAAACCACATTGAGTCACATGCAGATAATAAAACAAAGAACACATGCACAAGTACAAACATCAAAGAAAATCAAAGAACTTGAGTTGACTGACTGAATGATAACTCAGCATGGCCTTGAGAAAGAACAAGAAAAGAACTGACTTCATGGGGCTGCTATAGATATGAGCAGCATCTTATTTCACTGAATTAACTCTGCAACAGTTGTTCTGACCATAAAGATGAACAATCAGAAATATGAAAAATTAGAGGCTATAGAAAAAAAATTAATGCAACACATATTTATTTATATTTAAAAAAAAAAAACACTACAGATAACCCTGTAAACTTCAGTCAGTCAAACTTCCTTGCCCCTGCTAAGAGATCAGCTTGTCGTGCAGCCTCACATCTTCAAAAGCACACATACACCTATACATGCATACAAACTCCCCAAATAAACTCAATGGGACTCATGCAAATTCATGACAAGTGGGTGGTCGACTGGGGCAGAGGTAAACAAGGCACCGATGAAAGCATGGGTTCCCCACACTGGGTGACTGATCACTTTACAACAACCAAGATCTTGAATCTCAAATCCCAGCTTTCTGTAGCGTTCATCTGTTTCAAACAAGGTAAAATTTGTGTGTGGACCTTTAAACTGCAAAAGAGTAAATTGAAAGCTTCAAGTTAGTACTTCATGTATACACAGAGGTTCACTAAAGTAAAAAACCTGACGCCATCAACTTTTAGCCACAGTGAGATATATAGCGGTTCTAAGCCACACAGCCACCGGGCTTGTCAAGAGTTTGTTGACTAATTTGTGTGCCCTGTCAAGAGTTGGCTGACTAATTTGTGTGAATTGTCAGGAGTTGGTTTACTAATTTGTATGAATTGTCAGAAGTTGATTGACTAATTTGTGTGAATTGCCAGGTTGATTGACTAATTTGTGTGAATTGTCAGAAGTTGATTGACTAATTTGTATGAATTGTCAGGAGTTGGTTGACTAAATTTGTGTAGTTTATCAAGAGTTGGTTGACTAATTTGTGTGAATTGTCAGTTGATTGACTAATTTGTGTAGTTTGTCAAGAGCTGGTTGTGCGAATTGTCAGAAGTTGGTTGGCTAATTTGTGTGAATTGTCAGGAGCTGCAAGACTACTTTATATGACTTCCATTAACTGCAAGGCCAATTTATATAATTTCTCAAGAATTGTGTAGTTTATGTGCAGTTTGTGCATGAGGCTGTGTTATGAGTTAAATCATAACATATCGATAAGGCTTGGTTATAGACCATGTTTGTTGATGTACGGTTTTCTGGGTTACCCGGAAGTACGTCATTGTCTTTTGGTCAGATATTGCAGACGTTAAGCCAGTCTTACTTTGCAAAAGTGGCACGATACTTCGGGGCCATTCCTTTGTGTTCTTCAATGTGTTCGGACGCATATTTGGTCCGGCTTCTGCATGTGTTATTTCGATAGAGTCCTAAAGTATTTCTACTACTAGATCGCCCTTATGCTTCATTGGGTCGATGCTAGATATTTATTATTACAGATGTATGCTGATGTTCGTGAGAGAGAAATGTGAAATAAATTATGCAACAAAATGTTGAGGACATCTTGTCACTAGAAGACGGAATAGCGACGTTCAAGACTGGCTAGGTTATGCCATTGTCGTACATTTATATTGGATGCATTAATAATCGAGCCTGTGATGTGAAAATAAAACTACATATTGTCTTCACGTCCAAACTGGCCTTTACAGAGTCTTTACTGCTGGAGTCCAGAAGTGTGTTTAAGGCTTATCATAAAACTGTCAGCGGCATCAGGGTATGCTCTTCTTCTTTGATCCATAACCACCAACCGTCAAAGCAGTCAGCGGCCATCACGCCTGGTGGCGTCTTGTAGGGCAGCAACAAATTGATTCCACTTTGCTCGGTCGGCGGCCATCCTTCGTACAGTGCCCCAACTGTGGTTCATTCTTTGCATCTCAGCTTCCACAGTTCTCCGCCAAGTTGTTTTTGGTCGGCCTCTCTTTTGCTTTCCCTTGGGGGTCCATAGCATAGCTGTTCTTGTGATGGTATCAGGGTCCCTTCTGAGGACGTGGCCAACCCAACTCCAGCGTCTGCCAGCTATGATGGTGTGCATGTCCTCCTGGTTACTCCGAATAAGTAGTTCTTGGTTGCTGATGGTGTTTGGCCAAAAGATTCGGAGAATTTTCCTTAGGCAGATTGTGTGGAAGGAGGACAGTTTCGACATTTCCTTCTCTGTTACTCTCCAACATTCCGCACCATAGAGAAGCACAGAAAGTACACAGCTCTCATAGTCTTAATTTGGTGTTTGTGTTGTACTGGGAAGACTTCCAAATGTTGTTGAGAACAGCAAAGGCTGTTCTCGCTTTATTCATTCTGTTGTTAATGTCCTTGCTTGCTCCGCCGTCAGGTGTTACTATGCTTCCTAGGTAAGTAAATGTGTCTGTCTGTTCTAACTTCTGGTTCCTTACTGTTATTGGCTCAGGATTGCCCACATTTAGTGTCATGACCTCTGTTTTCTTCAAATTGATGTTCAGGCCAACCTGCTGGCTAAACTTATTAAGTCTATCCGTTTTTTCCTGGATGTATTGATGTGAATGCGCGAGTAGTGCAATGTCATCTGCATATTCCAAATCTTCCAGTGTAGAAAACGTTGTCCATCTAATTCCTCTTGGACTGCCCTCTGTTGTCTGGCGCATCACCCAATCTATGACTGTCAAAAATAATGTTGTTGATAAGGGGCTTCCCTGTCATACTCCTGTTTTCACTTCGAAAGTTACATTACTTGATCCAACACTGCACGTAAAGTTAGAATAGAGGCTTTTTATAATGGAAACAATGCGGCTGGGAATTCCATAAGCCCTCAGAATTTTCCATAGGCTGTCCCTGTGTATACTGTCGAAAGCCTTTTCAAAATCAACAAAGTTAAAGTACAGCTGTCTCTGCCATTCTGAGCACTGCTCTATAATGTTCCTGAGGGCAAATATATGATCTGCACATCTTCTGTTCTTCCTGAAGCCCGCTTGTTCTTTCCTCAGTTTATGGTCAACTGCTTTTGAAATTCTCTGGATGATTATCCTGCCTAGTATTTTGCTGGGAACTGAGAGGAGGGCAATTCCTCTCCAGTTGTTGCAGTCTGCAAAGTCGCCCTTCTTGGGCAATTTGACAATTATTCCTTTACTCCACTCTGTTGGTGTTGTCTCAGTTTCCCAGACTTGTGCAAATAGTGGTTCTAATAGTTCTGCTGCTAGTTCAGGATCTGTCTTGAATAGCTCAGCATTTAGATTGTCGTGACCAGGCGCTTTTCCATTTTTTAGCCCTTTGATAGCTGTGATAATTTCTTCTTTTCGTGGAAAGTCTGTATTTACGTCTAAGTCACTTTCAGCCTCAGGAACATTCAGCTGAGTCTCTGGTGGTTCCTTATTCAGTGTTTCTCTGAAGTGCTCTGCCCATCTTGTTTCCTGCCCCTGTGCTGTGGTGATGAGATTTCCTTGCTTGTCTCTTACTAACGTTATGTTGTTTACACCTCATTTTCCACTGATAGCTTTAGTTATTTTATAAACTGTGCTTTGTTCATTTCTCAGTGCTGCCTCTTCTGCCTGTCTTGCAAGGTCATCCAGAAATGTCCTTTTGTTAGCACGGGTTTGACATTTTACTTCCTTGTCCAGCTGACTGTACTGTTCACTATATATTGCCTTTAACCTGAGAGACTTAGTGTTAAGATAGGAATATATGTATTGTTAACCATTTTGCAACAGTGACGTTCGCTACCGGTATGCTGGTTGGCTAGAGTATCATGCTCGCTTTTTAATTTTTTTGTTTTGGTCTTTATGTTTTTTAGGGTTTATAATGTACACGGTTATATATTATTATGTTATGCATTGATGTCATGCATTGTTTATTGTTTCTGATTACCGTGTCATAATCCTAGTCTTTTCCTTTTCTCCTTCTTTACATATCTCATCTTGCCTTTGTTTACTCATCGTCCTTCTCTGCTTTTGTCTCGCTACTATTTATACCTCTGTGATTATGACTTTATATTTAGGGTATACTTGTAGGTAGATATGTGTATGCTTCCGCCCTCCTTTGTTTCCAGTCTTTGTAATTTTGAAAAAAAAAAAAGATGATGATGTTATCATTTTTTTTCCCCCCCGGGGGGTGCGGTAAACTGTTAAGATAGGAATATATGTATTGTTTATGTTGTGGTCAAAGGGAAACCATTAATTGTATATTTTTAGTTCAGGATGAGATTTAGCGGTTATCTCCCTTGTCTGGACGATGTCCATTATTCTGTATGGCTATATTAGGATATCGCTCATACAGATGGCCTTATAAGGAGCGGCCTTGCTCTGATTTCACGGAAAGGTCTAGATTGTTCCGTGGCTAGCTACTTTGGGCTTAGACATGCGCAGAAAACTTGCGTGGGGAATTGAAGACTGGCTTTCCGGGCAGTCGAGGTAAAGTCTCCGAGCTGACAAGAGGTCAGCGCTCGTCTCTGTCGATAATTCTGGGGAATGGAGCCTTTGTTAGAGGTTAAATGATATTGAATTTTCCCCCTATGATTATTCTGGCTAGTGATTGTATAGCCATGGATGTGAAGAAATGTGTTGTGTATTATTTCTATATGGCAGACAGGTAAATAGACTTTTGAATCTTATATTATTGCCAAGAACAGTATTAAGATGGCTTTCTCCTAATGCGGAGATATACTGAGTAAAGGAGACAGATGTTAGCCATTTCTTTGAAGGAACCTTGCCGCTTATACGGCTTATTCCTTGTAGGTTAGACCTACATGACCTGTCTGGTCAAGAGGAGTCAAGTACTTCATTAAGGTGGGTTTCTCCTAATGCGGAGATATTAAATAGGAGAGACTGATATTGGCCATTTTGAGAATCATGCTGCTTGTACGGCTCAGGTGGAGCGCAGAACTTTATTGCTGAAAATCACGCTGCTTGTACGGCTCATGTGGAGCCCAGAACTTTATTGCTAAGGTGGCTTTCTCCGGGTGAGGAGTTATATTATATAGAAGATACTGAGCTAGATATTTTGAAGCAGTCCGCCATTCGTGCGGCTGATGTGGTAGCCTAGATCTACCTGACCTGCTTGGTCATGAGGAACCAAGAACAGTAGTCATATGAAGCACGCTAGTTACGCGGCTTATTTGTTGCAGCCAAGGTTTACATGCAAAGTCTCCATGATGTTGAATACTATGAAATTGATGCTATCTACATGATTATATGTGCTTACATGACAGTGAATCGTTCGATGTCAGCGTATGTTACTGTTGTTCGTAATAAATGTCTGAAACGTCAACAGTCGTTTTCAATGCTTCATGACTTCTGAGTGTGGTATGAACGGCATGGTATCATCAAGCAACCACCTACACTTCTACAGTATAACCAGGCCTATTGTACACACCTGCAACCATACCACACTCTCAACAGAGTTAACAGTCCAATAGCAACAGTGTGTAGCAACACTTAGCTTCTGTTTTCTTTCTTTTCATTTCCTTTCTCTTCGCTATGGTGTTTAGCATTTCTGGTGTTATCCAGTCTTGGCTCTTTCTTTCCTGGAATCCCAAGCATGACTTGCTGCTTTCTTTGTATATTGTTGAGATGGTGTTGAATTTCTGGTCGGTTGGATCGGAGGGTTGATCAGTGAGTTAACAATTCACTATCGTAAAACAAGCTATTGTTACCGAAACAGAACCAGGCTCGACAGTAAACATGACTCACTCTAATATCTTGGGGGCTAAGGAGATTTCTAAAATTGGATACTGGAATGTAAGAACTATGTATCAAGACGGAAAATTGGAAGAAGTAATTAAAGAAATGGATAATTATAAGTTGGACTTATTGGGTGTCAGCGAGTGTAGATGGACGGGGAAGGGCATAAAATATATTTCAGAAGAAAAAAAGCAAATTATATACTCTGGTAGTAATGATAATCGTCACACAGAGGGAGTAGCCATCCTAATGACACAGAAAGCAGCAGCATCGCTTATCAGCTGGGTACCTATCAATGAGAGGCTAATATTAGCTAGATTTCAGACACGATTTTTCAAGCTCTCAATTGTACAATGTTATGCACCAACTAACGACGCTCTTGATACCACAAAAGATGACTTCTATGAAGCACTTCTAAGTACCATCAACACAATACCCAAGCATGACATAATAGCAGTCATGGGTGATTTTAACGCCAAAGTAGGTGACAACAACGATGGAGTACAAAGATATCTCGGTACTCATGGCATAGGCTGTATGAATCAAAATGGCGAAAGACTTCTAGAACTTTGTGAAATATCAAACCTCGTTGTGGCAGACACCATCTTTCCACATAAGAATATCCACAAGATAACATGGAATTCACCTGATGGCAGAACTAAGAACCAGATAGATCACTTCTGCATAAGCGCTAAATTTCGCTCATCAGTTCAAGACGTCAGAGCATACAGAGGTGCAGAGATCGGAAGCGATCATAACCTCTGCATAGCTAAAATGAGAATTAAACTGAAGAAGTTATACCAACCGAATAAAAATAGAAGAATAGATGTACACAGACTGCAATCAAATGATATAAAGAAGGAATATAATGTCAAAATGAACAACTATTTCGATGCTTTAGGCAAAATTGACAACGATATCACCACCAAGACAATCGATACTAAATGGGAACAACTGAGAACAGCAATGACAGAAGCAGCTGTAGCGACCACCGGATACCTAGTACATAAAAAGAAAAAATGGATGAGAGAAGATACTTGGGATAAAATACAAGAAAGGAAAACAGCAAAACTTAAACTACTAGCGGCAAGTACACATAATGCAGTTGAATCTTGCAAACTAACTTATAACTTGTTAAATAAAGAAGTGAAGACAAAAACTCGAAGAGATAAAAGACATTTTATCAATGAACTGGCCGTAGAAGCTGAAAATGCTGCAAGAACTGGTAATAGTAGGTGCCTTTATCAAATTACAAAACAACTATGTCACCAGCCTACTGCTATGGAAACACCTGTTAAAGGTAAATTAGGGAATTCAATACCAACAGAAAAAGAACAAATGAAGAGATGGGCTGAGCACTTCATGGAGGTGCTAAACAGACCACCACCAACAGTAACACCTGATTTTAATAATGAAACATCCACAACCACTTTGCCAATAACTTGCGATGAATTCACGCTGGACGAGATCAAACAAGCCGTTAAAAGATTAAAAAATTTTAAAGCTGCTGGAGTTGACGAAATTTCAGGGGAAATGATTAAAGCAGTTAATGACAACAACCTCTTGAGAATTTTAGATATTATAAATGAAGTATGGAGAGAAGAACAACCACCACAACAATGGAAAGACAGTATTATTGTAAAGTTACCGAAGAAAGGTGATCTATCAGACTGTAATAACTGGCGTGGTATATCTCTATTATCAGTACCTGGAAAATTATTATGTTGCATGATGTTAGAAAGACTTAAATTGCATGCTGACGAAAAGATCAGAGAAGAACAAGCGGGTTTCAGGCCGAAACGATCATGTATTGATCAAATATTCACACTAAGAACAATTATAGAAGAATCAGTGGAAAGGCAATCGCCACTTATTATCACCTTCGTCGATTTTCAAAAAGCCTTTGATAGTCTACACCGCCCATCATTGTGGAAGATACTTACAATCTATGGTTTTCCAACAAAATATGTGAATATAATCAAAGCGCTATATGACAATGCAAGATGTTGTGTTAGAACAAATAAAGGGAATACAGAATGGTTTACAGTAGAAACAGGGGTGAAACAAGGCTGTATTATGTCACCACTACTTTTTGGAATAGCTATTGATTGGGTTATGAGAAACTATACCCACAATGAACAATTGGGTATAAAATGGACAAATGGAAAATTCCTGGGGGACCTGGATTTCGCAGATGATGTAGCATTCTTAAGTTCAACACCAAGACAATCCCAAGAAGCAATAAATAATTTGTGTCATCTCTCGGTTAAAATTGGTCTCCAAATAAATGCCTCTAAAACTAAAGCTATGAACTTTTCTAACGAGACCTTTGATATCATCTTGAACGGGGGGAAAAACTACAGAAAGTTGAAAGTTTCAATTATTTAGGCAGTAAAATGACTCAGGATGGTGACACAACAAGAGAAATCCATACTAGAATTGCTTTGGCAGCTAGCGCCTTCAATAGATTATCTAACATTTGGAAATTACGATCATTGAATATACATACCAAGCTTCGTCTGTTTAATTCAAATGTTATCTCAGTGTTAACATACGGCTGTGAGAGTTGGAAAATAACAAAATCATTGGAGAACAAGCTGAATACATTCGAGAACAAATGTCTTAGAAAACTCATGAACATCAGTTGGAAAGAATTCAAGACTAATCGACAAATAAGAGAAGACTCTAGGCAGAAATATGTCTCCGACTATATAAGGAAAAGACGATGGTCATATATCGGTCATGTCCTACGAATGCAAAACAACAGAATACCACTACAGGCGCTCACTTGGGTTCCTGAGGGTAAGCGGAAAAAAGGAAGACCAAAAGAAACACTCAGAAGAACAATAATAAGAGAAGGAAGAACGTTGGGCCTAAATAATGTGCAAGAGCTAAGAGGAGTGGCGTCACAACGAACAACCTGGAGAGCACTGGTTTCTGCCTTATGCGCCGTGTTTGGCGCTTAAAGAATTTATTATTATTATTATCGTCGGTCTCTGTTCTTTCCTGGCTTTTGGTAATCAGATATCGTCTCTTTACGCCGACCACGAACGCTTTTCTGGTGAGGGGGTCCTTAAGTTTCGTGATGTTATATCTTTTCTGTTTGACTGCAACTGGTCCAGCAGCTCTGAGTTTCACCTTCAGTCTTGCTACTACTAGGTGATGATCACTTCCCACATCTGCGCCTCTTCTTACTTTCACGTCTTGTAGTGCATGTCTCCATCTGCCATTGATCATTATGTGATCTATCTGGTTTTTGTCTCGTCCGTTTGGTGATTCCCATGTTAACTTGTGCACTTCTTTGTGTTGAAAAAGTGTTCCTCCAATGACCAGGTTGTTAATACTGCAGAAGCTTATTAATTTGTCCCCATTCTCATTTACTGTTCCACTGCCACATTTCCCCCATTACTCTTTCGTTATAATTATTGTGTGTTCCAACTTTCGCATTTAGGTCTCCCATTACTATAATAAGATCGTACCTGGGTACAGTTTCCATTTCCTTTTGTACCTGTTGATAGAACTCGTCCTTAATCTCTTCAACGCTGTCGTTTGTTGGTGCATAGCATTGTATAATTGTGGTGTTGGTGAATCTCCCTCTCAGTCTTGCTCTTATTAGTCTGTTGTTAATGGGTTTCCATTCCAGTAGAGACCTTTCCATTCCTTTCTTAAGGATCATGGCTACACCTTCGTTGTGCTGACTATCCTCTCTACCAGAATAAAGTACTGTTTCCCCTGTAGCTGTTTTTATTCTCCCCATCCCTGTCCATCTGCTCTCGCTTATTCCCAGGATATGTAGTTTGTAATTCCTCATCTCTGCTGTGATCTGTCTCAGCTTTCCTGCCTTATTCATAGTTCTGACATTCCAAAAACCAATTCTGGTTTCGTGTTTTGCGGTCTGGGCATCCATTTTCATGCCAGTGGCTTCCTTTCGGCTTTCACCACTGTCAGTCATACGAGCCTGAGACTCCGGATGTCTGTCCCGTATCAAAGTTTTTTCATTTATTGCTGTTTCCGTAACATGTGCGATTTTTTACACAGACAGGGGTGTCAGCCCTGTGCTAAAACCCCCAACCTGGAGGACCAGGGTACCAGCTTTTGTCTGACCCCTACCCACGCAGACCAGTCCAGCTTGGTTAAACCTACCAGGAGTAAAACTCCCACTGGCATAGCTCTGGGGATTGTCAGGGTACACAAGCTGCCATACCGCTACAAGGTATAGGTACCATTGATGGTAGAGGGTATGCTGTGGTGAGTTCATAATTAATATGGGAAGGGACCTCTCAGAAGACTAACCCCTTGCTTCTACACACTACATAAAGTACCCGTTACAGGCTGGCAACCTTATTATGCAAAAACAAACTGCTTAGGAAACCACTTCTGTAGAAGCATGTGAATGTTTGGTTCAGGCTTCCTGCGAGGGGACTAGCTACAGTGGTAGCTCCATGCTCTATATATAAGGAGCTCAGAGGAAAATGATGATGATGGTGTGTAGTGTAGGTAACGTTCTAAGTGATGATGATGGTGTGTAGTGTAGGTAACGTTCTAACAGTGATGATGATGGTGTGTAGTGTAGGTAACGTTCTAACAGTGATGATGATGGTGTGTAGTGTAGGTAACGTTCTAACAGTGATGATGATGGTGTGTAGTTTAGGTAACGTTCTAACAGTGATGATGATGGTGTGTAGTTTAGGTAACGTTCTAACAGTGATGATGATGGTGTGTAGTTTAGGTAACGTTCTAACAGCTGCCTGATTAATTTAAATTAGCTGAGGATAAATTTGTTAAAAGCAAGTAAGTTATTTACATCTCTTTTCTACTTCTTCTTAACTGCCCTGTCCTTAAGGTTCTTTGCTGCATAGATATTCCTGTTTTCACTGAACTAATCCTGCTTATCGCTACTCTGTGTCCATGATAGCCTCCATAAGTTTTCATACATTTTTATGCTGTTTCTCCTTTTTTCATTTTGGGCTGTTTGTCTTAAGCTGTAGTTTGATTAAATCATTTATACCCATTTTCTACCTCATCTTTACTGCCCTGTCTTTAAGGTTCTCTGCTGCATAATAATCCTGTTTTCCCTGCTCTCTGTTCCTGATGGCCTTGTTTTATTTTTTTTTCTCCAATCTTATGCTGTCTCTCCTTCATTCTGGGCACAGTTTTGGTCTTCAGCTGTAATGTACTCAGTTTAGACTTTCCATGTCTCTCTCTATTAGCCTTTGAACAAAGTGTCCCAGTCATCTCAGCCTGTTAAACTTGTTGATGGATGCTGATTATCAATGAGGACTTGTACAGTTGAGTTGATATTAATCACTCCTTTTTGTTTCACTTTTCCATTCACTGGTGTAAGAATGTTTGGCTGGCCCAAATACTCCTCTAGTATTTTTCAAAACCATGGAAATATACTAGATCCGTGTATTCATGGTCTCTGACCAATACAAAACTGTGAATTTGTGCTTTACATATAAGCTATTCATGTTGACAATTACATATTTTTAGGTGTCATTACTTCTTGCTGGGTGCAAAACAATAAAAACACCTTTCTTGATATAGGATAGTGTGCAGCTCATTTAACACTAAACTAAGGAGACTTTTGTTTGGTACTACAAGTATTTATGTTACTAATATAACAGTGATCGCTTTCAAGATTAGATACTGAATTTTGTTTCAGTTCATTTAAACTTCTCCATTTTCTTCAGTTCTCACCAAAAATATCCTTCATCATTCAGTTCTGCTTTAGAATCTCTTTCTAAAGTATCAAGTAGCTTGATCTTTCCTATTCCCTCTTTCCCTGAGAGTTACATGTTTGGTTTGGTTTTTAAGGACTTTCTTCATTGCACACAGACTACTCCATCAGTGCTCCGATCTCCTCCATTAGTTGACACAAGGAGAATCTCAGCACTGTGTACGAACTCTGTAGCATCAATGAGAATCCCAATGTGTGTATATAGGAATCACACACTCTATAAATATTTTTGTGTTGGGTAGGTTTCTAATTTTTAAATTTTGCCATGGCTGCGGCCTGATAGGCCTACTCTTTACAATTTCCAACTGCTGTGGGATTTTTAACGTGCACAACTTGCACACTGGACCTCCTATTTTTTCGCCTTTATCCGAGACAGCTAGGCATCCGATCTCACTACCCAGGAGATCAGGGGGGAGTATGACATCATTAGGACCACTGGTTCTGAAACAATTTCCATAAATTATATTCCCTCAACTGGGAATTGAACCTGGTACCTCTAGAACTCGAGGCGGACGCCAAACCTCTTAGCCACTCCGACCCCAGTTACACGTTAGTATGTGAAAGAGTAGCTTTGGAGTTCCGTTTCCTCAGTGGTTTACAAATCCATCGTGACTTCTGCTGTCTTATGTGTTGTCATTCTTTGCTGATTCTCTTCTAAGGGTTTTCATCTCATGCTCCTGCCACATACACAATTTGCAGGATCATTCTTGAATGATTTTATCAACAGATACAAATATACACAATATTCTAGCAATCAATCAATCAATACCCTTTAGCTCCCCAAGAAGCATAGGCCTTCAACAAACACGTCAACTCCTCCTGTCACATGCCATCAGCTCAAGTTCTTTCCACGTTTTCCTCATCATTTTCACAACATAATATTCTATGCCAGTTTTAAATTTATGTAAGTTACTACATATACTCATTAATTACAACTGAAATTTAAAAAAAAAAAAAACTCATTCCAAACTATTAAAGGGTTATCATGCACACATCCAAAACACTAAACAACTTACAGGCTTTCCTGAAGAAGGATCTATGAAGTCTGCCCAGTAACCTGAGTCCTCGAAAGCTTGACAGATTCCTAGAGCTCCTTGAATGAACTGACATAAACAAGATTCCTCAGTTTCATAAATTAACTATAGATGTATACAGTTCCTTACACAGACTAACAAATAAAAGACATCTAGTGCTACCTTATATGATGTCCAGAGCTATTTAGACCTATTACTCACTAAATGAATCCAATTTATTAATATAAAGTAATATGCCTACAATTCTTTACATGTAAAAGAAAAATCTACAATTTTCCCACTTTTTGCTGCTGAGAACAGCGTCTTTCTTCTTTTGATCCTTAGCCGCCGACCGTCAAAGCAGTCAGTGGCCATCACGCCTAGTGGCGTCTTGTAGGGCAACAACAAACTGATTCCACTATGCAGTGTGGAGATGTGTTATATATTTGCAATGGGGACATACACTGCTATCATACCTTACTTACTTAGTCATTCCTCTTCTAACCTGGGATGTTGAGATTTGTCAGTGAGAGTGCAATACTACCCTTTTGCCTGTCTTTCTCCTGGCCTGGTTTTGATCTAGTCCTCGGTCCTTCAGAGATTGTCTAATATTGTCCTCCCAGTGAGCTCTGGGTCATCCTGGAGGTCTGGATCCCTGGGTCTTGGTTTCCCATATTTGCTTTTGTAACTGATCTCCCATTCTGCAGATATGACCAAACCATCGTAATTAGGACGGTTCCACTCGGGTCTGCAGGGGCTGGGTTTTGAGGCCATGGCATGTTGTCTGGTTGAGGACCATGTCTCTTCTTGTTACTTCAACCACCTTCATGAAATATCTCATTTCTGAGGTTTGGAGCTGGCTTTTGTGGGTTGCAGTCACTGCTCATGACTTGCATCCTAAGTCAAGACTGGAACATATGTGGAGCAGTAAACAACCATCTTCGTCTTCTTGCCAATTTCTCTTTTGCTCATGAATCCTCGATTTATGGCCTGATAAAGTCTCCCAGCAACTGCTCTTTGGGTAGCCAACTCTTCTTTGATGCCCCCCTTCCAGTCTATTACAGCTCCAAGTATTTAAAGTGGTTGACAAGCTATAATACCATGGAGCTTAACTATAAAGAAGAGAATAATTGATTTTATAACTTTCAGTGAAAGTACCAAATTAAATGACGCAGAACAAAATCTGATCAACAATTATTTTAATGCATATTACATATACAAAGTTCTCATTACTATATCCAACTACATCATCACTTATATGATGTTGCACTACACCATACAGATATCTTATTTAATATATCACATTTAAAATATCACAGATTTAGACATCTCATTATACTATCACAGATATAATTGTTATTCATATAATTAGATAAGACATTTGATCACCAATAACATATTATGCAATACCATAAATGAAATTTTTTAAAAATATAGTCATCAAATATGGTGCACATATAAGATATGTTATTTTATTATATGATCACAACATCACTTGCCACTGACATTAATCAAGTGATACATTCACATACGGCATCTGAAAATCCTGAACAGATTTGACATCTGATCATTATAGATATAACCAACATCACATATGTGTCACATCCTACAACACAGTTGTACCGTGTACCGTTAATTTGTAACACTGATTCTTCTTTGATCCTTAGCCGCTGACAGTCAAAACAGTCAGTGGCCATCACACCTGGTGGCGTCTTCTAGGGCAGCAACAAACTGCTTCCACTTTACTCAGTCGACAGCCATCCTTCGTGCAGTGTCCCAGCTCTGATTCACTCTTTGCATCTCAGCCTCCACAGTTCTCTGTCACGTTATTTTTGGTCGGCCTCTCTTTCGTTTTCCTTCCGGGGTCCATAGCAGAGCTTTTCTTGTGATGGCATCGGGGTCTCTTCTGAGGACATGGCCAACCCAACTCCAGTGTCTGCCAGTTATGATGGTGTGCATGTCCTCTTGGTTGCTCTGAGTAAGCAGTTCTTGGTTGGTGATGGTATTTGGCCAAAAGATAAGGAGAATAATTCTTAGGCAGATTGTGTGGAAAGAGGACAATTTCAACATTTCCTTCTGTTACTCTTCAGCATTCCGCACCATAGAAAAGCACGGAAAGTATACAGCTCTCATATAATCTTAATTTTGTGTTTGTGCTGTACTGAGAGGACTTTCAGATGTTGTTTAGATAAACAAAGACTGTTCTTGCTTTGTTCATTCTGTTATTAATGTCTTTGTTTGCTCCGCAGTCTGGTGTTACTATGCATCCTAGGTATGTGAAGATGTCTGTCTGTTCCAGTTTCTGATTCCTTACAGTTATGGGCTCAGGGTTGCCCACACTGAGTGCCATGACCTCTGTCTTCTTTAGATTGATGTTGAGACCCACCTGCTGGCTATCGTTATTAAGTTTATCCGTTTTTTCCTGGATGTGTTGATGAGAATGTGCGAGTAGTGCAATGTCATTTGCATATTCCAGATCTTCCAATGTAGAAAATGTAGTCCATCTTATTCCTCTTGGACTGCCCTCTGTTGTCTGACGCATCACCCAGTCTATGACTGTTAAAAATAAAGTGTTTGATAAGGGGTATCCCTGTCATACTCCTGTCTTCACCTCAAAAGTTAGGTTGCTCTGCCCAACGCTACATGTAAAGTTGGCATAGAGACTTTTTATGATGGACACTATGCAGCTTGGAATTCCATAAGCCCTCAGCATTTTCCATAAACTGTTCAATGTATACTGTCAAAAGCCTTTTCAAAATCAACTAAATTAATGTACAGCTGTCTCTGCCATTCTGAGCACTGCGCTGTAATGTCCCCGACGGTAAATATATGATCTGCACATCTTCTGTTCTTTCTAAATCCTGCTTGTTCTTTCCTCAGTTTGTGGTCTACTGCTTTTGAAATTATCCTGCCTAGTATTTTGCTGGGAACTGAGAGAAGAGTGATTCCTCTCCAATTGTTGCAGTTTGCAAGGTCACCCTTCTTGGGCAATTTGACAATTATTCCTTTGTTCCACTCTGTGGTGTTGTCCCTGTTTTCCAGACTTGTGCAAATAGTGGTTCTAATAGTTCTGCTGCTAGCTCAGGGTCTGTCTTAAATAGCTCTGCATTTAAGTTATCGTGGCCAGGAGCTTTTCCATTCTTTAACCCTTTGATTGTCGTGATGATTTCTTCCTTTCGTGGAAAGTCTGTATTAACATCTAGATCATTTTCAGCCTTAGGAACATTCAACTGTGTATCTGGTGGTTCCTTGTTCAGAGTTTCTCTGAAATGCTCTGCCCATCTTGTTTCCTGTCTCTTTGCTGTGGTGATGAGGTTTTCTTGTTTATCTCTTACTAATGTAAGAAAACCTCGTTTCCCGCTGATGGTTTTAGTTATTTTATATACTGTGCTTTGTTTATTTCTTAGTGCTGCCTGTCTTGCAAGATCATGCAGGAATTTCCTTTTGTTGGCTCGGGTTTGGCGTTTAACTTCCTTGTCCAGCTGACTGTACTGTTCGCTATATAATTGCTTTAACCTGGGGGAACTTCGCTTCTGTTTCTCATCGCTATGGTGTTTAATGTTTCTGGTGTTATCCAATCTTGCTTCTTCCTTTCCTGGAATCCCAAGCATGATTTGCTGCTTTCCTTATATATTGATGAAATGGTGTTGAATTTCTGGTCAATATCATCAGTCGATGTCTTTTGGCAATTTGATATCATTTCTTTATATCAGCCACAAAAGTTTTTCTGGTAAGGGAGTCCTTCAATTTGCTGATGTCATACCTTTTTCTGTGTAGTTACAGTTGGTCCAGCAGTTTTTGAGTTTCACCTTCAGTTTTGCTACTACTAAGTGGTGATCACTTCCCACATCTGCACCTCTTCTTACTTTCACATCTTGTAATGAATGTCGCCATCTGCCATTAATCATAATATGGTCTATCTGGTTCCTGTCCTGGCCATTTGGTGATTCCCATGTTAATTTGTGAATTTCTTTGTGTGGGAAAAACTTCCTCAAATGACCAGGTTGTTAATGCTACAGAAACTTATTAATTTATCGCCATTCTCGTTTACTGGTCCATTGCCGCATTTTCCCATTACTCTTTCAATATATGTATTGTGTGTTCCAACTTTCGCATTGATTCAATATAGTTTTATTTGTTAATATATATATATTTACAACACACTTAATAATCAAATGTTCTCACTCGATCAGATCTAAAAAAAGATAAACAAACTACCAAAAAAAAAAAAAAAAAACTTGTTCAGAATTAACAAGGTAACCAAACCACAAAAAAAAAAAAAACAACAACTAAAAATACAAACTAGAGTAAATGTTCGTAGTTCTAAAATAAAATTCCTCTGTTGAAATGCTGCACTTTATTTGACATAAAGTAAATGTTTCACAGATCCCAAACTGAAGGAGTAATGATGAGGTCGCACTGACAGCAGTATAGTGGAGGGCTCGAACACATTTTTATGTTAAAGTCTTTGACATGTTGACCACCTCTGAGCTTACCAAAGCTCCTAACGAATACAGGCTTTCTTCATTCTTATATCACATATGATTATATTTAACTACGTTCCATGTGCTAGTCTCTAAGATTTTTTTTTACTACAAAAATTTGAAAATTTTCCATTTACCCTTTTTAAAATACTTGGTCAGGAGGGATGTCATAAGGAAACAGTGGCAATTGAACATACTGTCTACAATTATAGATTCTACACATCCTAACTGCCCTTTGTAGTTTTGGGGGGTCTTTGATGAGACAAAGAGTGAATAAAACTACTGTACCCTCAGGCAAGTCATGCAAGGTGACCAATATGAATGAATCTGTGCATGAGGTTGGCAATCTCATTATGTAAAATAAATGGCTTTTTTGAGGACAGTTACTTGGAGTGTCTCTGGTACCAGCTCTACAAAACTGGCATTTCTAACCCGATTCAGATGCAGTAAGACATGCATAGACCAGATGTTGCAGTTCTGTGACCCCTAGATTCTTCTTAGCATTGATCTATAAAATAAAATCATTACTGTTTTGTTTATCTTGGCCAGCTGTGTTCCAGTCATAGGATACATTTAAGTTTACTCACTACTCACTATTTCTAGCAACTCCTCTCTTTCTTGCTCCACTTCTGAAGACCACAACGTCATGTCATTCTGTGTTTTCAGACTGATGATCACAACCGTCAGATCACCCTTCATGATGTTTCTGTCAGGAAAAAGGTCTTTAAATTCTGGAAGTAATCGTAATAAATAAGTGACAAAATTATGAAATGTCAGATAACATTTCATGATGTTTCTGTCAGCAAATAGGTCTTTAAATTCTGGAAGTAACCGTAATAAATAAGTGATAAAATTATGAAACATCAGATAATATTTCATGTTGTTTCTGTCAGGAAATGTCTCTATATTGCGGAGGTACAGGTAGTTCTCCGTTTCTGCAAGTTTCACATATGCAAATTGAACATGCATGCACAGATTTTAGGCATTTTTATTTTATCATGGGCAAAATTGTAGTTACATGACCAGATATTTAGAGATTTTTTATAGTATTTTATCTTCACGGCATTGGGAGAGTGAGAGCAAGATGATGACATCATCCAAGGGCCTTTGATTCCTGCATTTTTAGTCTCACTGTACAGACCTTGAACAAAGTGCTTTGTGTTTCGTCATTGTGCTAGTATACATATGGTTTTAATATAAATTGAACTAACATATGTGAAGTTGTGTAGTTTTAATTATCACTTATATTTTTTTTTGTGAAATCAATAAATTAACTTTAGCCTTTTAGAGTACAGCACATAACAGTGCAACAAACAGTGTGCAAAAATGTGCCTGAAGATCCGTAACACTGGATAAAAAAACTGGACGTCATAAAGCACTATGAAAGTGGTCAGTCAAATGCCATGATAAGGAGTGCAATGAATTCAAGTAAAAGCACTTTACGTACCATTAGAGTCAACAGGGAAAAAATCAAGGTCAGTCAAATGCCATGATAAGGAGTGCAATGAATTCAAGTAAAAGCACTTTACGTACCATTAGAGTCAACAGGGAAAAAATCAAGGTCAGTCAAATGCCATGATAAGGAGTGCAATGAATTCAAGTAAAAGCACTTTACGTACCATTAGAGTCAACAGGGAAAAAATCAAGGTCAGTCAAATGCCATGATAAGGAGTGCAATGAATTCAAGTAAAAGCACTTTACGTACCATTAGAGTCAACAGGGAAAAAATCAAGGTCAGTCAAATGCCATGATAAGGAGTGCAATGAATTCAAGTAAAAGCACTTTACGTACCATTAGAGTCAACAGGGAAAAAATCAAACATAATATTAAATCTGGCACATCGTCATGTGCTGCTACTTCCACCTTCATGTGCAATAACATAATGGAAAGGAGGGAAAAGTTGCTGGCAACATGGCTGCACAACCGGAACAGAGAAAAATGTTCCGATTAGCTTCAGGTTGGTGTCGGCAAAGGCCAAACACCTCTATAAAAAACGTAAGAACCAAAGGAGGTGAAATAAAAGAACTTACTGCTAGTTTTGGATGGTTTAGCAAATTCAAGGTTCAATATGGCTTCAAGAATATATTAAGCTTACAGGAGAGATAGATCAGTCTGCAGACAAAGAAACTGCAGATAAATATCCAGAAGTTTGATGGTACTCATTCCCCTTATTTTACATGAGAAAATCCTGTTCCATTTACACGATTTGTTCAAGCGAGGGTCTCAAGAATGCATATATCGCATAAACAAAGAACTACCTGTAATAAAAAGTTTGGAAATTGTAAACTGTCAGATCATCAATCATTACAGATCTCTTAAAGTTATATATCTCTAGAATAATGTTCAACTGTCAGGTTACAGAGAAAAGTAATATTTTTACTCAACTGATTAATTTTGTTTTGTCTCTTCATTGCGGTATGTGTGACTGTATATACACACATGAGAGAAATAGCAAGAAACAGAAAGCGACAGAAGTCAGAGAGGAAGGAAAATGAAGAAAAAGGAAGTAACATGTGAGACAGAAAAAATGACAAAGAAGATGACTCACAGAGAAATGAAGATGGCAGTGGTTTCTGGTAATTACGTCCTATGACCAGATGTTGAGCATCTGATTGGCAGTGTGGTTACAGCACTGGCCTCTCGCGGCCAAGGAACCGAGTTCCAAACACAGTGACGTCCCTCTCCAGTCTACCCAGTTGTAAATGGGTACCTGACTTTGCACTTGAGTTAGGTAAGGCAAAGTCAGCGAGGAAGGGAACTGGTCACTTCACCTCTCAAAGCTGGAACTAGTATAGCGAAGTCTCTAACACTTCACTCTCCTGTAGCAGTATCTGCTATGGGACTACCTTTTTAACTATATGTCAGTTTCAAAAGATTAATGTACAACATCTCTCTTCCATCTTTTCTTACTGTGGCTAATTTCCTTATATTACAAACATTATGTCTTACTTACTTAGTCGTTCCTCCGTCTACCGTGAGGTGTAGAGGTTTGTAAGAGAGAGCGCCATACTATTCTATCGTCTGTCTTCCTCCTGGCTTGGTTCCATTCTAGTCCTCGGTCCTCCAAAGATTGTCTAATGTTGTCCTCCCAGCGGACTTTGGGTCGTCCTGAAGGTCTGGATCCCTGGCTCTTAGTTTCCCATGCTTGTAGTGGTAGCCGATCTTCTCCCATTCTGCAGACATGGCCAAACCATCTCAGCTAGGACTGTTCTACTTGGGTCTGCAGGGGTTGGGTTTTTAGGCCTTGACGTATCGTTTGGTGGTGGACCATGTCTCTTCTTGTTACTTCAACCACCTTCCTCATTTCTGAGGTTTTATGTCTTACTCAATACACAAATATAAAAAGACAAGAAATATGTAACAGAATCTTCCTGTAATGGGCACATGTTAACCAACAATATCCATGCTTCTCTTTTAAGTACAGGCTTGTGCCAATACACATTCTTTTGTCTTGACCCACTACCATCTTTTCTATGTCACCAGGTTTAACTATCACCCTTCAGTTTTTGCAGCAGTGTCTCTACGTCTAATTCTTCTTTTCCACTTTCCTTGCTGGTTCCACAAAGCACACATGTACCTTTTCGTAAAAGAGTTGGACAGCTATGGGCTCTGTATTCCATTCTGTCAGAAGCTGTGGGTAAGGACTCTGCTCTGTCTATGAAGTCAATATCAATCTGGGGAGGAAGAATCATAACTTTAAAGGAAAAAAATTTGTGGAAGTTTTGCAATGTTTTGGCAAGGTGTGCTCCATTCAACCTAGATACAAGGTCCATAGGTTATATTTTGGCCTTGTTTTGTTATTGAGCGAAGAGAGGCTCACACAACAAGCAGAGGAGGGGAGAAAACGTCGAAAGGAGCACCAGGAAAATAAGCAGCTGAGGGCTGTCACCTCAGGGGCGCATTCCCATAGTCAGTTATGACTGAAGGGGCTATTATTATTATGTTAACAAAATTAGCATCTTATCAAATTAATTCTTCCTTTTTTCAAATACCATGCAGCTGGTGTAGGTTATCACGCCTCTTCCCAGCCTCCACTCTTCAGTATTGTCCACTATACGGGTCCTCAACCTTGTTTTGCACCGCGGGCATATTTTAGATTTATAAAGAGCGTGGTGGTGGACACCAACTTAAATATCGCGATTTTCATATTCAAAAAATGTTCATTTTTACAACAAAATACTAAAATAAGGCTGAGTAAATGCATTTAAGGCTATAATAAATATTCAGGACTTAAAATAAAAAAAAAATTAATCTTCAAATTATTTGAGTGGGACCCAAAGATGCAGCAATAGAGAATGCAGTCAGCGACCCATAGCTTGACTGTTTGTGTCAGCGAACCAGAGCTGACCAAGACCCTACTCCAACCCCACGTGGTGGTCCTGGAAACAGGCTGCATCACTGCAGTCTGGATGAGAGAGTAGGGATCGAAGAGGGAAGGCAAACCCGGTCCCAAAAAATGCTGTGCTGAAGTCGGATGTGTCGGCCGAAAGGCGCAGATATCGCAGCACCGGTGTAAACAGACACAACGCAACCAACATCCTTTTCAGGACGAACGAGGAAGAAGAAGAAGAAGAAGAAATTATTTGAGTCAAAAGTAGAATGAGTGTGTTCTGCATGTCACTTGTTCATAGTTTGGAGTGTATATCCCAAACGTAATTTTATTGAGACTTAGTTTTTCTTTTTCTTTTTTAAAGACAAAGTATCCAGTTCAACCTTTGATGGGTAATAATTAGGATATATAATGTAGTAAATTCAAGATAATAAAATCTGATTTCTAAATATAGTATCTTCTCTCCCTCCACTCAGTCCAAATATAGTTAAAAAAAAAAAAACAGTAAAATTGCGTGAATGTATGTGTGTGTGCCCTCTCTTTTCCAAAATACACAAACAATTTAGATTTTTTTTTTAAAATACCAAAAAAAAAAAAAAAAATTACAAAAATAAAGTCTAACCGCAAATACCTAAGAATTTTAGTAGAAGGTATGCTATAATTTCTGAACATCAAACAAAATTGTACATTTCTTTTATCCACGGGTACACAAATAACCCTTGGCGGGTTGAGTACCCCTGATCCATCAGTTCTGTGGACGACTTATTCCAATGCCATGAAGTCAAACTGTCCAGTACTACTCACTTAGTGGTCCTCTATCTTGTTTCTTCTATCTTTCTTGTTATCACAATATATCCCAGCCTTCCACTTCTCATAAAATGCTCCATGAGAGTGGATGGCTTCCTTCTAATATGAGTAGGCTTCCTTCTAATATGAGTAGGCTTCCTATGCTGGCTTCTTTCATGACATTGTCTATACCCTTGTAAGTTGTCCACTGTGGCCTCCAGAGATTTTCTGCATGTCTATTAATTGTCAATGACTCGCTTTCAAATGTCAGAATTGGTTCTACATAACACTGAAGAACTCTCTGTTCTATTATCTGGTCCAGGAAGTGTACCTTGCTTCATGTGGTACATGGCGTCATCACTTCTGCCACGAGTATTTGTGGTCTTTAACAGTTTTGTTATCATGTCGGTTCCAAATTCTCCCACAGGCTCCACTGTTTTAACCTCCTGCATTTTAGTATCTACTCAAATTGATAGCAAATATTGTTCCGTGGGCTTTTCCCCATCCAATAGCAACTATCATGATGATCAGGTGGTTGCTTGTCGTGATTTGAATGAAATTTCGGTCACTTTTGGCCGAGCGGTCTGCCCTGTCTTGTTCTCTATTTTTGTCTACGCCCACTAGTCTGTCTTATAGCTCTGATAGCGCTATTTCTGGCATTAGTCATGTCAATCTCACGTTGGACAGGCTAAATTCTACCCCTTTAAACGTGGACATCGGCATCTAGCTAAGATCCTTTTATTCTGCCTTTCTTGTAGATGGCGGCTAGTTTCCTACTCTTTGATTTACAGAGAACCCGTGTACTCTGGGAAGTAACTCAACTTTTCATCCTTCCGAATGCGTCTAGAATCTCGAACTCAGGTCGCTCATAAGACTGCCTAGTGTTGCTTCAGATTACGTCTTTTTCCTGTATCTAAAGTCGCCAGCAAAACATCTCCCTAGGCCCTTATCTCTTGTTATGTTAGATCCTTGCACGTGCAAAAGCCACGCTTAAACACCTGCAGTCTTTATCTTACTATATAAGCGAGGTGCCTTTATCACTCAATACCACGGTCTCAAGAAAATTCTGCCACTGAAGTGATATTCTGCATCAGAGCTAATACTAATAGCAGTTGTAGTGCAGGAATTATTCTTAACTCGCGCGTGGACACATTTGTACAGTGCTTCCTGGCAAGTTGCAACTTCCAGATTATATTTAATACTTACTTATTATTCGCACTTCCAGAGTATACGGCAGCTTCTAGTTAAATCAGCACCTCTGCCTAGTAATAGTATTGAATACACGGCAGTCCAGATCATACTGCCAGTTTTATCATATACGGCTGCGTTGTGGATAACGCAAACACAGCCTATTGTTCGAAATTACCTGTCATTCCAGCACATACGGGCTGCCTCCTTTGCCATCCAGTCATTTTGGTATTATCATCAGACCCCTTTACATCCTGTTAACTCGCAGTATACTGACATAATGCCAGAGAGAATTCGCCTATTGCTAGTATTCGTCCCCTGTCTGAGAGATCAAGTCTTCACTATCCAGCCTAAGAGGCGCACCTGTGGTTCCCTCCTGCATATTCGTTTGCCAGCAGTAGTTGTTCTTGTTTGGATATATCAGTGGGTGCAAGTGGTTCAGCATTCGTTTTAATCTCGTCCCCTGCTAGTGTGGCCACCAGAAATTGTGAACGCTTAGGACAGATACAAAGCTGTTATCGAGAGAGCCTTAGAATACCAAATTAGGTGAAACAGTGCAGTGTTATTTTTCGTAGCTGAGGAGTAAATTTACCTACCAGGATTTGTTAACTTTACAGGAGGCCATTTTCTTCAAGAAACTAGGGGCCTACCCCTTTAGTTAGATTATCTTGGTGGTGAGAAAGTGTATGGGTGTTGGTGGTGTAGAGCGAGACGTTTGGTCTGTGAGTTTGAGCGAAGCATTTTTTCTGTGATTAGTGACATATAATCACTAGCTCATCAGAGATAGTGGAGTTATTATTTTTTTGGTTATCGTAGTTTCTTTAATAAATATATTTATATGTTCTAAGCGGTCAGAATTCATTCTATTTTAACTGTCACTTGATGTTTGCTGTTGTGGTCCTTACTGCAATAGGTTATCCTATATAGCAACAGAGGACGGATGAGGGTATGACATATTAAAAAAAATAGTCTTGAGTATGGCTGGGGAAGTCGACTTTAGATATCTGATCATATCTCTCTTCTCCCCGGAAGTCATATCTCGCTCCATATTTTCATTAGTGACTTTAATTTTCTGTACTTTCACATTACTCATTCATATTTTGTCTAAACTCAGATTACTAGGGGAATGGTGAAGACCATGGTGTCAATCTGCTTTTCTCGTAAAGCTGACATTCTTCAAAGATATGCTTTAATGTTCACTGTTTTGACCACACTACTGGTGCACAAAACAAAAACGGTTCAACCATTAAATCAGTTGACATAAATGGCTACAAGGTTTTAGAAGAACTGTACGAGCTAGGATATTCTTCCACCTGGTTGTGGAAACCCCATAAAAATGCTTCAATTTGATGCATATAATAACCTATCAACAGCATTTCCAATATAGCAATGTCAATTTTCCTGACGATTGTGGTAACAATTGCCCCAGGAGGGAGGAATTTCTCGAAGCTGAATCTAATTAAAACGTTATCAATGCAGGAAGACCAATTAAACAGCTTGGCAATCATGTCATATGAACACAAAGTAATGAAAGGCTTCGAGTTAGGCAATATACTGAATGGTTTTGCCGAGCAAAAAAGCTAGGATGATTAGTTTTAAAAACATACAGGTGAGACGTACAATAATTTCCTAGTAACAAAGTCTATATTTATAATTTTTAGATGTAAATACCCGGCATTGCCCGCGTTTTCATAGTGATGGTTTAGGAAACTTAGGAAAATGTACAAATTAAACTACGATATTTTGATATTCATCCTGAAAATGGATTTTCTTTTCAGTTAATGACTTCTCTTTTAAGTGACTACCCCTGTACTTTATTTACATCAATTGCAAATGCATGTGCACAGAATATTGTTATTCCAGAAGGCTGAACCGGAAGATCAATTTCATTCTGGTTCCGAGTTTGTGCAAGAAGCAAATTAATAAGGCATATTTATTGCATATCATGTCTTAAAAGCTTAAGTGTTAAACAAGCCTACAATACAAATCTGGTTTTCAAAATTAATTATAATTTTTAAAATGCTACACATAACTACCGTAAAATATCGCGTATAATACGCACTCGTGTATAATACGCATGCTTGATTTAGCCCAAAATTTTCTGGTAAAATGGAAATTCGTGTATAATACGCACCATAATTTTTCAAGATTTTTTTTATTAAACATTTGTTAAAAATCTGAAAGAAGATGTAAGATGCTGCACGATAGTAGTTCTTCGACGAACTGAAAGACCATGTCGCTTCATAAAACGAACTGCCCATCCATATGACGCTTTAAATGTTGTTGTGCCTGTACGAGGTTTTTTAAGTTCCAGAGGTTTAACTGATTCCGTACGTAATTATTTTCAGCTCTGGACGGAATTATTTTTAAGCCCCAAAAATTCACACATACATAATTTACGTTTACTCACGATGTGTGTCTAATCGTGAGTTAAGTATAACATATTATATATCAAATTAAAGTACATTGGATGAACAATATAAATCCATATGCCTTTCTAGCTAATTTTATGTTATGTTTATGTTATAACAGATAACATGTACACGGAAAAAAGATAACTTGAAATTTTGAACAAAAATTTTCGACTTACGTAAGGCTTGTAACATAAATTGTTATCACAATACAGTTTCACTGCTCTCTTTGTGCAGGTAATCCATTTAGAAACACAGAAAAAGTAAGAAAGTTATGGTTGAACACACAGTTTGTTCACTGTTCACATATTAGTAACATATCCTGTGTGTTTTTCGGCCATTATGGTGATACGACAAAACACGATTAAAGATGAAGATAAATGTGAAAAAATTCCTTCAAACGCAAATAAAAGACGTTGAAGCTTGTTGAAATTTGCCCAGTTTTGTGTTTACTTCCGTTCGAGATAAATTCCGGGCAGTATAAAATATCAGAATAGAAAAAAACAATGAAATAAATCAGCGTCTTTTAAAAGATCTTACGTCTACAGCGTTCGGCCTTTGCGTCTATTATTAGATCTTGCGTACGGAATCAGTTAAGTCGGATTTCAATGCATGAAACACCGATGCCTTGTTGCCTTCTATCCACTACCTAATTCAATAATGTTTTTTTCTAGGTCTGGAAGATCTTGTGGTGACCCATGATTCGCCTTTTTCTTACTAGGCAACACTTGCAGCGCCTCTTTATTTTTTCGCCATAATCGAATGTTGCACTCGTTAATGGAAAAATGTCGACTTGCTGCCCGATTGCCGTTAGATTCTGCATATTTTACCACTAAGAGCTTTTCTGCTGCAGTACAACATTTTCTCGAATTCATTTTTAGGGCTCAAAATAATCAAATGACAAACTTCACAACCAAGCTTAATATCAAAACAGATTGAAGACCAAGAGTGCGAAATGCGTTTTGCAACAATGTCTGACACATAAGAAAACACATGGCACATTCAATTTTGCGCCATTTTCACTGTCAAATTGTGACAAAAACTTGACAGACTTTCCAATGTAGGTTACTTTCGATATAGAAAATTACGTATTTTTTAGTACTCGCGTATAATACGCACCCGAGTTTTAGCGGGCAAAAATGAGTAAAAATTGTGTGTATTATACGCGAGATTTTACGGTAAGCTTTTTTTTTCATCCTGAAAGTATAAGTGTATAATTAACAATTTGTTATCATTCATAACAATGAATAAAGGATAACAAGGTTGAACTTGAAGAAACACCACTAAAAGATGTAGAATCGTACACATATCTTGCAGCAATATAGACAAAGTTGGAGGGACAGACAATGATATCAAAATAAGAATACAAAAAGCAAGAGGAGCTTTAATTGCATTGAGAAACATATGGAGATCAAGAGAAATCAAGTCCAACACGAAAATAAGAATCAACTCAAATGTCAAGTCAGTCCTATTGTATGGCTCTGAAACATGAAGAACAACAACCAAAAGGCTACAAACTTTCATAAACGAGTGCTTGTGAAGAATAGAAGGATTTAAATGGTATGACAAAGTCACAAATGTGGAACTGATGACAGGGGCAGGACAAGTGCTGGTGGAACAAGAGTTGAAAAGAGGACGCTGGCGACAGATGGGACAAGCATTAAGGAAACCTGTTGGTGGCATTGCGGGGTGGTCCTTGTTCTGGGGTCGCCAGGGAAAGAGAGGCAGAGGTAGACCAAAAAAACGCATGGATACAGAGGTGAAAATGATGAGGAGGGCATGTTGGGCCTTCGTCGGATGGCACGCAGCGGGAGGACTTGGCATGTGTTTGTTGAAGGCCTATGCTCCTTGGGGAGCTAAAGAGTAATGTATAATTAACAATTAGGCGTTGTAAAATAATAAACATTGACGTTTTTACTCGCAAACATTTTTTGGATTATTTCCCTTTTTCCTAACATGAAGTTATTTCCCTTGATTCAGCCCTTGAGTGCATGTAAAAAAAACAATGAAAATACTTTCTATTTTCGGCAAAACCAAAACGATCAGGTCAGCAATAACTTTATGGCGTTAACCCCCAGAACACAACACTGAAAAGTCAAAGTAATGCTGAACTGGATGACCTAAGATTAACACTTCACAGACTATGTCAGTAGGTATCACAAAGTGATTTTTCATTTTGTTTGTAGAGTGTCTTTGTTTATAGATCTTAATAGATCTCTTCAAGGCATGAAATTTCCTTTTTAGATTTTTAAAATCGGACATCAAACAACCGAGTTACAGTATTTCAAAACTGTGGGGTCTTACACAATTTTTCGAACATCTTCGCACCAAACAAATTGCTCGACTTTGTACAATCATAACTACAGTCAACAAACTCTCACAAAGTCAATAATGCTTTTTTGCAAAGTCATACAAGTTCTTATTGCAGAAAAGAAACATGGGAAGTACAACTAATCAAATAACTGAATTATGGTCCATCACAATTGAAAAAAAAATACAATTTCAAGTCTCAATGTTGTGCTCGCAAAGTGCAAATATGCATTTTCATGCACTCATAAATCAACAACTACACATAGGAAAGCTATAAGATTTCTTGAGCTTAAAGAGAACATTATATACTTGAAGCTTAATTTTTTTTGAGTCACATGAAATACTGAATACTATAAAACTGCATTATGTGAAAATGGATCAAAGGCTAAATTTGCAGTTCGGAAGAAAAATCTCACGAAATTCCAAATTTTGTCATAAAATCATAAATATTGCAGCTATAGAGCTGAAAACTTCCAAATTTATGTAATTTCAGTTGTACAATTCAAATTTATGGTTATTTTCTTGATTGAAACAACCTTTACTGCCCAAAATTTGATTTTTAGAAAAAAAGAAACATTACATATTAGTCCGTGTCCAACTCACTGTCACTTGAGCTCAGCATGAGGTCAGCAACATCATTTCGTGACTTCTGAGGTGGTGGTGAAGTTGAATCTTCATTAATATCTTGCAAAAGGGTTGAATACAGCAATCCTTACTGAACCAGATAGGAAAAGATGCTTTTTCTCCAAGAAAATTTTTCTATACCTTATCTGCATCTTGAGATCGTTGGCATTGCCTTTCTTGAACAGAGTATCCACCTTTGCCTTCTCCCTAACTAACCTCTCTGACTTCTTGTGTGGCAGCTGTCATGATCCTTGTTTTCTCCTCACCCTTTTGTTTCCCCAACCACTTGGCTGTCTGGTTGTGTTTCCACATGCTAATTGTGGATCTGTGGTGGGTTGTAGCATTTCTCCTCCTTAACATGTCGTAGTCTAAGTCTCTCCAACTAAATTTGTCAGTGGACTTTCTGCACTTCTTCTTCTATCTCACTGCCAAACACACATTAAGAAAGTTTTCTAGGACATCTCCCTTTCTCTTTTTAAGCTTTTCATATTTACTACAAATCCCAACGACCTTATTTCTTATCTGAGACTCAACGGTCAAGATCACCCAGTTTTTGTACCCATTTATATACAAAAGTTGTTGGCAAGCTTTCCTTTATGTTGAATGAATTTAAAGCTATCACAACATTGCTTGACAAATTAACTTTTTCCTGTAAAGAAAATTCATGAGGCTTGTGAATTAGAATTGTCCTTGTTAGACCAAGTTTTGTAAGTGGCTCTGGTATTACATCAAAAGATAATTGTGTGTTCAGAAATTCCTCAAGTACATCTCCTCTCAGGTCCCTGGCTTGTTGTGCTGACATCTGGCACCTGTACTGTAGCTGTCCTTTACTCACATTCTGTTCGGGTAGCACAGTCAGAAACCAAGAGGTCACTTGAGAGAAATTGGTTGGGAGGGACGGGAAGAGGACAAATTGCATGACTGTGTTATTTTATTGCTTAATACAAGAAATGTCGGCCAAATTATTTTCTTCCTTCCCTTTGTTAATCATTAAGTATTTATTGCGGCATTAGTTTTACTGCATTTACCATTTAAATCATTATATTAATTATACAGTAGAATGTAAGTCTCTCTTTTACATGGATTATGTCATTTCTGTCTTTTATGTTTGTAATTGTAAAATCAACTCAAAACCTGTAGAGGCTTCTAGGAAAGCTTCAACTACATAGGAGCCTACTGATTTTTAACATCAGAGAATGATGAGAGGAAATAATGATATATAAACTTTACACAACAAGACGTACTAGCGCCCATGTTGCATTTCCCCCCCGAGTCCTTCAATAGTCTGTTTGTCACAGTAGAAATCGGTGGCAGAGCCAGACGTCTGCCTCTTCCCGTCACTGAAAAATATGCTCGCAATGCATCATAACGATCGCCCCCTGAAATATATTGAGAAAAAATAGGTTAATTAAGCGAGAGAGGCAATTTAAAAATATTTTATTAACGTTCACAAATGTGTAGCACTAGCAGGCTAAATTCTAAACATGACCTTTGATATCCATAACGAGAATAAGAATGATCTATCGAAATGAGTTCAGCGACTTCACAAGCTGTTAGACCTTAAATGTGATACCAAATGTTTAGAAAATGGTGATGGTCCAATAAAACAACCCAATAGGTACATTAATAATAATACCTCCCCACCCAATAGCTTAAACAAATGAAAAACTTTCTGTCTAAATGTGTGAATCGAGCAGTCACATTTGGCTGTTCTTCTACTAATACATCCCCCCTACATCACTTGCCATTGCTATATTGCAAATAAACAAAATAGGTCTGAAACGAATAGAAATAAAACAAAGTTGAAAACTTACTCAAAACACATATTGGGTCGACTTCCATTGGTGAAACTTTCAATTCAGCGCCTGAGTCATTTTGTGCTGTGTCCCGTACAGCCGGCCCATTGTTACTGGGATTGTCAATTGGAACAGCCGCCATTGCGTTTCCACGCCGAGAAAGGTTGGAGGTGTTCCACTTTTAACATTCGCTCGCTCTTTCCTCAAATAACTCTGATGTTTAAAACTTTGATAAGATTTTAGCAGAAAGGTTGCTCGTTCGTTTGGTGTAACACAAGTGTAGGTAGGCCTCCCAGATGTGTATTAAAATCCAGACTTTCTCATTCACTTCGAATTTACTATATCTTCCTATAAGAAATCTCTGCCTTGTGTTACATGTGTGTAAACCTCAGTTTTCGCTCTTCTCATTGGTGAAAACCGTATGAATGTAGCATTTTTGAGGACCTAGCACTGCCGCTTTGAATGAGGTGGGGTCCTTTCAGGGAATTTCGCTCTCTTGAGCGCCGGTCAGCCAGCGCACAGCAAGAACGGTGTTTTATTTTGATGTCTCACTCAATTTCAATGACACGCAGAAAGTTACAATTGACATATTATGAAAGAAGAAAGATCAAGGAACCAGAAGATATAATTTTTATTTAGAAAAGGCAAATTAATTACTAAGCAGAGCGAGGTTGAAAAGGGCCCAAACTGGGCCTCGCTTGCCCGTCACAGAATTTTTCTACCGCGGCGAGGTGGTACTTTGTGATACCTAATGTCAGCAATACAAAAGAGTTGTGATACAGTGGATTCCTTCTCACTGCAACATCCCTGGAAATGAAGAGGCTGATAGATTGGCAAAGGAAGGGGGAAAGCTTCCTCAACTTGACACAAACATAACTTATGAGGAGGCCAAGAGTTTTATCAAGCGCAGGTACAGGCACTAGTGGAGAGAAGAGCATCCAGGCCACACAAAAAGATGATCCGCATTGCCAGCTCAGCAGAAGTGAACAAGTGGTAATCTTCAGACTTCGCACAGGTCAAAACAGATTGAGATACCATCTATTCAACAAATTAAAGATAGGAACTAATGATGAGTGTGACTGTGGCACCGATAAAATGACTGCCGAACATCTGCTTCAAAGGTGCACAACATATGAGGAACAGAGAAAACGCATATGGCCATCACCAGTACCATTCCTGGAGAAAATCTACAGAGATATCAACAGCCTCAGGCTGACCACTGCTTTCTTTGAACTTATTCAAGTTGACATCTGAGGGTGAACGAAGAAGAACCCCCAGAACCGGCATTAACCCCCAGAACTTAAAGAGCAACTCTGCCAAAATTCATTAAGTAATAATAAGGCATGTGGAATTGTATACAATACATACGAATGATCTGGATTTTGTAGATGACTTGGCTCTTTCTGTCCCATAACCATAATCAGATGCAAGAGAAAATGAAAATTCTCGATGAGAGGTCACAACAAGTGGGCCTGAAAATACACTGGGAAAAGACAAAGATTATGAGAATAAATGCAAGAAATGATAACAAGGTTGAACTTGAAGAAACACCACTAAAGGATGTAGAATCGTACACATATCTTGGCAGCAATATAGACAAAGTTGGAGGGGTAGACAATGATCTCAAAATAAGAATACAAAAAGCAAAAGGAGCTTTCATTGCATTGGGAAACATATGGAGAACAAGAGAAATCAAGTCCAACATGAGAATAAGAATCTTCAACTCAAATGTCAAGTCAGTCCTATTGTATGGCTCTGAGACATGGAGAGCAACAAAAACAACCAAAAAGCTACAGACTTTTATAAACGGGTGCTTGCGTAGAACAGAAGGACTGAAATAGTATGACAAAGTCATAAATGTGGAATTGATGACAAGAACCAGACAAATGCCAGTGGAACTAGAGTTGAGAAGAAGATGCTGGCGATGGATAGGACACACATTGAGGAGACCTGTTGATAGCATTACAAGGCAGTCCTTGTTCTGGAATCCACAGGGAAAGAGAGGCAGAGGTAGACCAAAAAAAACACATGGAGAAGAGAACTGGATACAGAGGTAAAAATGATGAAAACATGAAAAGAGCTTGAGCGGATGGCACAGGACGACTTGGCATGTGTTTGTTGAAGGCCTATGCTCCTTGGGGAGCTAAAGGATATTGATTGATTGATTGACTGACATACGGATATATATGTGCGTGTGGTGTGTGTAGATAGATAGACAGACAGATCGATAGATACAATGCAGGTTATATATAGTTGTCATTAATTATAGCCATCATACATGCCACACCTAGAAGATGAAAAACCTGTACAAAAAATCCAAAACCCTGTACAAAGACTGAAAAAACATATCAAAAGAATTAATTAGTGTAAAAATATTTTCAATTACAGTGGGCTGCATTATAAATGAGGCACGGAAACTTTGCCTTTTAAAGCAGGTCTTCACTTATTTTAAAACCCAAACAATAAATAAATGTCAGAGTTTATTTTACACTGTAAAAATAATGTGATGGTGTCATCATTTAGTCTATTTCTGTGCTTAATTATCACTAACAAGAAATCCTGTGTTCAATAGGACCTTATAAAAGAACTCTGAGACACAGTAATAAGGGGAAGTGGTTAGAAAACCTGTACAGAAATTATGTACAGGGTGTACACATCTGAAAACGCAAACACCTTGTACAGATTATGGCTAAACCATAGCATGTGGCATGTATGAGTCATGGAAAGTAAATAAAGTATTAAAAGTTTTTTTCAAAGTCATCTTTGCCAGAATCACGTCACAACTGTTCAAATTGGACCTCCCATTTCATAAAGTCAACCCTGATCTCACATGTAGGCCTATATGTCTGGCTCCAATGTTTGGAAGTGGCCACCAAATCTCGGAAAATTTGCACCACGGGGAATAGTTTTATTATCATCCTCACCCTTCAAATTCTCAAGGAGAACAGATATTCAACACACTTAAACAAAGTCTTCCCACCTGTGCCATCATTTCCATATCTTCTTCACCATTTCTATTAGTCTCCTGGTCTCTTCTCCACGTGTTTTAGTTTTATTACAGGGAAATCTATTTTATCACGCTACGTTGTGGCCAAAGGAGGAATTCTACTTGAAGCAAAGCCGTCGACGGCAACTCAAGGAGTACCCCTGCTGCTACAGCAGTCTTAACCTGCTCAAGGCTGTATTAGGTTATGATTTTTCTTTTTGGTTCAGTATTACATTTTATGTTTAACTTGTCCAAAAAAAGATTTTCATATTAGCCCCATCTGGCCTCGCGGACTCTACGGTAGGTGTGTAATGGAGGACAAGCATTTAAACGCTAATATGCCCCTATTTCTTTACTCTAAATGAAGTTTCATTCGTTCGTTCTTGAAATTTTTCTTATCTTTTGTTGTGATTCTTGAGCAACGCACTATAAATGGTAGTACTGCCGATAGGCATTGTTTTCATACCAAGCATACACAGACAATGCTAACAAATTATGAAAACGCAGCTATCATAAAAACAGTAAGCTTAGGCTACATTATGTCTGAAAGCCTACAACAATGCTTGCCGTAAATCTAACTGCTTGTAGAATTAAAAAAAAATTATAAATAAATGACAGATTTACAAAACACGTAGGCCTACTGCATTTTATCAAAACAGCAGCTATATTGAAGACCTTACAAAGTAACACTGACTCGCAGAATATCTGCACCCACACACACTAAAGAGCGAGAAAGTTAAGTAAAGTCCCTAAACTTCATTTTACTGAATACTTATCAAAATAACTTTCTATTTTCAGAGGCAAGCTCGACGTAAACCGTGCACAGGCCATGACCTACTTTAAACCTGACATTAACAACACCGTGATGAGCTTATTTTCAACAGGCAATCAACGCTACTTCCCCCGAAACATCGATATGACAATCTGCCTCCCGCGTTTTTTGCAAAAAAAAGCGCGCAGATGTCACTTTCCGATACTCCAGTGTTGCCAATTTTTTTTTTTTTTTGACGCCAAATTCCACAAATATGGCTTATGAAAAAAATTAACTGCTTGGCGTCAAAAAATTCGTTTGGCCTTTGGGCGTTTTTCTGACAGTTTTTAAACATTGGTCGGCGTCGACCAATTCGTTTGGCTTTTTTAAAACAATTAATTGGCGTTTTAAAAAAAAATTGTTTGGCTTTTTATTTTTCACATGCTAAAATTGCTTTCATTGAAAGAAGTATGTGTGTATTTAATTATATCAAAGAAATACAAATTATAATGAATGAAGCAACCAATTATCTACGGTCATATAGACATCTAGGCAACCGTTTCAACCCCACTATACAATATGAGCTACTGATTATTGACAATTTTTATATCTGGTTGTGAACAGAAAAGATAAGTGTTTGTTGCAGTATAGCCACAAAAGCGACCAGAGTCTGACAAACTGCATCGATTTTGCATTGGATGGTGCTTAAACCAGTTGGTTGTAATAACCCAGTGTGGTCTAGATTGAAAGATATCTCTTCTCTGCATGCAACTGAAATGCATCTGCTATTCACTGGCTTTGTGCATTCAACATGCAGTTTCCACACTACCATCACATTATCAGATTTTACTTGTCAAAATACCTCACTGGTTTCGCCATAGTTGTCACGGATTGCCTCCCCTTACTCTGCAGTAGTGGTCCACCAGTGGCCAACACTCAAGAGTATCTAATATGGGTCTTCAAAGGTGTCTACTTTCACACAAGATTACTCTTGGTAGAGTTGTAGATAGAAGGATAATGATACTTCTATCTCAAGGCAGTTATCACAAGACGTTTTCAGAAGTCAAGAACAATGCTGCATAGGGCAGAGCACTATTAACTTATATCTGATCTGTCGCCTTTTGTGAAGAATTAAGCAATGGTTTTAGCCCGTTCAAGCCCCCAGCTGGTGTAAATACCGAGAAATTCCTTTTATAAGTATTTGCTCTATAGATGTAAACATATATCTAGATGTATACATATTAAAGAGTCTTGCTCATATGTTTGCTTTCATACCTATAATAATTGAATCAATTATGGTTGTTTTGTTTTAAAATAACATATAACAAATTTGATAATCAAATTGTCTTAACAAGTTAAAATAGTGATGGAATGATGGTGAATTTTAGATGTAAATAAAATTGTCTTCACTGAGACTTGGTTTGAGGATTGATCAAAAGAGTTATCCTTTTGCTGGTTCCTTTTACAAGAACTTAGCTGGTATAAGTGAGTCCTGCAGCCGTGGTTTCATAAATTCTTCTGTGATGAGGGCCCTTATCCACACAACTCGTCCAATGTAGGCGGTTAGTGCTGCTTTTAACTCACAACTAGTGACGTTGAATCTTTAGTCTTGCAGCTTCATACCACAACAGTCTGATAGCTTCGTTCCACAAACTTTACATAAAATAAAAAGAACAAATGCCTCTGCTAAGTACACTGGTTTTGAAGATTAACAGGCGCATTGTCTCGCTGTACACCCACCAATGTTAGCCTCTTTGAATAATTAAATTCTTGAGTATACACAGCGTAGATCATGGAAGATGATTAGAAATGACCAATATTCTCCTGGGTATTAAACTGGGAAAATATGTGCTTGGACAGCGCGAATGCAATGATTTGCCTGAATTACAATTAACAAGGTACATATATCTCACAAAATGATATTATACACTTTAGGCACATGTGATGTAATCATCACTCATCACTGCTCCATTCAGAGTCTGGGGTCTCCTATGCTGTCAGTTTTCTGTACGACTAGCAAGAAGCAATTACCAGTGCTTGCTGTAGTGGTTTATGAATATACTATTTTCATATGTTGAGGTTGCCAGCCTCCTATGACTGGTATAGCTACTTAGCAAGTACAGACATGTTGTTCCTTGTTTCTTTGTGTTGTTTTATTTGTTAAGTCAGTGAAGTCATGTCTCTCTATCTCGATTCTTTAAAGGATGTCTTTGCTGGCTGGGGCTATTTATGTATGTCATATTTATATCGCAGCACTTTGTTGCATCAGGGTGCAGAAATTCAAAGGTCGAACAATGCGCGTGTCGGGGGGGGGGGGGGGGGGGGGGGGGGGGGGGGGGGGGGGGGGGGGGGGGGGGGGTGGGGGTATAGATAAAGTAAGGACTAAACCTTGAAGTCTTTGAAATGGCAGTATAAGAAATGTGTAGCACACTATGGTTCCTACTACATGAGGTGGTTCCTCTGGAAACCCCATGGATTTAGTTATCTTTTCTATGGAATTTGCTTCACTGGATAACACCTTTCCCCCTGGCTTCCACCTGTTTGTGTATGGGTATCACTCCTAGCCTTTGACCGAGTCTTACCTGCAAGGCAGAGGGGAGAGGTTAAAGCACATACACCTGGCTGGCTGTCATGCCATAATAATGGATCTGTATTAACCTCCAACAACTTTCACAGTAATGGTTAATGAATTGAGTGAAGAGTTCAAAGAAACTCTTCACAATCTGCAGATGCTGTGGCAATATGGAGGCCTGTGAAAAATCTTCCAACACTGTATAAGTATCTGCAGTTACAAATAGACAATGGATGACAAAATGATTCCATCTAAATGCAAAGACAGTGATAATAATCTTCAGCTGAGGTAGGATTGTTCACACACAAAACCGGTTAATTATAATTTATAGGGACAAAAAAGTAAGTACAGCCTCATCCACCAGATACCAAGGCATGACACTGGACAAACAGGTAAGAAGGGAATAAAGCCTAGGATAAACTGACCAAAGCTTTTGAAGGAACAAATGTTATATTTAATTATCTGAAAGGAAATAGTTGGGGCACAAGTATTAATAATATGCTCATGTTTTATAAATCTGTTATTGAGGAAAAAAAGATATGTGAGCATAGCATATGACTGTGCTGTGTGTAGTAACAAGATTAAATTAAACAGAGTATAGCATCAACCATTATGTGCCACAGCACATAGATAAACATCACATAAGAGCACTAGATATAGCTTTAGGAATTATGCCTTTGGAAATTCAGAGACAAGAAATTAGATTAAATTACAGGACCAAAGTGATACTAGACAAGACTCATCCAGATCTGGCCAGGAATCAGATTGGGACATTGAAATAAATACTAGTAAATATCCAACAGGGTGGAAAAGCATACCTGTCAACCTCCTGAGACAAAAATCTGTACGCCGGACCAAAAAAATCCTTACAAACACCCAAAACTCCTTACGCAAAAAATATATTAATAAATTATACACAATACAGTTTTAAAACGAGAAATGACATATACAAATCTATTAGCATTTGAATTAGTGTGGTATAAAACATGCTAATAGTCTCATGCTGTTCTTTACATATAAAAAACTTAGTGATCGTGAGGTACTATTCATTCGATGCAGTGTTTTGTATTATAATCAACACATGCACTTTTAGCACTTTGCAGAATTGCATTTGTGGGCTTAAAGTCTGCACAGCATGTATCAATATTAATCTTACATTGTAAAAAAGAAGTGAGTGTGTCTGCATTCATGGACCACCTGCAGTCTGTGTGGACTTTTTTATTGAAAAATAAAGCAGCGAAGTTTACGCAAACAAACTTTTTTTCTAGTTATCTAGGGCCGACACAGAATATTATGACATTAATTTATTGGAAATATTTAAATGATCAAAATATAACTGGAAAGATTAAGAGAACGACAAACAAGCAAAAAAAAAAAAAAAACATACAACAAAGCAAAGCAAACAGTTAACAGCAACAACAAAAATAATTTAACAAATTATGAACAGAATATAAAATCTAGGAAGAAAAACGTAGCACCAAAAATTTACAAAATTATTTAAGAGTTGGTAGCCTAGACCAGTGATAATAGATTGCCACTTTATTAAAAAATAAAGCAGCGAATCTCGACCGCTGAAATAAAGTAGGTAGGCCTACTCAATGCAAATAAACTTTATTTTTCTACTTTTGTAGGGCCTACACAAAATTTTATGATACTAATTTATTGGAAATATTGAAATGGTCAAAATATAACTGGAAAGATTAAGAACGACAAAAATAAAATACAACGAAGCAAAGCAAAGCAACAGCAAAAAATAAAAAAATTAACTAAATTGTGAACAGAATATTAATCTAGGAAGAAAAATTGTACTACCAAAAATTTACAAAATTATTATTTAAAAATTGATAGCCTAGACCAGTGATAATAGATCACCGCTTTATGAAAAATGCAAGCGTGGCTGATAACAGGTAACTTTAAAAATATGTCATGTCACGCTGAAAGCCGAAAGTGTTTGAGGCCGAATTCCAAGTTTTTGCCGAATTGTTGGGTACAAAAGGATTTGATTGGTTGCTGCGAGAGACTTCAGTGTAAAAACAGACGCCGAGATTCCCAGAATAAAAAAATTGGTTTTAAAAAAACCTGGGCTAGAAAATATTTTCTGATTTAAAATTTTTAAAAACTTGGGTTGGAAAATATTTTTAGAATTAAAAAAAAAAAAAAAAAAAATCGATTTTTTTGGGGGGGGCGGGGGGGGGGGGGGGAAGGGGGGGGGGGGGGGGGGGGGGGGGGGGGGGGGGGGGGGGGGGGGGGGAGGAAAAATCCGTACAACGAGTCTGTACGGCCATACACTGCTAAATGTATCAAAAATCCGTACATTGTACGAAAAATTCGTACAGGTTGACAGGTATGGAAAAGTATGGAGGTATAATGTACTGGGAAGCTCTAAACACTTTAATTAACAGTGCTGTATTCAAGTTTTTCATAAAAAGTTTGAAGTCGAGACCCACGTCTCAAGTCCCAAACAGTAGCTTTCAAGTCGATTACTAAGTCAAGCCTAATTTTTGATCTAATACTGATTATAGTCACAATCCCTTTTATTCGAACAAACACATCAATCACCAAAAACCATACTTTGAAAAATAATAATCTCTATGTTTAGAATTTTACTTCCTGACTACTTTCATTTGATCAAACTCTGCTGTCGCATTTTATTTTATTGATTTAAACAAAACCATTTTTGGTTTCTCTTTAGGAGTGCATTATAAAGTAGGGTGGCAAAGTTAATTTGCCAAAATTGGCAAGTCCCTAGACAACTCACTAATTAAAAAAACTTCAGTCGTCGTTGTGGTGACTTGAGTCCATTGACTCAAATCAATAAGACTGTCAATTAATAAGAGCAACCAGTACATACCAGGTGTCCACCTTGGGGACATTATTAAGCCAGACACTGACTAGCTCCTGGTAGAAAAAAAACTTAAGGTGTCTACTTTCGCACAATATTACTCCTGGCAGAGTTGTAGATAGAAGGATAATGATGCTTCTACCTCCAGGGAGTGTTCACAAGATATTCAAAAAAGTGAGAACAATACTGCATTGGCTGAGCATGTTAACTCTAGGATCTGCCAACAACTTTTGTTTAAGGATTGGGTTATCTTATAATTCGTTAGCTCGTTCAAGCCCCCAGCTGAGTTAATTCAGCAAATTTCCTCTTATTATTATTTAGTAGCTCTGATTGAGTGTATTTAAGAAATTGTCTGAGACATACTGATACAACACATTCAAAATGTTTAAATCAACTTTAAATTTGGATAGATATAAATAACAAATTTAATAATCACTTAGGTTTTAACAGTTATTAAAAATTGAATATTCTTTAACAAAAATTGGTCATCATCATATGATGTTAATGGAGAATTATACAAGGGGAAGTTTCACTTGGCAGCTTTTATGTGTACACTTAGCTGCTGGGGTTTCTGCTCCCACTGGTGTTTTGGTTCTTCGCAGATAAGTGACTAGATTGCTCATGTCCCTGGTCAAGATTAAGAGTTGCAGCATGTTCCAAGGAGAATCAGGGAGTAACTGCAAAGCTGGTCCCGTGTCTCTAAGACCCGTCTGATGATGGTGTCTAGCGTCAACTTCAGGCCACTTATACCCTCACTTGTTCCAGAAATAGTACCCTCAACTGGTACCACCAACTAGTATGGCAAAAGAAGAGAAATTAATACCCTCTGAGTATTGAGTTTCCTGACACATACTTACGTGCCCCCCTCTTTTCATTCCACCATCCCATCTATCTCAGAACTTTTATCCTCGCTGAGAATTAATATTAATCCCAGTGGGCAAAAAATTATCTTTACATTTAAAATGAATAGTTTTATATTTAACATTGGTTGAAAATGTTAACAATATAGTTTGAATATGTTACATTTACACTGGTTGAAAAGGTTGAAATTCATTACATTTAGAGTGAATATGTTTTACATTTACACTGCTTGAAAAGGTTAATAATATAACAAGTATGTACATCATTTCTTTCATCATTCCCTGCTCCATATGGAACTTGGGACTACCTCTGCTTTTGGTTCTTTATAAAAAACTCGCAATAAAGCAGTCACCGGCCCTGGCAGTGGTGGTTCATGAAATCATCATTCTATATGCTGAGGTTGCCAGCCTCAAATGACTTGGACATCCACTAGCAATTTTCACATATTAATATTCACATGTCAATATATACGTATTAGTTCAAGTTAATGAAAAAATATAGAATTCAAAATGTACAACTTACGCTAATCTTTAGGCTCACAGACAGCTGGCTCATAGAAAGATAGGCACTTGTAGAGGCCTCTTACACTTGGTCTGGGGTGTTGTTACTTTAGCACTAAGTTCCCACTGTGACTTGTGTTTCAGTTCCCTCAGATTCCGGTTTTCCTCATTAATAATGGTAGTGTTTTCTTGAGCTCTTAAAGTCCTCAAGAATGTCAAACAAGTCAGGTCTGATAAATGAAAGCTGATTTTAGTCTTAACTCTGGTTGTCTTCTTGGCGCAAGTGAATTTTCACAGTGCTTTAACCTGGCTAATGTGTCAGGTTATATTGCCTGTCTTCCCCCACATTTGTTTGTTACGATGTTAAGCAGGGCTCCAGTCGGAAAGGGTGTTGTGCATTCATTCCAAATGTCTGCCAATTGTTTCAAACATGCATGTTTTGTGGGGTAATTCAAAATATTTCCTCATGGAAATTTCTGAGCGTTACTGCAAAGGTCATGTCTCCCAAATATGGAATGACAACATCTGATCCTCTCTCGGCAATGTTTACAAATAACTTAATTTTACTTTCATATAAAGTAATGTCTTTGTAACAAGGTGTACTGGAAATGATTATGACATTCTTGTCTGTCCAGAAATGTGTCGTGCAGGTGAGTAAATTAACTACCCGTCGCTTGCGCAAACAAAATTCTTCGTTTACCCATCTGGTCAAGGAAGGCACATCAGCCGTATCAGCGATTAAACAAATTCGCTTGGCGATTTTAGTGCTAATCTGTAGCCTGATGTCGGGCAAACCTGAAATTTTCCAAGATAATTGTCGGTTAATATTATCTCATCCGTCTCCTTTTCTAGCTGGGATGAAGGGGTAAAGAAACAGACATGACGACTTATCACTGAGAGGATTGTAAGATGATTTGAAAGTACAAAATATCTGATTGATAGAATGAAAAGAAAAGGGCTGACCACGGAAAAGCACATAATTTAGTCCACTAAAAAAATGTAACTGAATACTGTCGTAGAGGAAGAGAGGTCGACCCAAAATTTCTGTGACAACACTGAAACTAACACAGAAATATCCAGGTAGTAAGACAAATTACCTTTTTTTGTTGACCTAAAAAGATATTTATAACAAATAAAAGACAGCTTTACAGCATATACAAATGGTTCCAAGCAAGAAGATGGAAAATTAGGAAAGGGATTTATATTCCATGATAGAAATATTAGCAAAACATATAGCATTTAATTTCACATCTCAGATGGTGACAATAATAAAGGCACTATAAATTGTCTCTACCAGTCCACCACAGAAACTGATGGTTTTAATGGACTTACTTTCAGCAGTTCAAGGCATAAGAAACATAAGAAAATGCAGCAGACTAGAAATAGAAAAAAGAAAATGACATTTTTGGCTAACACATATTTATATACCAGAAAATCTTCTGTTCTAATAACACTGGACACCAAATTTTGACTTTTTGTGTGCATCTGAGATTAAACCAAGTTACCTTTATGTTAAAATAATTCACAGCGACGCCTTTTTGACTGTCGCTTGTAATGAGTTTCTGGAGCATCTCTCACAAGATTCCAACAATAGTCTGCTAGCATTGCTGCATTCCATTTCCCTTGGTACCTTTTTTCGATGGTAGTAATGTCCTGATGAAATCGTTCCACATGCTCGTCACTGACAGCACCGCAGTTAGCAGGGAAGAAATCCAGATGAGAGTGTAAAAAGTGTAATTTCAAAGACATGTTGCACCCTAGTCTCTCGTAGCGCTGCAAGAGGGTTTCTACAAGCTCCTGGTAATTGTCAGCCTTATTGTTTACTAGAAAGTTTGTGGCCACTTGCTGGAAAGCATTCCAAGCTAACTTTTCATCACCTGTGAGGATATCATCAAAACGCTGATCTCTGAAGAGCTGACGTATCTGTGAACCGACAAATACACCTTCCTTGATTTTGGCCTCACTAAGTCTGGGAAATTTATCAGAAGGTATAAAAATCCTGCCCCATTTCGATCCATGGCCTTTACAAAATTCGTCATTAGTCCAAGTTTGACGTGGAGAGGAGGGACCAAGATCTTGTGGTAAAATGTTACCATTATGGAGCAGCACAGCTTTTAAGCTCAACTTGGACGAATCAATGAACAGCCTCCAATCGTTGTCTTCGTAGTTGATGTGCAGTGCTGCCATCAGACCCAGTATACCAACGCAAGCAATGAGGTTATCTGTTATTTTGAAATATGGAAGCAGACCCTTTTGCCGAGCACGAAACACAGACACATGCACATTCCCTTCTAGAAGATTCCATTGCTGCAGTCTGGACCCCAACAGCTCTGCTTTATTTTTTGGCAATTCCAGATCTCTCACTAGATCATTCAATTCACTCTGGGTAATTGTATGTGGCTGTACAGACTCTTCAGTAGGCACAAAATCAGGATCTCTTGATGTAGATGCTTTCACGGGTGATGGATGTCCACTGGCCTTATTATCTTCTTCATCATCCAGAGTATAAGATTCTGGTGGGTCAGGAACAGGAAGTCCTTCCCCGTGAGGCACTGGCCGCATAGCAGAGAGAATATTTGGATAGGCCACAGTGTTAAAGAATATTATTATGCGTTTTACATGTTGGCATCACTTAGATCTGTTAGCAGTTTAATATATGCGGTAACATTTCTATCTGCAGTCAACATATGTTTTGCAGCATTTGTTAATGAACACGATAGTGGGTTGAGTATCTAGGTAATAATGATGTAATGAGGTGCCGCGCTAATTTATTAAAATGGTTGATCTTGACCTTTTGTATATTGAATCTGTCGAAGGAAGACGTGAGCTGTTTCGCTCCTATGCGAATTTAAGTATATGATAGTTCTCCTACATGGCTGAGTGGTTGTCACAGGGTTAACCCGAAGATTAACCAGGGAGAGTTATCTTTGTGGTGCCGGCGTTGTCAATGGCTCAGATTTGCCTGGCAACCGGTTGAAGATAGGCAGCAGGAGTGGGAGAGGGTGAATTTAAGACTTTGTTATAAGTTCCCAGCAGATAGTCCCAGTGATTCTGAATCTCGTAACACTGTCACTCCTACCACTCTACCCCCCTCTCTTTATAAGCTCGCAAGCCCCCACCTGCCCTATTACACTGAGTGAACAGAAGAGGAAGAAAGGAAGAACTGTATGTCTCTCTCGCACACTTTCTTTCCTTCTCTATATATGTAATTAACGTGTGTTGGTAACACAAACACAACTACAACATTTACTGAATTACTTAAAGGTAACACAACATCCAATTACAATAATACAAATGCAATAAGAACTAACATTAACTATACCTGGAAAAGATGATAATAGTTAATGCAAAAATACACAAACTAATCTTAAGTATATACTACGTGATGATGATGATGAATTTAATCTAATCCTAACTACTAAAAAAAGGATATCTGGTTTCTTGGTCTCTGATGGACTGTCAATAAAACTCTGGGTGTTTGTACGCTATGGACATGTCTTTGTCTGCATTCAATAACATTGTCTGGCTCACTGACTTTTCTTCAGGTGTCGATGGCCTGATCTTTTGTTCTTCACAATGCGAGTGTTGACAATGAAATGAGCGGCTGAGGTGGCATGTTCATAGGTTGTGTTGAACGCACTGTTAGGCGGGAGAGACTTCGTCTAGTCCGCAGATGTCCACGTGTTGTGATGACTTTTGCTCATGTGGTGATTATGGTGGAAATGTTATATATATTTGTATATGTTGGCGCGGCAGGTTTACTTGGAGGATCTGTCCATACTGTAGGTAATCTAGGATCTCAAGAATTTTCGTAGGCATTTGTTGTAAAAGATCGTCCGTATACTCATGCAACTTCTGATCAATAATTCACATAGGCATTTGTTGTAAAAGATCGTCCGTATACTCATGCAACTTCTGATCAATAATTCACGTAGACACTTGTTGTAAAAGATCGTCCGTATACTCATGCAACTTCTGATCAATAATTCACGTAGACACTTGTTGTAAAAGATCGTCCGTATACTCATGCAACTTCTGACCAATAATTCACGTAGACAGCTCTTTGTAATGCATCCATTATTATAGGTAATTTCTGATTACTTTTCTGTGTGGGTGGTTGTTAGTAGAAAGTATCCTTTGCCGCCTGGCAAATTCCTTCCTAAACCCCCATTGGTTGTTGGTAGGTTTGTTGCCGTTAAATATCTGTGAGATACGTGTCATCGCAGTATATCTGGTTAGCCTTACTTATTAGCTTGTCCCATGATATACGCCAGCCAGGGTAGTAAGACGAAGGCTGAGTTATCTCAAAGGTCCCCTGTCTCTACCACTGCGATGGATAAAATGATAAAGCCTTGTAAGTACCCCGTAACCTGTGCTACGCATACGGTGTGTTCTTGTCTGTGAAATCTTATCATTATAATGAATGACTGCGCGGTGTTTACTGCACTGTTTACCGGGTAATGTAAGAAGTAAATGAAAAGTGTCTTGTATTTACCTCGTTATAGTTACTGGAAACTGTACAATCTTATAAATATAATAATTCTCTGCACAGTGTTTATTGCAACATGTACTTACTAATGTACCATATATTATTATGGTAAAAAGTGACTGGTATTTACAGTGTTATGTTTATGGAAAATATGTATATAGATATCTGGAATTAGAATGGGTGCATATTAATGATTTACAAACTATAGTACACTAACCTTGGTTTCCATATAAAGAAATCACTGACTTCTATGTCCTGATTCTTCCTCGTGAAATATAGAAACAAGTCGGGTCTGGCGGAATGCTATCTCTTAGCAGTACTGAGAGACGAATTTCACTGCGTTATAACGTGACCGAATGGCAGCTGGCGATTTCTGTGTTCTCTTCTGATGTCATGTGCAGTTTCGTTCGTCTTTACTTTAGACAGACAACCCATCCCCATTACTCTGTAAAGTTTCTGTAATATTTTGCTATGATCGCATTCGTGTTTTGCTTCGCCCAGACCATCCGTCTGCGTTCGTCTTTTGGGTGTCTGTGCAGTGTTGTTATTCTCTTTATAATTTCTTCTTTCATATTGATCTTCGCTCAGACTTTGGGTCTCCATTAATCCAATATTACTTTGTCTGTTCCATGAGAACCGACTTACCACAATACTCATTGTAAAGCTTCCTCGCTGAACTGTCTCCGGTCGTCCATTATGCTCTGTTACTAGCCAAAATAATACTTGTGTATTACTGCCTTTGTGTAAACACAACCGAGTGGTATTGGCGACTACCTGGCTAGCTAATGTCTCATTGTTGTGTAAACATTCCCTGCAAATTTGGTTGCTTTCCCAGGGCTTACGCCGAGCGCTGTCTATTGTGGACAATGGGTTTTCACCATTGAATGCTTTCTCATGCCTTGTAACATTTATCGGCAAAATATCGGCAATAGGTTTTAAGACTTTAAATGCAGAATTACTCGCCTCTCGCGACAGTGGTATAAAGGTCACCACAAGTACTTCGTTGATGTCGAACGCAAGTATCCTAGTTCAGGAATAATTTGTAAGAGGAATCTCTATTTTCAGGAGCTATCAACATAATTTTTATCTTCATACTTGGGTTATCGCTACTTGGATGTTACAGATGCAGTCATCTTCAGTATATAGGCCAGAGTATGTAATGATATGAAAAGGACATTAGGAGACGCATTATTATGGATGTACTAATAAGATGCCATGTGATTGAAGTGAAGAATTGTCTGAAACAAATAAATATGTTTAAATATTGTGGACCCAAAAACCAGGCGTTTGGAGCTATTGAATACTCATCAAGTTCTTGATCACCCAAACCATTCGCGAATACTGCACGATTGTTCATGTACACTCATTCTCATCAGTGCTTCAAATAATAAAGTATTATAATCCACAAACACATGCAACACACAGGCCGCTTTTTCTTCTTAGAAATACCATGTCCAATTGGAGAAGTCTAACAAAAGTAACAATCATTAAGATGGTTTGTCGGTTCCCTCCACACCATTTGAACTGCAAAATGCATCGATCGTCCTTTTCGGTTCAACCAGCAGCGCAGATTCGTTGCACAGGATTGACAACATATATGTGGGGCCCAATACCGGTCTTGGTCACCGATCTCACAACCAAAATAAAGGCTGTAAGCTTTCTTTAACCAAACCAACCCCACCCCCCCCCCCCCCCCCCCCCCCCCCCCCCCCCCCCCCCACCCCCCGCCCCCCCCTCCGCCCCCCCCCCCCCCCCCCCCCCTCCCCCCGTGATCTTGAAAACTAGAGCTAATTCGCAATTTTTAAGTTCATATTCGTGATCAGCATGTCCAAATTAGTTAAAAATAGCTACTTTTGTCTCGGATACATTTTGGCTGTTGTCCAGTGTAATGAGGAAGCTTTTACATGCTGGCATGAAAGATAAGGCAAATTAAAAAGTGCCAAGAAAGAGGCACTACAAACCAAATAAATGTAAGCCTGGGAAAAACAGAGATAAAAGTCATAATTAAAAGAATAGACTGGGATCAAAGCTTAAAAGGAAGACATGCAAATAAGCTGTATCAATTTCAAGGTCATATTTTTTCTAATGTCATAAACTGGGCTCATAAGCCTTGACTCTTCTCGTTTTAAATATGGGTGTATGTGAGTCACTTTAACAAATATTATAGTGTTATGCATCATAGAGACTACATGGGCTGCTATAACTTTTTGTGACAATTACTTCCAACATCTATTCTGTGTTAAATTTTGCCATAGTTCAAAATGCAATTTGTTGAGTCAATACTGTGAAAGAAATGTTTAAATTAATAACAATCAGCAAAGCGATCTTGTCCGCTATATAGCGTGAGCAAGCATACATTTTTCTTCTTGTTTCTTTAATTTTTAGATTAGTGGTTACTGATCTGCATGAAGTAAGATGTGGGTTGATGGAAATGTAAGAATACAGGGTGAATATTTATTATTCAGGAACATTTTATTTGAATAATTCAAATTAACTTTTCTCATGAGGAAACAGAACTGTCACAGCTTGATTAACAAACCGCGGACTGTCTGTGCTCCACTGGGAGCAGGTGCGTGATGTCAGTCGTGTATGAGAGGCAGTCAGAAGAGTGGTCTGAACTTGACAACACGAGTTCTGATTGGGGCAGTGAAGAAACGGGGGTCAAGAGAGCGACGAGGTTTTTGGTGGTGATGGTGGACTTGAATTGTCGAGTGCGAAAAGATATTTATTGGTGTGAATATAATGCATTTTGTGATCTGGGATTTTCATGAATGTGATGCACTTTGCTGACTATATATATTGTTGTAATTTTGTGGCCACAGTTTTTGAATACATTGGACAGAGTTGGGAATATGGCTTGTGTTGGTTATTACTTGAACGTGTTCCACTCCATCCCTTGCTCTCTTGTTTAGTATTTCGAGGACTAAGACATATGTGTGTTTAATATAAAATACGCTGTGTCAAGAACGATGTACTGTTTTTCCACATAGTCATCCCAAATGGTCATGCGCTTAATTATACTTTTTACAGTGAATGTATGCCTTCAGCAAAGAAATCAGTCCCCTGCAAATAGAATCACTATGACAGCTTCATTGAAATAGTCATCTTGTATTCATACTTTCCTTCATATCATGAGAAAAACTTATAAATTAGTTTCAGGTTACTGAGTTAATCTGTAATGTGATATAAAACAAATGTATGACAATAAATATTTTGGTACATTCATGGTGAAGATGGAAAATATGAACCAAATAGAAGAACACAACAGACAAAAGCAACAATCAAGATGGAAGTAATGAACCAGGAGTAAGTAAAGGAAAAAAAACAAGATTTAGGGATCCATTTTTGTTTTTGTTACCAAATGCACTTTATCTGCACATTATCATTCATAATCCTACACTCGACTCTTTCAAGCATGAAACATAATCTATATTTGCAGTTTATTCTTTCCCTTACTTCATTTTACTTACTTTGTTAAAGTTATTTCTAGCTTATTTTACATTTTGTTGTTGTTGATATTATATAACATTGGCTGGGTCAATGTCAGTCAAACTTCTAATCTCTACTGTTAATTAATAATAATAATAGCCCCTTCAGTCATAACAATGGGAATACGCCCCTGAAGTGACAGCCCTCAGCGGCTTATTTTCCTGGTGTTCATTCATTATGATGTTTTCTCTTCTCTTCTGCTTGTTGTGTGAGCTTCTTTTTGCTCAATATGAAGCGGCGCCGTAGATAGCATCGCCACTTGGTGCGGGCGGCAGCTTCATCCTCCCAGGTTGCTGGATTTTGTCCAGTGCCCTCACGTCTCTCTTGCACACATCTTTGAATTTCAGCTGCGGTTGCTCAACTGTTCTTTTGCCATCTGCCAGTTGTCCATAGAAAATATCTTTTGTGATACGACCATCTTTCATGCAGCGGACATGGCCAAGACAGCGTAGTCTGTGCTGTCTTAGCAGTGTAAACAGCTTTGAAGGCCAGCACATGACATATTGTTAAGTACAAAGAAAGATTCAACAAAAAAGAAAGGAATGAGGGGACAATACAAGAAACTAAGAGACAGGTGCTATTCTCTCCGAATCTGTAATGATGTGGTGAAATTGAAACAAGTCGAATGATCCTGGTTTTTGCAACACTGGCCAATTACTTAATAAGATCAAAACTCTTGGTGTAAGTTAAAAAAAAAAAAGAAATAAAGAAAATGAAAAGAACATGCTACAACGATATGAATTCAACACTAATACCATGTTTTATCTAACTCAGTCAGCACTTAACTTATATTGGTGAGAACACTGAAACAATAAATTCAGAAATTTTTTATTCCAAATTGTTCAGGGCAGAAGTAAATGAATTATTAAACACAAAACTTTAAAAGAACTATAGGTCTAAGAGAGGAATCATGCAACAACATATTAGAACAGACTAGAAACATTGTGATGGAATGACTCCTGTATTCCTCAACAATAAGAATCAGATGATGCAGACACAACAAACTCTTTAAAATTGAACAAACATTCGGGACCGAAGACACATCAAAAGTGAGGAATGCAGTAAGTGACCCATAGCTTGACTGCTTGCGTCAGCGAACCAGAGCTGACCAAGACCCTACTCCACCTCCAAGTGGTGGTCCTGGAAACAGGCTGCATCACTGCAGTCTGGATGAGAGAGTAGGGATCGAAGAGGGAAGGTTAACCCGGTCCCAAAAATGCCATGCAAAAAACGGATGTGTCGGGCTAAAAGGCGCAGATATCGCAGCTTTGCTGTAAACGGCGACACAACGTAACAGATGTCCTTTTTAGGATGAATGCAGAAGAAGAAGAACAAACATTCTGGGATGTGTCAAAGATGTAGATCTGACAGAAAAAAAAAGAGAACAAATCAACTAACAAGCTAATAAAGTTTAAAAAGCTGCAGAAAAATATAAGTCAGTAATACTCAAATCACACTTTACACCTCAGCAGATATCTATGATGTGACAAACGTACCTCATCTAACGAAGTTAAAAACTGTTCTGCTATATCACTATGCCGCTGAGATGGAAGCGGAGGCAATAAATCCTCAGGATCAAATGCTGGAGGAGGTAATGGGTTCATTTTTATTTCTTGACTCAATGTTTTTGGTGTGATACAAGGCCCAATGCTGCCTGGCATGGGAAACCTCTTGTCTTGGGGGCCTAACGGGCCTAATAGTTGATCTGGCCACACAGTCCGAGTTCCTATAGGAAGACAGAAATGGCATAAGCAGTTATATGTAATGTCTAGGAACAATTCTTACAACTCTTTATAATACTACCAATCACAATTACTTTTTCTACTATTACTAATAAATATCATAATAATAAATCAGGCATGTCGCTATAGGCAACTAACATGAGGATGTGCATGTGGCTTGAAACCTCATCATTTCAAACAAACTGATTCAGAAATTACCACTGCAAGAACGCATGAATGCTTTAGTGCAAGTTCTTGCAAGGGGGCAAGCTGCAGTTGTGGCTCCATTTTCCTTAACACTCTTCAGACCGGAAATATAAAAAATCGTTCCAAACGGAACGATGACTTTTGAAGTAAAAAAAGCACATTTATTTTTTAATTTTGACTTCAAATCTATGTTTTATATTAAGAATACATGTAAAAAATTACATTTGTGCTAAAAAATATAGCTTTCACTTATTTTGACTTTGAAATTACACGCAGAAAAACGTAAACACCACATTTGTCCGTCCGCCATTTTGGATATTTTCCTATCAACTCAACTTAACAGGTCGTAAACAAAATGCAGTCTGAAAATGACTACAATGCATTTAGTGATGTAGATTCCTGTTCTGATGATTATTCAGAGGACTTGGAAACGTCTGATGAGTTGGATGGCGAAAATACAGCTCAGAACAACTCAGATCACCAGCCATACATGCAAAGGTAATGTTACTTCGTTAACGAAATGATAACAGCTGATTTTGAAAAGTAGTAAAACAGTCGTTTTAGTGGGCTATTGTAGTCAGTATAGCTGCTTTCTGTTTGTTTTTGAAAAAAAGAAACAAATATTTCACCTTTCAAACAGTTAACAAAGAACTCATGGCACCAGGAAATAAATATAAAGTGGATCGGACGTAACTTCTGAATCAGCTGATTTTTCTGACCTCATTTGCCGTGTCTCTGCTTTTAAAAATTATTATTTACATCACATGACTTTATGATTGACAGTATTCCTTTGTACGGAAAATGTAATGTGTGTCAATTTTCCTGTGTACACTAAACTGTAACTTTGAATTCTATTGTTGATCTGTAAAAATTAATTTTAAATTGTTCTTCTTGCAGATGTTTTGGTTCTGATGGACTTGATGAAGGCCCACCTTCCAACCCTCCACCTTTTTCGCCTGAGAGGGTTCCAGGTCTGCAACTGTCAGAGGTAAGCACCAGAGAAAATACAAAGCAGTTTTTGAGACCCATTGACTTCTTCAAACTGTAATTTTATGAAAGAATGTTTATAAGAAAATGGTGTTTTCTTTTTGACAATATATTAGAGACAAGCCAACAAAATGGGGGATGAAGTTATGGGTTCTTGCTGATGCTGTTAGTGGATATACTTTGATGTTTATTTAGGTAGGATAACTGCAAATGGACCATTTGGTTTAGCTTATACTGTAGTTAGTTATGAATCTTATGAAATCTTTGGTGAGTCAAGGATATAGGGTTTATTTTGATAGTTTGTATACATCCAATCAGTTACTGAAGGACTTGTGGAGTTAGGGGATTGGAGCTTGTGGCACATTTCTTAGAAACAGAAAGAGATTTCCAGCTGCACTTTCAAATATAAAGGAATTTGAAAAAAATAGTATCAGAGGTGCAGTGAGGTGGGTTAGAGATAAAGAATTACTAGCACTGCAGTGGAGAGGTAACAAAACTATAACACTGGTTTCAAGCATTTACAATGCAAATGGCCTTAGGTTCGATAAGCATAGAACTAAGGTTAATTGGAATTTTCAAGAACTTAATGTTAGACAGCCAAATCTTGTAAGGGATTACAATATATACATGAAAGTAGTGGACAAGAGTGACCAGCCAATTAACAAGTACAATGTTTTGAGAAAGACCAATAAATATTGGAAAACTTTTTTTTTTCCCTTTCTGGATATTGCTATGGTAGATGCTTACATTTTATTTCAAGACTAGCAGAAAAAACCCCAGATGTGGAAGACTGGCTAGATATGGTCAGCTAGATTTTACAGAAGAACTAATCCGGAATTGGGGAACATAAGTTTGTATGATGATGAACTACTTGCTTCACAGCCACCAGTTTTTTCTCGGCACACCATGGACCCCAAGTTTACAGAGACAAAAATTGAAAAAGAAATTGTAAGCTTTGATATCAGATTGTAAAGATTGAAAGAAAAACAAAAGTTAAATGTAAAGTTTGTGATATTTTTTTTTTAATGTTTTCATGAAGGTAGGAATTGTCTGTCAGAATACCACAAGCCTTAGTAGGAAATATATAAAGATGTGTTGAGTCTTTATTATGTCACTCTCATAATTGATTTTACTTATGCGTTACTGATCATACAATGTTACACTAGAAATATACGCCCACGGCGACCGTTGCCTCAATTGGCTGTGTGTGGTGTACCCGGAAACGGGGCCTCCCAGCACTGAGGCACAGTTAAGTCCCCGATGTCACTTATCGGTGCAGAATTGAGAGAGATGGCTGAGCATCACAATCCCCCCTGTGTTGCAGCATGATGAGAACCCAGCATTGCACACTGAGCTTGGGGGATCACTTGGGCACCAGACTTAATACTGGCTCTTGACTGGATGGCCGCATGCAGGAGATTTCTACAATGGAGGGTTGGCAGGTGGTGGGTATCTGGAAGTGGCTCTGTGCAGGACGTGAGGATTCCTTGGGAGAGCCCAAAACCAGAGCACAGCATTGTGCAAGCTCTGCATAGTTGGAGAGCCCCCTGGATGACGGGGAATGCACAGTGTGCTACCCCACCTATCCCCAACTGCTAACTTAGAACCAGAAGTGGGGTCCTCTGTATGCGTGCCAGGCCAGGATAAAACGCCTGGGAAAGAGACTGGAGCTCAGAACTCCCTAACTCAAAGTTGCAGGATGGCAGAAAAGCCACGGGAAAGACAGGGCTATTTTGAAGATAACGCAACCATATTTTCACCATACGAGCTCGGACGCCGCCTCGGTAAACAAGGTCCGCGCAGAGCAGTGACACCCCCAGGCTGCTTGCGAATAGTCTACTACTGGGAACATAAACAGATTAGGGATGAGCCCACTCTCCCGTTGAGCAGGTGCTAAAGTCGTAGATACTGGGCCAGAAGGCGCACCGGAAACCACAGTATCATGCAACTCGCTTTTTTTTTTTCTATGGAGAGTACACCGTCAAATAAATCTCGTTCTGGTGCTCGCCCTGTGGAGCTCCACCAGGCAGGTGCAGTGCCGGGCTCTGAGCCTCGACAGAGCCCACCCTCAGCTACTGGAGGACCCTCTAGACCGTCTTGTGGAGTCAGCAGACGGCGGAGGAGAACTACTGACCAAAACAAAACAGAAAAAGAGAAACCCAGAGTGCCACTTGTCATAATGCACTGGAATGCAGAGGGAGTGAACAGCAAGCAGGCTGGATACAGCAAAAAGACAGAGCTGGAAAACATCTTGTATGAGAAGCAAGTCAGTGTTTGCTGTATCCAAGAGACTCACTTGAAAGCAGATCAAACCTTTAAAATAAGGGGATATCAATGCTTCAGATCCGACAGAAAAGATAGACGAAAAGGAGGAGTACTTACTCTTGTAAGGAATAACATTCCTGCACACGAAAGGAAAACCTTCATGGATGGAGCAGAATATCAGCTGCTGCAGATAAAGGTAGACAAGATGGAAATAGAACTCCTGAACTATTACTGTCCGAACAACAAACCTCTGAGTCTCAGCTCTATACAGGTACCAGCCACCAACTTTATAGCAGTTGGAGACTTTAATAGCCACTCCCAGAGCTGGGGCTATAACCATCTGGATCACAGAGGTGAAGAGGTTGAAACTTGGCAAGATGATCACTCCCTAATCCTAGTCAATAATGCCACAGATACTCCTACCTTCTACTCCAGAGGATGGCACACAACTTCAACACCAGATCTTGCCTTCTCCACACCAGATATAGCTGGATCTATTAGTAGAGAAGTAGGAGATCAACTAGGGGGAAGCGACCATCGCCCAATCTTTCTTACTGTCCAGAGTGCAACTCTCAGTACAGGCCCAGCCATTACAAGATGGAACTACAAAAAAAAGCCAACTGGGGTTTATTCAGGCATCAGGTGAACACGCTGCTGTCTACCCTCAAGGTACAGAACCGAGATATTAATGAAGTGGTAAAAGACTTCAACAGATGCATACTACAAGCTGCAAAAGAAACCATTCCCAAAGGATGCCGGCGTAACTACATACCATACTGGTCCAGCACACTCCAAGAACGTCAGGAAGCTATGGACAAGGCTAGAAAGAACGCAGAGTCTCAGCCTTCACTTGAAACTCACAACAAATGGAAAAAGGCTGTAGCAGAGTTTCAGAGAACAAAGCTAGAAGAAAAACGGAAAAGCTGGAGAACTAAAACGGCATCGCTGAACCTTGAGAAAGACGGCAGGAAACTTTGGAGATTAGTCAAGTCTCTAAATGAAGAGTGTTCCTCACCAAGGCAGACTATCACATTGGATGAAGGTGGCAAACTTTTCAGAGGAAAACAAGCTGCAGACTTGTTTGCTAGAAGATACAGTTCAGAAAGCAACTTACCCATTAACATAGACCATCAGAGAGAGATAAGAAAAGAAATACTGGCAACCATGGGACAGACAGATACTCCTGCCCCAATGAGGGAACCCATCACACTAGGAGAACTACAGAAGGCTATTTCCAAGCTTAAGTTTCAAAAGTCACCCGGCCCAGATGTGGTGAAGTGGGATGTTATAAATATTTATAGGGGACTTAGTGTACTGACTGAGATCAGCTGTGAAGGTATCTATATCTATTAAAAGTAGTGTATTATAGATAACCTTACTTGCTACCACATATCTCTTTATCTCAGTCAGAATTATTCTGGAATAGTGTGATGCTACGTTATGTGTCTAGGGTATGTGTATGAAGAAGTGTAAGTCACAACAACAGACAGATAAACAATTTAATGTAATCCACTACTCTTGACAACACTGTGACACTCACATACATATAACACTCTACAAAGATATCTTAAAAGAGTCACTGATAAACTTTCGAATAACAATATGTATTCATTACTGGCATGAATGAATATGTGTCCTGATTCAACTACAAGGGAACCAGGAATCACAATCAATTTAAATTACAAGTTATGTACAGAATGTATTTAATATGAATATTGTAGTGACATATATTATTACAAATGTTCTATGTGTGTCAGTTGTGTAGTAGTAAAATGAGGTAATACTGGTTTTGTTTTGTTCAAGCTCTGTTGGTATTTGTCATCATGACTTCAATAGTTTGTCTTTAGGGACTATTATTGGAGATGTTCACAGTTCCTGATTTTAAGACAAGTAAATTCCCCTCTGAATGGTATTTTTATAAAGTTATTTCAAGATGAGGGGACATAATGTTGAGCTCAGCTGGCAAATTCGCTTATCTGGCGTGATGGCGGCAGGAAAGGACTCCTCTGCTCGAATTCTCCTCTGGGCTCAGGAGACACCTCACTGATAGCTAAAAAGACCAAGGAGTATGCTGTCCGACACTGGATTCAGCAAATCTCTGACCAGATGCTGCTCAGTACCATCAAGACCACTGTCCCTGAAATCAAGAAGGATGTACCTTCTACTTCATAACTAATTTATATTCTCTTTTACACTGATCACAATACAGCACAAACATTGCGTTCAGAGCGTTAGGCCAACAGTCAGCTTCATTTGAAATACTTTATTCCAGTATTACCCTTCTTAATGGTTACTACGCCTCTGCACTTCCAGTATTATTTCTTTCTAGTCCATCATCCAGGTGTCAGTGTACTATTTGGCCATTCCATGCCGTTTTACTTCTCTCCGACACCCTCTGTTCAGGCTGGAGCATTATAGGCTTTACCTCACGTTTGCCACTGAACTACACATATATATACAGGCATAAATCAACAATTCACATTCAATTTTTCATTAAAAGATACTGAATGGTTCAAGCTTACCACAATTTCATGGAAATAAACACAGATACGTTGATTAGCAATGAATTCTGGCACAAACTGGCACAAATTCCGTTCTGCCTATGTTCCAGGCTTTTATTTTAGCAAAAATGTGAGCTAGCTTCAACGTACTGTCGCTTTATCAAGCTTATTTGAATTAGTGGTCTCGAACTAACGCTCCCAAGTGTGTATATCAGCGAGACTGGCCAATGAGCCACGTTTCGACAAGTGTTTGAAAAAATGTTATCTTTTCCCGTCTCCCCTAACAACCAAGATAGTATTTATAACCCGACCAATCGTGGTTAGGCTTTCATTTGTTGCGCTCCAATCAATTTGGAGTTTACATGGTAGGCTATTTATGTAACGTAAGGTTTTTTCAAACACGTTATAAAAAAAATTTTATGAGCAGAAATGATTTTATGCTGTCAGGCACCCCCAATATTTTATTTTGGGTATAATTTATTAATTCCTGGACTATTTGCGTAACGTTTTACATATTATTTGTCAGCAAACCCTAAGGAACCCAAAAATACTAATTTAAAGGAGCTACGTGGCTGCGTTCAAAATATGCAATTTCTTCTATCTCCTGTTTAGAAGATGTGCTGTCTGGGTACTGTTATGTGTTCAAACGTAAACCCATATAATGTTGTCTTTTCTAATAAGAGTCTGTTATGATTTATAAACCTAACTCTGGGAAAGGGTAGTGTATTTTATCACTGTCCGTCTGAAAAAAAAAATTAGTGCATGTAGACTTACACGCGTGATGGTGGTAATTGTGTATCGCGCGAAGCGGGTTTAGTGTTCGGCTTTCTGCCTCTCCCTTCTCTTTTTATCCCTTTAGTCCATCTGTTCGTTCGTTTTGGTAACGCAGTATAATTAATGTTAGGGTTAATTTAGGTCATTACGCAGTACGTCTCAATGTTTTTCCAAGAATTACAGCACACGTTTCATTGAAGAAGGCGGGTAATAATACAGTAAGCTTTACTATCAACGTGAAAGCGTTACAATTTGCAGACGAAGCAGAAAACAAGGGGGATTTCGAGTACATTCTTTGTGACAGCACTGTCATTTTCCCATTGCTCTTCTCTTTATTAATTTTATTTGTTAGGCTTTATATTTACCTAATAATTTATATATGTGGATTAGAATATTTCATGACACTTCCCCTCTTAAAACAGACATTATATGTCAGTCCTTTATTCTATATACACATAGAGAAATTTATTATTATTTCTGGGGTTTACGGTGATTCTCATCACACGGATGGCGGCTTAAAAAATCCGCTCCCAGATTTGTTTTTTCCAGATATATATTCAATGCTAAAATTATATGGAGCCAGAAGCAAAGACCATCGGAGTAACCTAGAGTTCTCATGCTTAGCCTGTGCTAAAAACGATAAAGGTTTGTGGTCAGTTTGCAACTTAAATGCCTTCCCATATAGATAAATATTGAATTTCTTTATTGCCCATATTACTGCAAGACATTCTTTTTCGCTAGTTGAGTAGTTGATTTCAGCTTTATTCAACTTTCTGCTAGCATATGCCACTGGGCTTAATTCCCCATCCAATGCATCTGATTTCTGTAGTAAAGTTGCACCTAGCCCAATATTACTTGCATCCGTCCTTACTATGAATTCTTGACTTAAGTCAGGTAATTTCAAAATGGGTTTACTTGTGAGCTTTTCCTTCAATTCTTGGTAAGTCATTTCACATTGTGGTGTCCATGTAATGCGATCTGGAAGTCCTTTACGTGTCAATTCCGTTAAAGGTGCACATATGGAATTAAAGTTTTTGATATACTTCTGGTAGAAACCACATAATGAGACAAAGGATCTCACGTCCTTCTTGGTTTGTGGTCTCGGGGCTTTCTGTAGTTTCTCTAAATTCTTTGGGTCAGGGGTCATGTTTCCCTGATAAACTGTGTGTCCCAAAAATTCCAATTCTTTACATCCAACGCAACATTTGGTTGGTCGGGCTGTTAAATTTGCCTCCCTAAGTCGATCAAACAGCATGTTCAGAGAGTCAATGTGTTCCTCAAATGTTTCTGTTGCTATAAGGATATCATCCATAAAATTTGTTATACAGGGATTATTCAGAGGATCCAATAATTTTCTCATCATTCTAGAGAAGACACTAGGCGCATTCTTCAATCCAAATGGCAATCTATTAAACTCATAGTGTCCTTCTGAGGTACTAAAAGCTAGGTATGGTCTAACCTCAGGCTTTACTGGAATCTGATAGTATCCTTTACTCAGATCCACTTTTGAGAAATATTTAGCTTTATTTAGTCTGGCAAACAGCTGATTTGTATCCGGCAATGGATCCACCTGTCCTTCTGTAATAGCATTCAGTCTCCTGTAATCTATACAGAGTCTATGTTCTCCAGAGGGCTTCCTTAAAAGTACAACACCGGAACTATACGAAGACTCACTGTGCGAAATAATTCCTTCCTTCAACAGATAGTCTATCTCTTCCTTCAAAGCTTTTTCCTTAGCAAACGGAATCGAATATGGTTTCATACAGACAGGTGTGGAGTCTATTAATTTCATATCATATTCCAATAGGTTTGTATGCCCTGGTCGGTCTGTTAACACCTCTGCATGATTATTTAGAACCTGTTGCACTCTCTCTTTCTGAGTTTTCGTTAAATGTGTACTGATTTTCCCCTGTGCCGCTGTCTCATAGGGGTGTAATGGATATTCAAATGATGAAAGTGGTTCCTTTTTCATCTCCATGGCGATGGACAAGGTCAACAAGTGTGTCTCTTCCTGATGTTCTCTTTCCAAATATTTCTTCAGGAGATTCACATGATAGATTTTTTCTTTCCCCTTCTTATCTATCTTATAATGTGTTCTAGACACCTTCTCTAGAACTGTATATGGACCCTGCCATCCAATTTGTAACTTATTTTGACTCCCGGGCAAAAGAAGCAGTACTTTCTCTCCCACAGCCAAATTTCTGTCTTTCGCCTTCCTGTTATAATAGGCAGCATGTTTCTTCCTGGCTTGTTTCAAATTTTCATTGGCAAGTTTCCAGCCAGTTTTTAACCGAGTGGTCAGCTCATTCACATACTGGTATGAAGATGTAATGTTTTCCTCTGCCTTTTCATCAGTCCACGTTCTTAACAAAGCTACATATGGACCTTTAATTGTGTGGACCTATTTGTCCATGCACCGGTATGGTCTCTTCCACTTGAAGCTTTATAGTGATGATTTTTCCTTCCAGAATTATCATTCACAAAACGACCGCTACCAATTCTTTTGGGGCTTTCTCCCCTCTTAAAATTCTTGATGAGAGATTTCCTCTCTACATCCTCTTCCTCCAGTTTGTTTAAGTCCGATTGAGGGATTTTCGGCTTATCCTGGGGTAAGACATCCTTTTGCACTCTCCGCATAGTGGCCATTGTAAAACAGTTAAGTGAAGCTTGTCCGTGAAAAGGGGCTTCCCATTCCATTTGGTCCACTTTATCAAATCTATTTTTCCTTTTATTGTCAGGCCTGATTTTGCCTCGGGGCGTGTCCAGGTCCTGATCCATGTTCCCACTTGTGGGTGTTCCCTCATGTGCTATGCTACACCTTTCTACAAAATTCTCAATGTCCCATCTTGCTTTGGGCCAATAATAATTGTGAGCCACCTTTTGAATGATGGTACCTATCTTCTCATGGTCCCCATCTGGTTTCACATGTAAGCTCCTTATTAAGTCTGCCCTATATCTTTTTGGAAGAACCAGCTGTCCGTGACCATGGGATCTAGTTCCGGCCTTCCTATACATCAACTTGTTTTTCATGTAAAAATCTCCCTTGCCTGGAGTTGTATGACAAGTTGACAATTTTCTGAAACAAGGCTTGAGTGTTTTATCCCCAGCCTGTGCCTTCCTCATCTCTTCTGGAGTGGTATCTAACATAATATCCTCCTCCTGTCTTGAGGTCGACCTGACCTGAAGGGTTGCCATATACACAGGTTTCCTTCTGCAACGGTCAGTGTCATGATTGTCCATCTGACAATTTTTACACCACCTTTTTCCTTGGTTGAAAGATTTTCTTTCATCATATTTCCTTTCATCGAATTGTGGGAATTTATTTTTATTTTCATACCGTGGCCTATCAAATTGGTGCTTACCTTTATTTTGATCCTTAGGATCAAATTTATTAAAGTTCTGTGGTGCCCTAAAGTTGTCCACCTGTTTCTTTTTATTACCTGTTACCTCTGCTTGAGCTGCTTGATACCTTTCAGCAACATTTAGCAACTCACCCAGCCTCTCTGCACCTTGTTCCATGAGAAACTTTCTCAGGTCTGGAGCCATGGACTCTCTTAGTTGCTCTATAAGGACCATTTCCTTAAGATCTTGGGTTTTCCCCAGAGAAGTCCATTTCTCCAAGTATGTCTCTATGCGTGCAGAGAACTGGTGATAGGTTTCACCTGACAGTAGTTTAGCATTCCTAAATTTTTTCCTGTAAAACTCTGCATTCTTTTCATACCTTAACAAAAGAGCCTGCTTTAGCATGTCATAATTTTCCTGATCACCTCTGCTCATTTTTGCAAAAACTTCATAAGCTGCCCCACGAAGTCCCTGAGATAACTTTAAGCTCCACCTTTCTCTCTCCAACCCATACGTGGTAGCTAATAGTTCGTACCTATTTATATAGCTCTCAATATCATCGTCTTTCTCAACAAAATGATCTAAATGAAAATTCATAGCTGAGATTGAGGCTCCTTGAGTAACCGTAGCATCAGAGGCAAAGGGACTGGCACCATTTTCAGGAGCATGGCCTTGAAACTCAAACTCCCTTAGTCGTAATTCATGTTCCCTTTGTAATCTTTTCTCCTCCTTTTCTGCTTCCCTCTCTGCAGTCAATCTCTTCTCTTCCCTTTCTGCAGTCTGTCTTCTTTCCTCGGCTTCCCTTTCTGCAGCTAATTTCTTCTCTTCTGCTTCCAATTTCTTAGCCTCTTTGTCAGCCTCAATCTGCAACCTCTTAGTCTCAGCCTCCAACTTTCTTTCGGCCTCTTTTTCTAATCTTCTTTCTTCGCGTTCAATAAATTTGTCACATTCCGTTGTGACATAGGCAACCATAACTTGCCCATCTAATCCTAACTCTTTTGCAGTCTGAACCGCAGCAGATCGAAATTTGGCCAGGTCCGCCATTGTCTATTATGTAAATTTATACAATGTCTAACCAACAATTCAATCTCTAATGGACAACACAGGCACCGTGAGCTCAACCTTATTTAATTCCACCCAAGGATACCTTTTAATTCTTATATTCCCTGAAGTGAATTACCCCCAATATTTTTAATAGTTAAAGATTCAAAATCCCGGACGAGCCCCCAATATATGTGGTGAAGTGGGATGTTATAAATATTTATAGGGGACTTAGTGTACTGACTGAGATCAGCTGTGAAGGTATCTATATCTATTAAAAGTAGTGTATTATAGATAACCTTACTTGCTACCACATATCTCTTTATCTCAGTCAGAATTATTCTGGAATAGTGTGATGCTACGTTATGTGTCTAGGGTATGTCACAACAACAGACAGATAAACAATTTAATGTAATCCACTACTCTTGACAACACTGTGACACTCACATACATATAACACTCTACAAAGATATCTTAAAAGAGTCACTGATAAACTTTCGAATAACAATATGTATTCATTACTGGCATGAATGAATATGTGTCCTGATTCAACTACAAGGGAACCAGGAATCACAATCAATTTAAATTACAAGTTATGTACAGAATGTATTTAATATGAATATTGTAGTGACATATATTATTACAAATGTTCTATGTGTGTCAGTTGTGTAGTAGTAAAATGAGGTAATACTGGTTTTGTTTTGTTCAAGCTCTGTTGGTATTTGTCATCATGACTTCAATAGTTTGTCTTTAGGGACTATTATTGGAGATGTTCACAGTTCCTGATTTTAAGACAAGTAAATTCCCCTCTGAATGGTATTTTTATAAAGTTATTTCAAGATGAGGGGACATAATGTTGAGCTCAGCTGGCAAATTCGCTTATCTGGCGTGATGGCGGCAGGAAAGGACTCCTCTGCTCGAATTCTCCTCTGGGCTCAGGAGACACCTCACTGATAGCTAAAAAGACCAAGGAGTATGCTGTCCGACACTGGATTCAGCAAATCTCTGACCAGATGCTGCTCAGTACCATCAAGACCACTGTCCCTGAAATCAAGAAGGATGTACCTTCTACTTCATAACTAATTTATATTCTCTCTTTTACACTGATCACAATACAGCACAAACATTGCGTTCAGAGCGTTAGGCCAACAGTCAGCTTCATTTGAAATACTTTATTCCAGTATTACCCTTCTTAATGGTTACTACGCCTCTGCACTTCCAGCATTATTTCTTTCTAGTCCATCATCCAGGTGTCAGTGTACTATTTGGCCATTCCATGCCGTTTTACTTCTCTCCGACACCCTCTGTTCAGGCTGGAGCATTATAGGCTTTACCTCACGTTTGCCACTGAACTACACATATATATACAGGCATAAATCAACAATTCACATTCAATTTTTCATTAAAAGATACTGAATGGTTCAAGCTTACCACAATTTCATGGAAATAAACACAGATACGTTGATTAGCAATGAATTCTGGCACAAACTGGCACAAATTCCGTTCTGCCTATGTTCCAGGCTTTTATTTTAGCAAAAATGTGAGCTAGCTTCAACGTACTGTCGCTTTATCAAGCTTATTTGAATTAGTGGTCTCGAACTAACGCTCCCAAGTGTGTATATCAGCGAGACTGGCCAATGAGCCACGTTTCGACAAGTGTTTGAAAAAAATGTTATCTTTTCCCGTCTCCCCTAACAACCAAGATAGTATTTATAACCCGACCAATCGTGGTTAGGCTTTCATTTGTTGCGCTCCAATCAATTTGGAGTTTACATGGTAGGCTATTTATGTAACGTAAGGTTTTTTCAAACACGTTATAAAAAAAATTTTATGAGCAGAAATGATTTTATGCTGTCAGGCACCCCCAATATTTTATTTTGGGTATAATTTATTAATTCCTGGACTATTTGCGTAACGTTTTACATATTATTTGTCAGCAAACCCTAAGGAACCCAAAAATACTAATTTAAAGGAGCTACGTGGCTGCGTTCAAAATATGCAATTTCTTCTATCTCCTGTTTAGAAGATGTGCTGTCTGGGTACTGTTATGTGTTCAAACGTAAACCCATATAATGTTGTCTTTTCTAATAAGAGTCTGTTATGATTTATAAACCTAACTCTGGGAAAGGGTAGTGTATTTTATCACTGTCCGTCTGAAAAAAAAAATTAGTGCATGTAGACTTACACGCGTGATGGTGGTAATTGTGTATCGCGCGAAGCGGGTTTAGTGTTCGGCTTTCTGCCTCTCCCTTCTCTTTTTATCCCTTTAGTCCATCTGTTCGTTCGTTTTGGTAACGCAGTATAATTAATGTTAGGGTTAATTTAGGTCATTACGCAGTACGTCTCAATGTTTTTCCAAGAATTACAGCACACGTTTCATTGAAGAAGGCGGGTAATAATACAGTAAGCTTTACTATCAACGTGAAAGCGTTACAATTTGCAGACGAAGCAGAAAACAAGGGGGATTTTGAGTACATTCTTTGTGACAGCACTGTCATTTTCCCATTGCTCTTCTCTTTATTAATTTTATTTGTTAGGCTTTATATTTACCTAATAATTTATATATGTGGATTAGAATATTTCATGACACCAGACAAAATCAGCAACGAAATGCTAGTAAATCTGAGCTCAGCAGCAAAGACAAAACTGCTTGAGATATTCAACCACAGCTGGTTGAAAGGAACGGTACCCCAAGTATGGAGAGAAGCCATCACAATACCCATACTAAAGAAAGGGAAATGTAAGACCGAGGCTGCAAGTTACCGGCCAATCAGTCTCACAAGCTGTGTTGGGAAGACTATGGAGCGAATAGTCAACCACAGATTGAAATGGTATTTAGAGTCTGAGCAGATCCTGGTGCCGGAACAGGCTGGATTTAGAGAATGCTACAGTATAGAAGACCAAGTTACTTACTTGTCTCAAGCAATAGAAGATGCCTTTCAGGAGAAGAAAAAGGTCCTAACGATCTGGGTCGACTTCAAGCAGGCCTTTGACAGGGTGTGGAAAGATGGCCTCATTGCAAAACTTGGGAGAGGTGGAATCCAAGGCAACATGATGAAATGGATCCAGTCATACTTGCATAACAGGAGAACTAGAGTCACTCTTGACGGTCTGCAGAGCAGAAAAGTGTTGCTCCATCAGGGGGTACCTCAAGGAGGAGTAATTTCCCCTACACTCTTCCTTGTTTACATCAATGACCTGGTGAAAGATCTCCCTGCAGGAGTGAAAGCTGCCTTATATGCAGATGACCTAGTACTCTGGTGCGCTGATGAAAATGTCACCACAGCAAATTATAGAATGCAGCGGGCAGCAGACATGCTAGTGTCATGGGCAGAGAAATGGCTTATCACAATAAACACAGACAAAACCTCCACAACACTGTTCTCCCTCGCCCCCAAGGACAAATCAGCTAACATACACCTAGGGACAACCGTTATCAAGGAAGAAAGCTACCCCACCTATCTTGGGGTGACATTTGACCAAAGGCTTACATGGAATAAGCATATTGAAAATGCAGAAGGAAAGGCCCGAAGACGACTAGGCATACTCAGAAAATTGGCAGGTACCAACTGGGGAGCAAATGAACGAAATCTAAAGAAGATTTATAGTGGAGTAATAAGACCACACTTAGAGTTTAGCTCAGCAGCATGGTCATCAGCTGCTAACTCACATCTGCAGTCCTTGGACAAGGTGCAAAATCAAGCTCTCAGGCTCATTACAGGAGCCATGAAAACTACACCAATAACAGAGATGCAGAAGGTTGCTGGATTACAGACATTGTCCCATAGAAGAGACACAAAGACCATGATCCAGATGGAAAAGTACAACAGTATGCCAACGCACCCAATGAAGGCAAGACTAGATGATCTGGCATTGGGACGTCTAAAGCGTAGCAGCTTTGTGCACCGGGGAAAAAGACTTATAAGACAGCATCAAGAAGACCTATCTATGAAGACAACACCACTGAAGCCCACCCTATACCCTGTACCATGGGAGCAGGCCAGCAGTGCCCTCCAAATTAATACGTCGGTCAGTGGTCTCACAAGTGGATGTGAGTATAATGATCTGCAAAAACGAACTGCTACATTGAGTATGATCCAAGAAAGCTATCCCGATCAATCATGGATACATGCCTATACAGATGGATCAGCAACTAATGCTGTTAGGAATGGAGGTGCCGGTATCTTTATCTCATATCCTGACAACCACTATGAGACTAGGCACATTCCCACTGGTAAATTCTGTTCCAACTATACAGCTGAGGTTCAAGCTCTAGAGCAAGCTGCAAATATGATTTATAACACCAACTCTGACTGCCACCAGGTAGTCATCCTCACAGATGCACTGTCTGTCCTGCAAGCTCTCAAGGGTGGTAAACTCCCGCATCTGAGAAATGAACTAAACAAGGTAGCTGCCAAAAAGAGAACCATACTTCAGTGGGTACCATCTCATTGTGGTGTACCCGGAAATGAAAAGGCAGATAAACTTGCAAAAAAGGGAGGAGAATGTGAACAAGAAGATAATGAAGTCACATACTTTGAGAAAAAAGAGAGCTATCCAGACTATAAGAAGAGAACAGAACCAACCCAAAGACGACTATCACACTCTCGACCGGCAGGGACAGATAACTATTTTTCGACTCAGGACAGGGCATAACAAACTGAATAAACACATGCACAAGTTACGATTGTCTGCTTCACCACTGTGCACATGTGGATTAAACGAACAAACTGCTGAGCATGTTCTACAGGACTGTCCTCTGTATGACCAGTTAAGAAAGATATACTGGCCCAATGACTCAACACTAAATTCAAAGCTATATGGAGTTAAAGAGGAACTTCAAACAACAGTCGAATTCATCATGAGAACTCGTCTGACGGTGTAATCATCAAAGATGCGATCGCAAGAAGAAGAAGAACTAGAAATATGTCTACTGAAGTCATATTTCATTATTTTAGCTAAGATGTTGCAGCTACCTATAATAACTGTAATGTATTCAGTGGAAGATTTTTTTTTTTAATTTTTTGTGTGTGAAAAGCCGAGTTATGTAACATTTCAAAAATTTGCATTTTATTATTTAATGTTTGATTGTTTTGGAAATGTAACATATAATGCAGAAATGGTCAGACTACAATAAAATATGACTGTTGTTAATTGTTCTGATAATACTTTATGTTTTTCTTCTTTGTGAAATATCATGTTTATAATTGTTGTGTATTTTTCCTGTTCACTTTCCTTCAATTTTTTTAAAACTCACATTGATGAAAATTTTTAAAATAATAATTTTACATCTAAATATGGTAGTCTGTTTAATTACAAACAATTTGATGTATAACACTCTTGGGTAGACTTCAAATTATAATGTATCAAGGAACATTAGAAGTCAGATATGTCAGAGTATGAGAAAATGATACAAAATATCAGGTCTGAAGAGAGTTAAGGAGTTAAAAAAAATATTTTAAACATAGGCTTTTAATGCACTAAAAAGCCACAAATAATTTCTCAAGGAGTTTATAGCTTGCAGTAAAAAAAATGTAACATCAAATTGACAAAAAGCGTGCGGCGCTTAAGCGCTTATCATATATTTTTATCCATAAGTGTGTAATGTAAAGCAGAAGTTAATTTCATGTAGAATCAGCGCCCCAGGCTGTTTGTCATTTTGATGTTAACATTTGTTGACTGCAAGCTATAAACTCCTTGAAAAATTCTTTGTGGCTTTTTAGTGCATTAAAAGCCTGTGTTTAAAATATTTTTTATTTTCTTCTTTTTAGTGTTATTTTTTTGTTTTGTTTTTAAATTTAAGTCAAATGTAATCGATCCGCTAATGACATTATCAGTTTGTGATAAACAAGTCCAGAGCACAGAAGGCGGATTTCATTATTCAGTATATTACACGGAAAATTAAAATTTTATTTTATTTTTTATTTAAATTTTGATAAGAGTTGTAAATTACATTTTTTAAAATGTAGTTGTCAGTTGTGTGTATGTCTGTGCATGCGCGTGTGTTAGTGTGTGTGTGTGGAAGGTGGGGGGGGGGGGGCTTCTTTCTTTCTTTTGATCCTTAGCAGCCGACCTTCAAAGCAGTCAGTGGCCATCACATCTGGTGGCGTTTTGTAGGGCAGCAACAAATTGATTCCACTTTGCTCGGTCGGTGGCCATCCTTCGTGCAGTGCCCCAACTCTGGTTCATTCTTTGCATCTCAGCCTCCACAGTCCTCCGCCAAGTTGTTTTTGGTCGGCCTCTCTTTCATTTTCCTTCAGGTCCATAGCATAGCTGTTCTTGTGATGGCATCGGGGTCTCTTCTGAGGACATGGCCAACCCAACATCAGTGTCTGCCAGCTATGATGGTGTGCATGTCCTCTTTCTTGCTCCGAGTAAGCAGATCTTGGTTGGTGATGGTATTCGGCCAAAAGATTCGGATAATTTTTCTTAGGCAGGTTGTGTGGAAAGAGGACAATTTCGACATTTCCTTCTCTGTAACTCTCCAGCATTCTGCACCATAGAGAAGCACAGAAAGCACACAGCTCTGATATAATCTTAATTTTGTGCTTGTGCTGTACTGAGAGGACTTCCAGATGTTGTTTAGAATAAAAAAAGGCTGTTCTTGCTTTGTTCATTCTGTTGTTGATGTCTTTGCTTGCTCCGCCATCTGGTGTTACTATGCATCCTAGGTATGTGAAGGTGTCTGTCTGTTCCAGATGTTGATACCTTACTATTATGGGCTCGGGGTTGCTCACATTGAGTGTCATGACCTCTGTCTTCTTAAGATTGATGTTCAGGCCCACCTGCTGGCTATACTTATTAAGTCTATCCGTTTTTTCCTGGGTGTGTTGATGTGAATGTGCTAGTAGTGCAATGTCATCTGCATATTCCAGATCTTTCAAAGTAGAAAATGTAGTCCATCTTATTCCTTTTGGACTGCCCTCTGTTGTCTGGTGCATCACCCAGTCTATGACTGTTAAAAATAGAGTGGTTGATAAGGGGCATCCCTGTTGTACTCCTGTCTTTACCTCAAAGGTTAGGTTGCTCTTCCCCACGCTACACGTAAAGTTGGCATAGAGGCTTTTCATGATTTAAACTATGCAGCTGGAATTCCATAAGCCCTCAGTATTTTCCATAGACTGTCCCTATGTATACTGTCAAAAGCCTTTTCAAAATCAATGAAATTAATGTACAGCTGTCTCTGCCATTCTGAGCACTGCTCTATAATGTTCCTGAGGGTAAATATATGATCTGCACATCTTCTGTTCTTTCTAAATCCTGCTTGTTCTTTCCTCAGTTTGTGGTCTACTGCTTTTGAAATTCTCTGTATAATTATCCTGCCTAATATTTTGCTGGGAACTGAGAGAAGAGTGATTCCTCTCCAATTATTGCAGTCTGCAAGGTCTCCCTTCTTGGGCAGTTTGACAATTATTCCTTTATTCCACTCCGTTGGTGTTGTCCCTGTTTTCCAGACTTGTGGTCCTTAAAACTCAAAGTGTGAATACATAAAAACAAATTATACTATTGAAGGCAATGGAGGTGGGGTTTAAGATTCTCAAAATAAAATAAAAAATTAAAAAAAAAAAGGCAAAAGAAGATAATGAACAAGCTCAATGTGACTAAGGAAAATATATAGATTAACAAAGAGGCAGTATATGTTCAGTGGCCATACTTTCTGTCAAGAAAAGTTTGAAAATAACATGAAATGGAAAACACTGACACAGACAAATGATGGGGGCAACAAAGAGAAAGGATCTGACAAGAGGGAACACTGATGGAAAGAATGACAAGGACAGCAAAGAGAAAGGGTCTGACAAGGGGAAAAACTGACAGAAAGAATAACAATAACAACAAAGAAGAAAGATAAGGAACAGTATAACCACATGGCACATGAGAATATCAACATCAAAACTAGCAGACAGCTTCAAAGACAGTGCTTTCTAGAAAGACAAAAATCGTCCAAAAATGTATGGTAGCTGATTATGATGATAATAGAATCATTCCAATAAAATTATTATTTTTTTAATCTGCTGGGTAGGAGCAATACTAACTTGCAGATTCATCACCTGGGTCTCGTACATGAAAATAAAAAGTATCAGAGGCTGAAGAAAATGTCCTGCACTTTATAACAGCAGATCGCAGATTAGGCAAATATGTCACTACTCTGGTTGACTTTACCAGCTGAGGAAACAGTAAATTAGAAAGTGCTTTTTAAAGTTTCAGTCAAAACTTCAAACTTGGTATAATGCAATGGTAACCTTGCATGGAATCCACCTAGAAAGCAGACATCAATATAATGTTAATCAATCAATGCTCTCAATCTCCCCAAGGAGCACAGGCCTTCAACAAATACACGCCATGCCCTCCTGTTGTGTGCCATCAGCTCAAGCTCTTTCCAAGTCTTCCTCATCATTATTTCTGTCACTAGTTCTCTTCTCCATGTGCTTTTCAGTTCATCCTTACTTTCTTACCCCAGGGATTCCAGAACAAGGACTGCCTGATAATGCTATCATCATGTTTCCTCAGTGTTTGTCCATCCATCTCTCCAGCATCTTCTAAACTCTTGTATAAATTCTCTCTCTCTCTCTAACTCTCTCTCTCTCTCTATATATATATATATATATATATATATATATATATATATATATATATACACATTGTTCAGTGCTTTAATAATATGAATGTAATATGTTATGATACAGTAAACAGTATTATTTTTAATGACTTTAATTAAATTTACTTTACAGCAAGTCCCCCCGCAGTGGTTGTACGGTCATAGTTCTGCGCATCCGCTCACCATAATGCACGCACAGTATTTTTCACGGGTGGAGGACATTAGCACTGTAGTGCCTTGTGTGTCACTGACTGTGTCAGTATGCTAACCGTCGAGGAGCGCATTTTTCTCGTGGAGTATGTTTTTCATGCCGGTGATAAGTACACAGAATATGTGAAACGCAAATTCGCAGACAAGTTTCCAAATTCCACAGTTCTTCACTGCGACACTGTCTGAGATCTCATCGCCAAATTTCGGTGGCAGATGCTCCTCGAAGTGGATGGCCAACCGTTTTGTCTGAGGAGAAATATTTGGGTATGTCTGATAAGTCCATCAAAATCATTGCGAAAATTGGCGCAGGAGACAGATGTAAGCTACGGATCTACACAAAAAGCAGTTCAGCAGAAACTGAATTTCTTTACTTACAAAGTGTGCGCTGTTCTGGAACTGAAACCTGCAGTTCACAATAACATGAAAAGTTACTGTCAGTGGTATCAGAAGTTCATACAGGATATGATATTGAGGTTCTGGACCACACATTTTATACAGATGAAGCGTGGTTTCACTTATCTGGCTACATAAACTCCCAAAACACTCGCTTGTGGTCCACAGTTAACTCCCATTCCTTTCACGAGGCACCATTGCATGACCAGAAAATCGGTGTTTGGATAGCAATTTCGAGAAGAATAATTGTGGGTCCCTTATTTTTTGAGGACACACTTAACTCTGAATGGTACTGTTCACAAATTGTGTACCCATTCATTGTCCAGCTTGACAAAAATGACATACTGAATGGCTACTTCCAACAAGATGGTGCAACTGCATATACTGCATACCATACTCTAGAATTCACAGCGGACTGATCATCCGCTTGCTTGTCAATGATCAAAGAAACAACAATTAATAATCTGTTGTACCAATAAACGCCGTTAGGTGTAACGGAACAATGGATAATTTCTTGTTGCCCTGTGACGCCGCAAGGTGTGATGGCCGGAGACTGCTTAGTCATGTCAGTCAATGGCCAAGGGAGAATGATGATGATGATGATGATACTCTAGAATTACTGAAGGACTTCTTTGCAGATCGCATTATTTCAAAGAGACTTTGGCCAGCACGGTAACCAGATCTCACTCCGCCCGATTACTTCTTCTGGGGGCGCTGCTAAAGGATGTGTGTACAAAGGTCGCCCAAAAACAATACCAGAACTGAAGGCTGCCATAACTGTATACACTCAGTCCATCACGCAAGATACCCTCATTGACGTTTTTAAAAACAAGTCAAGAAGAGTTGCTTTGTGTCTGGAGAATGACGGAAGACACTTCCAAAACTTGCTGTAAAGTAAATCTAATTAAAGTCAATTAAACTAATACTGTTGTACTGTATCATAACGTGTTACATTCATATTATTAAAGCGCTGAACCCACTGCGGAGGGACTTCTCGATCACCCTGTATGTATGTATATGTGGTGAGTTTTGATGTTAAAGAAAAGTAGTAGTATGTGTCTACAGAGTGAGGTCAGCTATGCAAGTCCCTGAGTCTAATAGTTGAAGGTGATGTTCTCAGGGTACCTGACTGCTACCACCCTACGATCTCACTCTGCGATTTATTTTTGGGTATCTAGTGTTTGTGATTGTTATTTATCTGGCTTGATGTCTAGAGAACTGGAAAGTGTCAATGAATTCGAATACTTAGGATCAATCATTAACAGCTCTGGCGACTGTGCAGTAGAAATTAAAAGAAGACTTGCAATTGCTTCACATAAGCTAATACAGATGAAAAACCTACACAAGAAGGACAGTTGTCCAATATAGCTTGATATGTTGATGTTTCTAAATGTTTATTCCCTATTGGAAAATACTGTTATCTGAAGAGTCACTATTGGGGAAAAACTGGTTTTCACATCATATCACAAACTGTTACTGAATAGGGTGGAGATTAAACACATTTGAGCTAGCATGTAAGCCCTCAAGATTTAGGCTTATCTTAGAATCCGTGTAGACCCTGGATGACTGGGTTGAGAAAACTGCACACGATCCACTGCCGTGTATTCTGGAGTCTGCTATTACTTGTATGCTTTGATAAAGAAACAACCGGTAGGTTGCCTCAATTCTGCAGCTCCGACTTCTGACCAACTTGAACTGGGTGATGTAACCCTGAAACAAGAGGAACAAGCCTCCCTAAGTCTCTAGTTGACTATCTCCACCACTACCAATTTAACATCATTAAACAAGTATTGTGATCAGATAAAATAGCTAACTAAATTAGCTACAGTCTTTAACTTTATTGTGACTTCTTCATAACAGTGGGTATCTTCTTTTTCACATAGTCTCAACGCCCCTGTCAATATACATCATCTTCTTCTTCAGCTGAAATGCAATCTTTTCTTTTTCTCCAAAGTTAATATACCAATAGGCCTGCCAGTCACCCGTGTGTTACCGGGGCCCGAAAGGGGAGCAAAGAATAGTAACACTGCACCCTACCACGCATGTCGTAAAAAGCGACTAAGGAGGGTATGGGCATGGGGCTGTTTACCCCATCCCATAAAAACTTCGCACAGTGGGCTGATCACCTGCTTGCCAATCAATCTGATTACGGAAACAATGATAGATTGTTTGGTCTGTTTTTGTTCCACAAAGACGCCACTAGGCGTGGTGGAAACAGCGATAGATTGATCAATTTGTTGTTGCCCTAAGACGCCACTAGGCGTACTGGCCACATACTGCTTTGCCGGTTGGTGGCTAAGGATGGAAGAAGAAGAAGGCCTGCCAGTGACTTTCTGGTCTTACAGTCAAAATATGTATGACAATATTCAACTCAAATTTTAGTTTGATTTGCTTCCTAAGTCTGCTTAGACATGCCTCTGCTCCTAGTATGTCGCAATCTTCCACAAAGGCAAAATGTTGTACACACACAATGTTATGGCGCCCTATCTGGGTTGGCCTCTACATCTAATAATGTATTAAAAAGGTTATTCATCTTACCGCAATCAATGAAATAATCACACAATTTGTTAAGGTTTAACAGGCTATCAATGGTCACTTTTAGACAGCTGCTGCTTCAGACGCAATGGCAATTTGGTCATTAATTGCTCTGCTTGGAACCTTGCTTGTATGAAAAATCTCTATCAAGTGGCACCCTGCATAGCAGATGCGGTAGTTTTATTCTCCCTATGTCTATCCTAACATTAACCAATCAGTTTAAACTACACCGATTTGACTCTTTTTTTGAAAATCCCAAACATTTATTTTTGAAAATCCCAAACATTTATGTACGTTTATCAATAAGTTCGTCCATCTGATTCTATTATTACTGTTTAGACTATATGTCGCCTCGCTGGCAAAACTTCAAAGTTATACCTCTCCCCTCCTCCTAGTAGTGTCTATCAAAATGAGGCAAGCCAATTTGACTTGTTTCCAAGCAACGACTAGAAAAATGTTACTTTTAAATTGAGCTGGGATATCAGTGTGTTCGTCTATATGTGTCGTCAATTTTTATTTTTATGCGATAACTCAGTCACTTTTGAAGCGAATTAAAAGATGAAAAGTGATTATTAATCAGGCTAATGTCCTTTATCTAGCCAGTATATTTTCATCTACGTCTTTATCTAAGTTTGCATCTTCGTACTTTTCTCTTTATTTATAAGTCTAGATACGTTTTTATGGGAAATAGTATCGTATTGAATAAACAACATTATCGCTTTTAATTCCATTCTGTCTTTTCCTTTTTATTCATCCTTCTATAGAATGCAGTACATTATCTAAGCTTTCTGTCTTTCTTTAGTCCCAGTCGCTCCCCTGCACTCATTTGGTTCGTTAGTTTCAATTTGAAAATACCCAAGTGGGTTTAGACTTTTTCCATACTAACCCCCTTCTCTCTCTATCTCCCGTCTTTTTTTTGAAGACGGAACACGTGTTGGCCTCTTGCCAAAACGGTTTTATGTTATATTTAAAAATTAGTACGGAGTAACGAAAAAGCCTTTTGTAATGGGATGGGTACCCTCGCATGGCGTTAATAGTTTCAAAATTGCATGCCTCTCGCTGGCGTTTTTTGAAAATGCGACGTTCTTGAAAAGAAAAAAATATAACTACTGTCGCATGTTGTAACTAATAATAGATTCTTAGAATACGTTAGTTAAAAAAAATTCAAGGAGTGTCCAATATTTTGCATTAGATTTTATCGTCCTTGACAATTTTCAAATTTTTATAGTAGCGGGTTATAAACGGTAACTTTACGTCACTAGAATTGGACTTTGGAAAAATATGAGTAGGGTAGGGCAATGGTAGCTATCTTGGCGAATTGGAACAAAATTCAATTACAGTATTATCATTATAATTTGAGCTGGAGGGTTAAAAACGGTGCATTTTACTACAGTATATATGAATGTGAACTCAAGTGCGGACCTCAGATAGAAGGAAAAGGTTATATTTAGGTTGGGTATATAAGCCCGCTCAGATTCAATTCTGGACTTTCAAAATTTCAGTCATAGCTGAAAAGACATCCAGTGGACTGACAAAAGATTGTTGAAGCTACATAACCACAGGCCATAGCTGAGAAAAGAAAAGCTGTCCTGCTTGTGAGCAGACTTGCATAAGTGATACTCTCAGATCTGTAATACTATGTCTGAAAGGTAAGTTAAACTTATGTCAATTGTAGGGCTACAAGTATGTGGGTGTTATGTAATTGCTGTAATATTTAACCCCTTCAGCCCCAGTATGACGTACGCCGTATGGCATAAATCTTCACAATTTTTGTCACTATGCCATGCAGAAGTAGTGTGATATCTTGTTCCCATTCACCTACATGACGTATCCCATTCACCTACATGACGTACGGCATACGTCCTATTTTAAAAACACCAGAACTCTTCTGTTTTTTGTGTATCTGCAATTGCTGGGCATAATCGGATTCAGCATTGAAAAATCTGGCGTCTGAAACGAACAAAATACTTTACTGCTAGTGAATACAGTAGAACTGATAATAGCGATTTTACAAAAGCGAAAGTTCACAATCATGGACGCTGCCGAACTATAAACATCTGGTGGAAAAAGAGCACGAAAATCCTTGTGAGTTGAATTTATTCAACTTGAACGATTCTGTCGACTCTTTTTACTCAGATTCAGAGTATGTGTTGTCTGGTTCAGAATCAGACTCTGATGTAGATCTGGAGCAAGGTGATAGTGAGAGGCTTGCTAAAATGAGGAAAGTGAATGATAGTAGTAACATTCGATCTAGATCTAGTTCACTCAGTTTAGATCAAAATAATTCATCAGTGACAGGAAAAGGAAAGGCAGTGAAAACAAGATCTGCACCTAAACAAGGAAAGAAAATGTTGAGATCTAGACCCCGGAATAAAAAAAAACATTGATGAGGAAGAACATCACCTAAAAGACACTGGTGACGAAGAGTTACCAGAGGCAGAGGAAGAAAATAATGCTGATGCAAACATAAGTCATGTATGGAGACAAGAAAACCATGTTGCCCAGCCTGAGTTACAGCACAGTCTGGTCTACTCTTTGATCATACTGATTATGAATGCCATGATTTCATGAATGAGTTTCTGAATGAAAACTTGTGGATACTAACAGTGAATGAGACAAACAGCAAGCCGGGTTTGTGCCTTGGGGAATGCTTTGAAACTTACCACACTCAGCCCAACCTGTAACTATACAAATGAAAGCAAACTCAAGAAAACAAGTGCCAGCAGTGTTTCCATGTTCTTTTATCATAATAAAATGAAAACAACAAAGCTTTTGTGGCTCATACAAATAATTTATGTTTATTTTTCTCTCAATTTTCATTTATGTACGTACGCAGTGACCTTGACCTTGACTTACGTTGGCCTTGATTAGCATATTCTGAAACTTTGTTTAATGCTCTTTCATAATATATATATACTTTCAATGGGTTTCCTTTTACGATAAACTGTATACAGTCAAATAAAAAATATGACCCCAAAAATTACAATTATCCTGTCGTTCAGGTGAATGAACTAAGCTGAAAATGGTGTTGTCATGGGGAATGAAAAACCTGTTGTTGCGAAAGGGTTAAATATTAATTTTATCCCTGACTTTGAATTACTTGCTGATATCTTTATCTTGGTACTCTAAACCCTGTGCTGATAAGTGAAAATTAGTACCAACTAAATATAACCTGCACAATTCTGAACAGCATGATGCAGCTAGAAGTCTTTGTCAGGACTGTGTAATATTAGCTATAAGAGCTTACATTCCTTTTCAGGGCTTGGCTTTTAAATGCTGGATGCCAAAGAGTTCATCTTTCTTGTTTTTCGCTTCTTGTCTTCTTTCACTCAATTTAATATTTTAAAAGGGAAATCACTTTTGGCCTAACTTAGGACCAAAGAGAAGTAATCAAGACATAATTCAGAAAATTTTGTAAATGATGTTTATAGTCTACTGATGTATTTTATTGATTATATTACATACTTCTTTTATTGACATGATCATGGACTATGTTGTCTAAATGATGGTTCTGATCTATAGTGGCCCACCATCATTGGAGGATCGTCTTTGGTGTATTCATTGTATTTTAATAATGACCTATCACCCTCACAACACTGCTGTCAAAACATCCTGTATCATCACCTACCTCTCCTCCAAGCTGACCCAGCGGCGTGGGAAGTGTTTAGTGAGCCACCCTTGCTGGCATATAGACGGGATAAAAATTTGAGGGATCTCCTAGTCCACAGCCGTTTGAAAGCCATGTAACCGGACTCGATGTAAGACATGTCAGTATGTAATCAAAACACGTTCAGTCTCGTTCCCTAACGCCAAGTTCACCATCACCCATGGCTTCACATGTGAGTCAAGCAACGTCATTTATTCTATTATATGCAAACGTTGCACCATTACTTACATCGGCCAAACGAGCACAAGACTGGGCGACCGATTCTGCAGACACCTCTACGACATCTCTCAGTTTAAATCCACACCTGTGGCCATCCACTTCAATGGCCCTGACCACCATGGTGCCACTGACATCCAGGTGACAGCCATCAGGTCCTGTTCCTCGGACGCCAACAGGCGGTTTCGCCAGGAACAACGCCTCATCCATCTTATGGGCTGCCTTAAACCACACGGTTTGAATACCCAACATTCTTTTGTCTGAGACGCCTTTCTCTATCTAGTCCCTATTGTATTATGACTGTCTACTTTGATGCGATCACCCATTTTTTTTTTTTAATTTAAATTTTTTTATTTAATTAATTAATTTTTTTATTAAATTTTTTTTTTTAAATCGCTCTTCCCTCACTATATATTTTAATTTTAATATTATTATTATTTATTTTATTTTTTATTTTTTTTATTTATTTATTTATTTTAATTTTTTTTTCTCTCACTTTTTTTCCGGTCCTTGTTTTCATTATTTCTTATTTTTTGTTTATAATGTACTACTGACTTCCGCTTTAGTGGCAGCCATCTTGCTTCACCGTGTTACTGGACATAAGGGAGGTTTTTTCTCTTATTTTTATAGTTTCGTGTTCTCTACTTAATTCTCATTTTCTTTTCCTCCTGTCTCTTGTTTGTCTGTCCCTGACGAAGGCCTTGTGGCCGCAACGTAGATTTTTCTTGTCCTTTCTTCTTGTAAGACGTATTACTATTTGTGTGTGTGTGTGCGTGTTTTTTTTTTTTCCATTCAACTGTTTTACCCCCGTCTTACGGCAGTTCTCCTCATATACTTGTATTATTGATTGTATGACGTACTTCTTACATTGACATGATTACGACTTCATGAACTATGTTGTCTAAATCATGGTTCTGATCTATAGTTGCCTGCCATCATCAGAGGATCATCTTTGGTGTAAGAAAAAGATACTATAATAACGAGTGTATAAGTTTCAGGTTTCTTATTCGAGAGAAAGCCGCAACCAAAGCTTCTGGGCTGAAGCATCACAGACTGCAGTGAGTGTGATTAAAGGACCACTTCTGCAATTTGCTGAGTGCAAATTCACTGGACTACCTGTCAAGGGAAATAAAGATCTTGAAAATCAACACCTGATTAATGATGGGAAGTGTCTGTAGTGGAAGGACTTGAACTAGATAAGTAGTAGCTACCTTGAAGAAACAAGATCCAGAAGTCACCAATGGCCATAATGATAACAAAGACAAAAAAATCTATCATTTTCAGCCTGTGATTTTGTAAATACATATCTGCAATCCTTACTAACCTTCTATTTTAAATTGACAAATGTACAGACATATTTTATAAATCGCAGTTGATTGATTTTGTTAAAATTCAGTTTCTGTTTGAAATTTTTTTCTTGTGTGGAAATTACGAGAATTAATTAATATTTTTAACTAGGAGGGAACGAACGAACGAACGAACGAACGAACGAACTTTATTTTCAAAGGGTTAAGAATTGAGCACGCAGGCCCGTCTGACATTCTGCCCTTCCTCTCTCTCTCATCATGTATACTAATATCCTTTCATCCTCACATTTACTTTGAGCATTATTAAGGCATTTATCATTATAAAAGTAATATTACATTTGCAATAATCATCATAATTAAAGTGTTTTTAAAATAAAATAAAATAATAATAAAAAAAAATAATAGTAATAATGAATTTGAAAAATAAATAAATAAATAAATAAATAAAAAATAAATAAATTTAAAAAAAAAAATAAATAAAAAAAAATAAAAATAAAAAAGAATCGAATTCTTCGTACTGTAAATTAGTGATTTGAGACATATTTAGAGGTATGTTATGAGAACTTGTAAAATGTTCATACGGTGTTCAACTGAATGACTCAGGGATTTTTTTTTTTTTTTTTTTTTTTTTTTTTTTTTTTTAGGTTCATCAAGATGAGGTGGGTAGACAGTTACTTTCCATTTTCCTTTCCATTTACTTTGCGTCCCAAACTCAAGACCAGAATCAGACTAGGTAGATAGTTAGATAGACATATACGAAAGCAATTAATTTGCCAAGGGTTGAAAATCGGACACAGTCCCCTCTTGCATTCTTCCATCCTCTTGCTCATCTTTTATTACTGTTACTCAACATTCTCCAGCGTACTGAAAGTATTAATTTAAGGGCAGTGCAACATTACAAGGAAGTATAACAGCATACATTAACAGTACCTGATCATAAAATTAAGAATATAAGTTATTAAGAATATAATATTAAGAATAAGTATATTGTAATGAAAACTAGATCATCAGAGCCTCCATACAGTATATTAGATAAAAGTACAACACAATCAGTTAGGGTGGCATATAATCAGCACTCATAAAGTATTTGAATAGTATACGATTGTATGAGTAAGGACTGTGCGTGTTTTTCAGGTCATTGGGAAGATTGTTCCAAAGATGAGCAGCTGAGTAAGCCAAACTAGTTTTAAATAGGTCAAGCCTGGGCTTGGGTATTTGTAATTTATTTAAGCGCTGACTACGTCTGTCATTGTATTTTAAAAGCGGCCAAAGATACTTTGGAGCATTCTGTGACAGGATTTTGTGAATAAATTTCCCTTTGTTAAAGAGGAAGCGCTTCCTGAGGGGTAATATTTGAAGATAATTATATAAATCTATACAATGTGATTGGTGTTTATCACCAACAAGGCGCATTGCGCGTTTTTGAAGCGAGTGGAGCCTTCTTGTGTTGGAGACAGAACAACCATCCCAGATTGTGGAACAATAGTCTAGATGCGTTTGTATATGAGATATGTAGAACATTTTCCTTGCCTCTTCATCCAGGAAATGTTTAATTTTGGCTAATTGGTAAACTTTTTGTGCTGTTTGTTTTGTGAGTGCATGTACATGTGAGTTCCAACTTAGGTGTTGGTCAACAGTGATACCTAGAGTTCTGTGTTCATTTACGTTTTCAATTAGTGATGTTCCAATGAAGAGCTGAAGTGTTGTTTTCTGCAAGTTTTGTAGTTTTTGTCTGGTTGATATTAACATACATTTTGTTTTACTAATATTTATTTGCATGCGATTCTCGTTGCTCCACGTAATAAGATTATGTGTATCGTTTTGTAAAGATTGTTCTAGTGTGGTGCAACATTTATCACTAGTATAGACAGTACAGTCATCGGCAAAAAGGTCACATGATGAGTGTTTGAAATATAGAGGAAGATCATTAATGTATACAGTAAATAGAAGAGGGCCGAGAATAGAGCCCTGAGGAACACCTGTATGGACAACGGTTGGGTTCGACAAGGAATTATTGTAAGAGACTATTTGTTGTCTGTCTGACAGGAACGATTTAATTAACTTTACCAGCTTAATATTTACTTTCATTGTTTCTAATTTTCTGATTAAAATAAAGTGATCTATCATATCAAATGCTTTTTTGAAGTCTACAAATATTGCTCCACATATATTATCGTTATTGATGTTTAGGTGCCAATTGTCTATCATCTTTGTTAAGGCTGTGTGGCATGAATGCTTTGGTCTAAACCCCGACTGACTGTCGATTAGCAGGTCGTTATCTACTAGGTGTTGTAGTGTTGTTTTGTGGATGTGTTTTTCCAGTGGTTTGGACAGCGACGATATAAGAGAAATGGGCCTATAGTTACTAAGATTACTACTATCAGATGAACCTGGTTTGAGAAGTGGGTATACTTTAGCGCTTTTAAAAGCGGATGGAAAGTAACTCCTTGCGATACATTGATTATATATGTATGTCAGTGAATCGCTAATAGCAGGTGCGGAAAAACGCAGTATTCGATTACTGATTCCATCAGGTCCCGATGAGTTATTATCTTTAAGGCCAGTAATATAGTTGTAAACTTCGTTAACTGTTATAAAAGGGATGTCGGGTGGAATTGTGTTAGTACATTTGTTCTCGCAGAACGTTGATAATTTGCTTAAGTCACAAGGGGGAGACGGAATGGTGGATTTTATATTGTTGATGTCTGCCTGAAAATGATTGCTGAAGTCAGTACAAGTAAGGGGCGTATTGGGAGTATGTGGGTCTGGAAATTTTCGTTTGTTCACTAAAGTGTTGATTGCCTTCCATATCTCTTTACTGTTTGTTTTACTCTGAACTAAATTTCTAAAGTAGTTTTTCTTTTCTCTGCGAATTAAGTATTGTACTTTATTTCTTATTGTCCGATATGTAGTGATATCCTTATTTTTATGAGCTCTATCTCTTTGCCTCATAGTGTCAAGAACTTCTTGTGTGATCCATGGAGATTTAATTTGCCTTTTCACGCGAATTTCTTTAGTAGGCGCATGCTTATTAAAAATACTATAAAATATCATTGTCCAATATGCGATGGCGTCATCAGGATCAGGAATTTGAAAAACGTTGGCGAGAGGCGCAGTTCACAAATCATTCAAAAATAATTCACGGTTGAAATTTTTAAGACTTCTATATTGAAAACTAATGTGTTTATTTTTTGGAGATTTGTACCCATTTTTTGCCCAAGTGCAACATATGGGATAATGGTCACTCATAGCAATAGTAGGGATGGAGCATTCTATAATATTTTCTGGACAGGTTACATAGATATGATCGATCAGTGTGGATGACGTTGTTGTTACTCTGGTAGGTTTGTTGACTATTTGTTTCATGTTATACGATGCTATGATGTTGGTCCATATATTGTTTGGCTTGTGCATGTCGATATTAAAATCACCAAGAAGAATAATTTCTTTAACTGTAGTAATAACTTTATCCATCATGTTGGTAAAATCTTCAAACCATGTTGTTCCTACACTGGGATTACGATAAAGATATCCGATTAAAATAGATCTTTGCTTTTGGGGCTTTATCTCTAACCATATAATTAACGAGCTACATTCCACAGATAGGTCTAGCTAGAAGGTGACTTACTTCACAGCTCTCTTCTACAGCTACCATGTAGATTGTGCAGTTAGCTACCTGACTTGTCCTGTGCCATCCTTAGATATTGTTCACCAGTTCTGGGAACTACGGCTATTATTTTCTCCTAACATTCATCTTGCCACACTGTGGGCTCATTCATGCGGGATTATCTATCTCGCCACAGTTAGATAACACTTACGTTTGTCGCCATTACACAAATAAGCCAACAAATCTTGTCAAGTTCTCTGAAAAGATATAAGAGTTAGATGTATTAATTAGCACTAGCAATGTAATTATATAAATTTAGCTAACTTAAGAACCTTTATTAGATATTTGTTCATTATTTTACGAATCTTCTAGTATATTTTGGTACTTACAGCATTTTTAAAATCTTCAGATATTGCTCTTGTAATTTCAAAAGGAATTTCCTCTAATTTCAAAATGTTTGATCACTTCTCATGGTACAACCATGATGAAAGCACATATATTATCTGTGAAGGAAATAAAAGATCTGTTCTTGGTATTCTATGATTTTTGAATAATTTTCTGAATGTGAATACTGTAACAATGTAAACTTTTTCTCCTTGCATTCAAAGTGTGCTTGGCTATGTTCTGACTTCACTGTATGCGCTTATCATTATTACATAATTTTTGCATACATCCTTCCAGTACTATTTAATAGGGAAATGCACTTCTTTCAGTTAGAAGTGTTTTTTTTTTTTTTTTTGTCTTTGTTAAAAGTGTGCAAAACCCACACAATTATTTCTAAACATATCATTACCTCCTTAATTTTTATATCATAAATTCTACCAGCTGAATTAGCTGGATTCTTCCTAGGGCATCTCAGATTAATTTGCTTAAAGATTAGCGGTTCTATGTAAAATGTATGTTTTAATTTAAAAACAAATCATTTTGCCTTTCCAGCTCCTGTTGCCGATGCCACAAGCAATTCTGTATGTTTCATTCATTGCAAACTGCAACACTGAGTCAGACCAAAATACTTGTGGAGAAGAACTGAAGACTGAATTAACTGATTCCGTACGTAATTATTTTCAGCTCTGGACGGAATTATTTTTAAGCCCCAAAAATTTACACATACATAATTTACGTTTACTGACAATGTGTGTCTAATTATGAGTTAAGTATAACATATTATATATCAAATTAAAGTACATTGGATGAACAATATAAATCCATATGCCTTTCTGGCTAATTTTATGTTATGTTTATGTTATAACAGATAATATGTACACGGAAAAAAGATAACTTGAAATTTTGAAAAAAAATTTTCGACTTACGTAAGGCTTGTAACATAAATTGTTATCACAATACAGTTTCACTGCTCTCTTTGTGCAGGTAATCCATTTAGAAACACAGAAAAAGTAAGAAAGTTATGGTTGATCACACAGTTTGTTCACTGTTTACATATTAGTAACATATCTTGTGTGTTTTTGGCCATTATGGCGATACGACAAAACACGATTAAAGATGAAGATAAATGTGAAAAAATCCCTTCAAACGCAAATAAAAGACATTGAAGCTTGTTGAAATTTGCCCAGTTTTGTGTTTACTTCCGTTCGAGATAAATTCTGGGCAGTATAAAATATCAGAATAGAAAGAAACAACGAAATAAATCAGCGTCTTTTAATAGATCTTGCGGCCACAGCGGTCGGCCATTGCGTCTTTTAATAGATCTTACGTACGGAATCAGTTAAAAAGCATAAAGAAGACAAGGAAAAACCTTGACCACTTTACATGACATTTGAAGGCTTGGTGTAGACGTACATAGAACTAATATTCCCAGATGCATGACATTTGAAGGCTTGGTGTAGACTTACATAGAACTAATATTCACAGATGCATGACATATGAAGGCTTGGTGTAGACTTACATAGAACTAATATTCCCAGATGCATGACATATGAAGGCTTGGTGTAGACTTACATAGAACTAATATTCCCAGATGCATGACATTTGAAGGCTTGGTGTAGACTTACATAGAACTAATATTCCCAGATGCATGACATTTGAAGGTTTGGTGTAGACTTACATAGAACTAATATTCCCATTGTAAAAGCCACTTTTTTTAGACATGTGAAGTTGCTTTTTTCTTTAAAAAAAAAAAAAAAAAAAAAAACCCACTTAAAAGCTCAAGGAATGGTGTTCAGCTTATGATTTATCACAATACAATGAGGTACATGAAACATAATAAATATAATTATTATAATATCAAAGCACTTTTTGAAAAAAAAACAGTTTGAATTTTTAATTGGTATAGTAATATGACCTAAGACTACTAAAACTTAACACTTTTTGAATTTTTAAAACAGGTTGCTAAACAAAACAGGGTTGAAATGAAGTTAGGGGGATGTGTTCTTCGATGCAATTCAAATAAGACGCCAACTTCATTATGCTTAGGATTAAGTTTAGGGTTTGGTTAAGGCTTCCTAAACCTAGCCCTTACCCCTTTTTATTGCCATATCAAATGCATGCACATTGTTTTTTTTTTTACAGGCTTTTCTTTAACTTGCAAAGTATGTCACTCTCGACACCTTCAAATCTTGCAATCGATTTTTCAATCACTTCCAGATGAGCAATAGCTCTGAAACTTGGCATAGTTGTGTATTCCCCATGACAATACAATAATCAGTTGTAAAAATAATAAAATGAATAAAATTAAAATTAATTATTATTTTTTTTTATTGTATCATCAGTGAAATGGGCGATAACTGCAAATAATCTATGTGTATTCTTTCCAACAAGATTGTCTCTCTTGAGAGAAATATTGAAACCCCCCCCCCCCCCCCCCTACACACACACTATCGCACGCACGTGCACAGACATACATACAACTAGATTTTAAAAATTATAATTTACAACTCTTATCAAATTTTTTTTTTAAATATTAACTTTCCGTGTAATATACTGAATAATGAAATCCATCTCCTGTGCTCTGGACTCGTTTATCGCAAACTGATAATGTCATTAGCGGATCGATTACATTTGACAAATTTAAAAACAAAAAAGTTACACTAAAAAGAAAATAAAAAATATTTTAAACACAGGCTTTTAATGCACTAAAAAGCCACAAAGAATTTTTAAAGGAGTTTATAGCTTGCAGTCAACAAATGTAACATTAAATTGACAAAAAGCCTGGGGCGCTGATTCTACATGAAATTAACTTCGGCTTTATATTTCATAACACACTTATGGATAAAATATATGATAAGCGCTTAAGCGCCCCACACTTTTTGTCAATATGACGTTACATTTTTTTTACTGCAAGCTATAAACTCCTTGAAAAATTATTTGTGGCTTTTTAGTGCATTAACACTCTTCGGACCGGAAATTTAAAAAATCATTCCAATCGTTACGACGACTTTTGAAGTAAAAAAAAGCACACTGATTTTTTAATTTTGACTTCAAATCAATGTTTTTTATTAAGAATACATGTTAACAATTATATATGTGCTAAAAAACACACAGCTTTAACTTATTTTGACTTTGAAATTACACGCGGAAAAACGTAAACACAGCATTTGTTGGTCCGCCATTTTGGATATTTTACGAACAACACGACTTAACACATCATAAACAAAATGCAGCCTGATAGTCACTACAACACAACTAGTGATGTAGATTCCTGTTCTGATGATTATTCAGAGGACTTGGAAACATCTGATGAGTCGGATGGTGAAAATACAGCTCAGAACTCAAATCACCATCTGTGCATGCAAAGGTAATGTTACTTCGTTACCGAAAGGATAAGAGCTGATTTTGAAAAGCAGTAAAACAGTCATTTTAGTGGCCTATTGTAATCAGTATAGCTGCTTTCTGGTTGTTTTTGAAAAAAAAGAAACAAATATTTCACCATTCAAACAGTTAACAAAGAACTCATGGCACCAGGAAATAAATATAAAGAGGGTCCGATGTAAACTGTGAAACAGCTGATTTTTCTGACCTCATTTGCCCTGTGTCTCTGCTTCAAAAAAAATTATTATTTACATCATATGACTTTATCTTCTTCTTCTTCGATCCTTAACCACCGACCGTCAAAGCAGTCAGTGGCCATCACGCCTAGTGGCGTCTTGTAGGGCAACAACAAATTGATTCCACTTTGCACGGTCGGTGGCCATCCTTCGTACAGTGCCCCAACTCTGGTTCATTCTTTGCATCTCAGCCTCCACAGTCCTCCGCCAAGTTGTTTTTTGGTCGGCCTCTCTTTCGCTTTCCTTCAGGAGTCCAAAGCATAGCTGTTCTTGTGATGGCATCGGGGTCTCTTCTGAGGACATGACCAACCCAGCTCTAGCGTCTGCCAGCTATGATGGTGTGCATGTCCTCTTGCTTGCTACAAGTAAGCAGATCTTGGTTGGTGATGGTATTCGGCCAAAAGATGCGGTGAATTTTTCTTAGGCATGTTGTGTGAAAAGAGGACAATTTTGACATTTCCTTCTCTGTGACTCTCCAGCATTCCGCACCATAGAGAAGCACAGGAAGCACGCAACTCTGGTATAATCTTAATTTTGTGCTTGTGCTGTATTGGGAGGACTTCCAGATGTTATTTAGGCTAAAGAAGGCTGTTCTTGCCTTATTCATTCTGATGTTGATGTCTTTGCCTGCCCCACCGTCTGGTGTTACTATGCTTCCTAGGTATGTGAAGGTATCTGTCTGTACCAATTGCTGATTCCTTACTGATATGGGCTCAGGGTTGTTCACATTGAGCGTCATGACCTCAGACTTCTTTAAATTGATGTTCAAGCCCACCTGCTGGCTAAATTTATTAAGTCTATCCGTTTTTTTCCTGGATGTGTTGATGTGAATGTGCCAGCAGTGCAATGTCATCTGCATATTCCAGATCTTCCAATGTAGAAAATGTAGTCCATCTTATTCCTCTTGGACTGCCCTCTGTTGTCTGGCGCATCACCCAGTCTATGACTGTTAAAAAAAAGAGTGGTTGATAAGGGGCATCCCTGTCGTACTCCTGTCTTCACCTCGAAGGTTAGGTTGCTCTGCCCAACACTACACGTAAAGTTGGCATAGAGGCTTTTTATGATTGTCACTATGCAGCTTGGAATTCCATAAGCCCTCAGTATTTTCCATAAACTGTCCCTATGTATGCTGTCAAAAGCCTTTTCAAAATCAACAAAATTTATGTAAAGTTGTCTTTGCCATTCTGAGCACTGCTCTATAATGTTCCTGAGAGTGAATATATGGTCTACACATCTTCTGTTCTTTCTAAATCCTGCTTGTTCTTTCCTCAGTTTGTAGTCTACTGCCTTTGAAATTCTCTGTATAATTATCCTGCCTAGTATTTTTGCTGGGAACTGAGAGAAGAGTGATTCCTCTCTAATTATTGCAGTCTGCAAGATCTCCCTTTTTGGGCAATTTGACAATTATTCCTTTGTTCCACTCTGATGGTGTTGTCCCCGTTTTCCACACTTATATGACTTTATGATTGACAGTATTCATTTGTACGGAAAATGTAATGTGTGTTAATTTTCCTGTGTACACTGAATTGTTGATCTGTAAAAATTAATTTTAAATTGTTCTTCTTGCAGATGTTTTGGTTATGATGGACTTGATGAAAGCCCACCTTCCAAGCCTCCACCCTTTTTGCCTGAGAGGGTTCCAGGTCTGCAACTGTCAGAGGTGAGAATTTTGTTAACATTTATTAGAATGAAGTGCAAAAAGCTATACCAACCTGATCAAAATGTTTCTGTTGATGAAAGAATGGTTAGAAATAAAGGGCGTTATTCTTTTCAACAGTATAATAGAGACAAGCCAACAAAATGGGGATGAAGTTATGGGTTCTTGCTGATGCTGTTAGTGGATACTTATGACTTTGATGTTTATTTAGGTAGGAACACTGCAAATGGACCATTTGGTTTAGCTTATACTGTAGTTACGAATCTTATGAAATCTTGGTGAGACAAGGATATAGGGTTTATTTTGATAATTTTTATACATCCAATCAGTTACTTATGGAGGTTAGGGATTGGAGCTTGTGGCACATTTCTTAGAAACAGAAAGGGGTTTCCAGCTGCAATTTCAAATATAAAGGAATTTGGAAAAAATAGTATCAGAGGTGCAATGAAGTGGTTTGGAGATGAAGAATTACTAGCACTGCAGTGGAGAGATAACAAAACTATAACACTGGTTTCAAGCATTCATAATGCTAATGGCCATAGGTTCGCTAAGCGTAGAACTAAGGTTAAAGGGAATTTTTGATAACTTAATGTTAGACAGCCAAATCTTGTAAGGGATTACAATATTTACATGAAAGGAGTGGACAAGAGTGACCAGCTGATTAACAAGTGCAATGTTTTGAGAAAGACCAATAAATATTGGAAAACTTTTTTTTCACTTTCTGGATATTGCTAGGGTAAATGCTTACATTTTATTTCTGGCAGAAAAAACACCCAGATGTAGAAGAACTGAAAAGACCAGCTAGATAGGGTCAGCTAGATTTTACAGAAGAACTAATCAGGGAATTGGGGAACATAGGTTTGTATGGTGATGTACCACTCGCTTCAAAGCCACCAGTTATTTCTCAGCATGCCATGGACCCCGAGTTTACAAAGACAAAAAGAAATTGTAAGCTTTGCTATCAGACTGTAAAGATTGAAAGAAAAACAAAAGTTAAATGTAAAGTTTGTGATACTTTTTTATGTTTTCTTGCAGGTAGGAATTGTCTGTCAGAATACAAGCCTTAGTAGGAAATATCTAAAGATGTGTTGAGTCTTTATTATGTCACCCTCATAACTGATTTTACTGATGTGTTAGTTATCATACAGTGCAGTGTTACACTACAAAGATGTCTACTTAACTCTTACTATCCGGCAAGCCCCGTGAAGTGCTCGGGTTTAGTACCAAATTTACGGCTCGCCAGTTCAACTGGCGCGCGGTGGTAACGATAGCGAAACTAGCGTGTAAATACGCGGTTTTAGCTCACGTATAGTAAGAGTTAAGTCATATCTCATCAATTTAACTAAGATGTTGCAGCTACATATAATAACTGCCATGTATTCAGTGAAAGATATTTTTTTTTCTCCCAGTTACATAACATTTAAAAAATATGCATAATTTTATTATTTAATGTTGAATTGTTTTGCAAATGTAATATGATGCAGAAATGGTCCCACTACAACAAAATGTGACTCTTGTTAATTATTTTGATAATACTATTTTTTGGTCTTCTTTGTAAAATGTCATGTTTATAATTTTTGTGACTTTTTCCTTCAGCTTTTTAAAGCTCACAACAATATCAATTTAAAAGATATTAATTTTACATCTAACCATGGTAGTCTAGTCTGCTCAATTACAAACAATTTGATGTATAACACTCTTGGGTAGACTTCAAATTAAAATGTATCAAGGACTATCAGAAGTCAGAATATGAGAAAATGATACAAAATATCAGGTCTGAAGAGTTAAAAACCCGTGTTTAAAATATTATTTTTATTTTCATTTTAACCTCCTAATTGAACTTGATATTTTTCATCATTAAGTCAATTTTTTTAATGATACTCACGTTTCGCAAAATGGATTTATGTGAAAATGAACGTGCATTACGAGTTTACTACACGTTCAAACTACGCATAAGAACTGTGAGTTCCTATAGCATCATTAACTGCAGGTTGTCTTACTGCTGCGAAGTGCCAACGTAGGCTTAAACACTTTTGCGTGCGGCAATCATTGGTATTACTTTAAAAAAAAAATAGTATTAGAAGTAAAAAGAGACATAATGTTCGCTAACCATTTGCATACTTCGTTATCTCTAAAGTGTTCCTCTGCTTCTGATCTAGGACAATGTAGAAATGAGCGTTGTTTGCGTCTTCTTTTTCAACTTCAACCTCTGATCCGGAAACAAGTTTTTTTTTTTTTAAGGGGAGCGGTCAAATGGTAAAAATATGAATCGGAGTTCACTGTTACAATACATGCAATTGTGTTCTTCCGGGAGTTTTGAGAAACAGAGAAAGGGGGGAGGAGAGATAGGCTGCTGTTTCTTCTTCCCCCCCCCCCCCCCCCCCCCCCCCAGTCCAATAATATGTAGAGGTGTTCGTGTGGCAGGGCGAGGGGTAAACGTATATTCAAGGGTCTGGCAAAAGTGACTAACTCAGGGTTCTATGCCGGGCTGATATTTGTTTGCCGTTCAGCTCATGTGGAGCATAAGCCTCCAATCAATTACTGGTACTTCTTTATTTACGCGATATATGCGTTCACGAGACTCTAGCGTAAACAGAAATCGCGTAAATGTAACAGGATTTTCTCATGAAACGCATTTAAAGTAAGGGGGATGCGGTCCACCAGTGCTATACATAGTAGTAAAATAAATACATGTAATAATAAGCAGTTTAAATTAATATATACTATTCATATTAAATATATGTACATTTACATAAAACAAATGCATGGAGGCATATCTGGAGTCATCCTTATATGACCACCAGCTGTGCACAATACTATAGTATTTAGTTTTGGTATGTGAGGCTAATTACACCCTCACTTACTCTTGAAATCATCCACACGCTTCCAGGGATTCCTCCTTTGGTGAAACTTGATAATCCAGCATTGCACACTAAGCTTGGAGAAGTCACTTGAGCCCTAGGCGTAACTCTATGGCTTTGACGGTTGACTGCATGCAGGAGGATCTCACTGTGGACCCAGTGATAGGTAGGGGGAGCTGAGAAATGGCTCTGCGCAAGTCGTGACAATTCCTTAGGACAGCCCAGAACCAGAGCACAGTATTTTAGCTCTTCGTAGTTGGAGAGCCCCCTTGGATGGCGGGGAATGTTCAGTATGCCACATGCTTCTTACTTCTAGCTTTGGACCGGAAGTGACGATACTTTAAAGTCAAGTCGAGCTGGAGAAATTGGAGCTCATGACTTCAACTCAACACGTTTTAGATTGGCAGAAAATCCTATATCTACAGCAGAGGTGGCCAAACTACGACCCGCGGCCCAGATCCGGCCCGCCAACCAGTTTTGACCGGCCCGCCAACCTGTTTTGGCCGGCCTCTTATTGTTGATTGAAAATTACTGTATACTCCGATCACTGTGCTAAAAAAAATATTACAAAATAGCACGCACAGGCACCAGAAACAAAACCAAAAAGACCCAAAATGTACGATTAACATCTCCCCACCTCCCACAACACCACCAACTCTCTCTCTCTCTCTCTCTCTCTCTCTCTCTCTCTCTCTCTCTCTCTCTCTTATATCGTCGCTGTCCAAACCACTGGAAAAACACATCCACAAAACAACACTACAACACCTAGTAGATAACGACCTGCTAATCGACAGTCAGTCGGGGTTTAGACCAAAGCATTCATGCCACACAGCCTTAACAAAGATGATAGACAATTGGCACCTAAACATCAATAACGATAATATATGTGGAGCAATATTTGTAGACTTCAAAAAAGCATTTGATATGATAGATCACTTTATTTTAATCAGAAAATTAGAAACAATGAAAGTAAATATTAAGCTGGTAAAGTTAATTAAATCGTTCCTGTCAGACAGACAACAAATAGTCTCTTACAATAATTCCTTGTCGAACCCAACCGTTGTCCATACAGGTGTTCCTCAGGGCTCTATTCTCGGCCCTCTTCTATTTACCGTATACATTAATGATCTTCCTCTATATTTCAAACACTCATCATGTGACCTTTTTGCCGATGACTGTACTGTCTATACTAGTGATAAATGTTGCACCACACTAGAACAATCTTTACAAAACGATACAAATAATCTTATTACGTGGAGCAACGAGAATCGCATGCAAATAAATATTAGTAAAACAAAATGTATGTTAATATCAACCAGACAAAAACTACAAAACTTGCAGAAAACAACACTTCAGCTCTTCATTGGAACATCACTAATTGAAAACGTAAATGAACACAGAACTCTAGGTATCACTGTTGACCAACACCTAAGCTGGAACTCACATGTACATGCACTCACAAAGCAAACAGCACAAAAAGTTTACCAATTAGCCAAAATTAAACATTTCCTGGATGAAGAGGCAAGGAAAATGTTCTACATATCTCATATACAAACGCATCTAGACTATTGTTCCACAATCTGGGATGGTTGTTCTGTCTCCAACACAAGAAGGCTCCACTCGCTTCAAAAACGCGCAATGCGCCTTGTTGGTGATAAACACCAATCACATTGTATAGATTTATATAATTATCTTCAAATATTACCTCTGAATGAATTACCCCTCAGGAAGCGCTTCCTCTTTAACAAAGGGAAATTTATTCACAAAATCCTGTCACAGAATGCTCCAAAGTATCTTTGGCCGCTTTTAAAATACAATGACAGACGTAGTCAGCGCTTAAATAAATTACAGGTACCCAAGCCCAGGCTTGACCTATTTAAAACTAGTTTGGCTTACTCAGCTGCTCATCTTTGGAACAATCTTCCCAATGACCTGAAAAACACGCACAGTCCTTACTCATACAATCGTATACTATTCAAATACTTTATGAGTGCTGATTATATGCCACCCTAACTGATTGTGTTGTACTTTTATCTAATATACTGTATGGAGGCTCTGATGATCTAGTTTTCATTACAATATACTTATTCTTAATATTATATTCTTAATAACTTATATTCTTAATTTTATGATCAGGTACTGTTAATGTATGCTGTTATACTTCCTTGTAATGTTGCACTGTCCTTAAATTAATACTTTCAGTACGCTGGAGAATGTTGAGTAACAGTAATAAAAGATGAGCAAGAGGATGGAAGAATGCAAGAGGGGACTGTGTCCGATTTTCAACCCTTGGCAAATTAATTGCTTTCGTATATGTCTATCTAACTATCTACCTAGTCTGATTCTGGTCTTGAGTTTGGGACGCAAAGTAAATGGAAAGGAAAATGGAAAGTAACTGTCTACCCACCTCATCTTGATGAACCTAAAAAAAAAAAAAAAGAAAAAAAAAAAAGTCCCTGAGTCATTCAGTTGAACACCGTATGAACATTTTACAAGTTCTCATAACATACCTCTGAATATGTCTCAAATCACTAATTTACAGTACGAAGAATTCGATTCTTTTTTTTTTTTTTTTTTTTTTAAATTTATTTATTTTTTATTTATTTTTCAAATTCATTATTACTATTAATTTTTTTTTTTTTTTTTTTAATAATTATTTTATTTTATTTTAAAAACACTTTAATTATGATGATTATTGCAAATGTAATATTACTTTTATAATGATAAATGCCTTAATAATGCTTAAAGTAAATGTGAGGATGAAAGGATATTAGTATACATGATGAGAGAGAGAGGAAGGGCAGAATGTCAGACGGGCCTGCGTGCCCAATTCTTAACCCTTTGAAAATAAAGTTCGTTCGTTCGTTCGTTCGTTCTCATATCAATTGAGCTCTACTAGATAGTGCCGACAAAACGGAAATGATAACGTCAAAGACAGTGTCGGTACCTGCTTTGATAATGAGAAACTGAAAGCAATGACATATCTTTTCTGCGGTCGGAAGTCTCTGAGATCCAATGATGTTGCTTTGTCTTTAGCATCGGTATGGGAAAGTGATCATGAGAGTGGGGGTGGATGGTAGGTACATTTATATAGGAAGGAGTTGAGGTGCACAGTTGGTCTTGGCATCAGATGATGCGTAGATGGCAGGGCGGATAGTGTGATTCGCTTGCATGGCTAGGCGGGGTTGTCGCACGGAAGGTCCAGTGTTCAAATCCTGGGTAAGCCACTCATGTCTGTTGTTTTTCTGTTGCCTGGTGTTCTACTTCTTTATTTCCTGCGAGTGCCTGATAACATACCTTTATATTTGTTTCATATTAATTTACTGTTTACAGGCCTCGGGTTTCCCTCCCTTATGTGTAATAAATGTCCATAAGAGAAGACTGGCTCGTTCGTGTTAGTCTGAACATGCACGCCGTTCACAGTTAGATTTTATTGGCGCATGCACACCAAACACTTGCGCGCTTTTCTTTGTCGAATGTTACTATTTTCGGGAGAGTATTAAAAATGGAGTACAAAAAAATGGCCAAAAGAATGGACGCAGTCATTAGTAATACCGCTTCCAAAGAAAGGAAATCTAAAAATGTGCAAGAACTACAGAACCATTAGCCTTATTAGTCATCCAAGTAAGGTGATGTTAAGGATACTTTTGAACAGAATAAAACAGAAATCAGAAGAAATCTTGTCAGAGGAACAGGCTGGCTTTAGACCAAAAAGAAGTACCTCAGAACAAATCTTCAATATTAGATTACTTATCGAAAAACATCTCCAACATCAACACGATTTATACCATAACTTCATCGATTTCACAAAAGCCTTCGATCGAGTCTGGCATGAAGGCTTATGGCAAGTAATGAGAAAATTCAATTTTGATACCAACATCATAGATATCATTGAAGCACTATACAAGGACGCAAGCAGTGCTGTTTTTGCAAGCAACGACATTGGAGAATTTTTCAAAACAACTGTAGGAGTTCGGCAGGGATGTATCCTGTCCCCAGTGCTCTTTAATATTTATCTAGAACATATTATGCAAGAGGCTCTCTACGATTATAAATCAACCATATCGATTGGAGGCCGACCTCTGTGCAACCTACGTTTTGCTGATGATATTGATCTGATAGCTGGATCAGAATCAGAACTTCAAGACCTTACCTCTAGACTGGAGAAAGTAACAAGAACGTATGGGATGGAAATTAATATAGAAAAAAGCAAGATATTGGTGAATAGCCATAAGAAACATGTTGCGACCAACATTACGTTAAATGGGCAAACGTTAGAAGAAGTTAACACCTTTAAATATCTCGGGTCCACTATATGCAGTGATGGAAGATCAATTAAAGAAATCAAGACAAGACTTGAGATGGCCTCAGCTGCCATGACAAGGTTGAATGTGATCTGGAAAAGTAACATCAGTTTTCCTGTGAAGATCAAATTATACAAATCACTTGTATTATCTATTCTCTTGTATGGGTGTGAGAGCTGGACACTCACTGCAGATACGGAGCGAAGGATTCAGGCTTTCGAGCATAAATGTTATAGAAGAATTTTGCGCATTTGCTATAAAGAGCACAAAACAAATGTCTATGTTAGAGAGAAGATAAACACCTATGCAGGCCACCAAGAACCACTTTTGTCAACAGTGAAACGTCGAAAGCTTGCCTGGTTTGGGCATGTAACTCGTCATGACTCCCTTTCGAAAACGATCCTTCAGGGAACAGTCGAAGGTAAACGGAGAAGAGGAAGGCAGAGAAAATCCTGGGCTGATAACATCAAAGAATGGGCAGGACACGGTTTTTCCACACTTGTACGCATTGCTGAGGATAGAGAGCAGTGGAGGACCCTGTCTGCTGATGCTTCCACCATGGCACCCCTACGACCCATGACGGGTTACGGGCTGAGATGAGATGATGATGATTAAAAATTCCAAAATATTTGTTTTACATCCGAGGTTAAAAAAAAGTCTGAACACGCACGCCGTTCACATGGCGCATGCACACCGTGCTTTGCGCACTTTTCTTTGGCGAGTGTTACTATTTTAGGGAGCGTTACGTACTGACAGAAAAAGCTGGGATTTTATATATAGGATTGATAGGGGATGGACCATTACGTTCTTCATTTTCATCAACTTCTAATTCAACGAGGGGTGGGGTGATTAGTCATCTGAATGAGAAGCATATAATACATTCTGTGAAAATGATATCCGAGCTCCTAACTGTGGCTGAATGAACGCTGAACACCAGTTCTGCAACTCAATAAGTTTTGCTTCCGAAAAACCAGTCGACATATCGATAGCGCTTCTTCAAATTATATAGTCAAATTTAACAAATTTCATTCCATTAGATCTATATTACATCTTCCCATGTCATTTTTGAAAGGTTGCCCCATGGCTTCATATTCAATGAATCCATATATTTTTTCTACCAAGATCTAATGACGGCGACCTGATGTGACGTAATATTTAAGAATAGAAGAGTGATTGAGTGAAGGTGTGTGGATGAATAAAAAAGTGACAGAAGAAAGAAGTAGGCGCTATTCTATGAAGAATGCCTGCTGTCCTCTTACACATGAAGAACACTTCTCTCTCTCTCTCTTAATCAGGGCCGTTCCTTTTTAGGAACGTGAAAAGGGATGTTATAAGAATAGTAAAACGTGCCTCTTAGTGAATCTGCAGAGAGATTACTGAAAAAAAGTATAGAATATAGGCAGAGGTTTAGGCATCCTCGTCACAACGTATCCCTTCCCTGACTTCTGTAATTATATAGTCCTCTACAATTACAGTGTATTTTGGCTCCTTTCCCCCAGGTACAAGAATAAAAGACTATCTTATTACCAAAAATGTTACATTCAACATAAACGTGACATAAAGAAAATAAAACAGACTCGAGGTTTTTTGATTTTCTATAAATATAAAATATAATTTCCAATTGTGTGTCCTATCGATCGCCATCGTCTTCTTCTCATCTCTTGTTCTACTGGCACTTGTCTAGTTCTTGTCATCAGTTCCACGTTGGTAACCTTGTCATCCCATTTTAATCCCTATATTCTAAGCAAGCACCCATTTATGAAAATCTGTAGCTTTTTGGTAGTTGTATTTGTTGTTCTGCATGTCTCAGAGCCATACAAAAGGACTGACTTCACATTTGAGTTGAAGATTCTTATTTTCGTGTTGGATCCGATTTCTCTTGATCTCCATATATTTCCCAATGCAATGAAAGCACCTCTTGCTTTTTGTATTCTTATTTTGATATCACTGTCTGTCCCTCCAACTTTGTCTATATTGCTGCCAAGATATGTGTACTATTCTACATCTTGTATTGGTGCTTCAAGTTCAACCCTGATATCATTACCTGCATTTATTCTCATTATCTTTGTCTTTTCCCTGTGTATTTTCAGACCCACTTGCTATGACCTCTCATCGAGTGTTTTCAATTTGTCCTGCATCTGATTACGGTTATGGGACAGAAGAGCTAAGTCATCAGCAAAATCCAGATCATCCAACTGCTTAGTCAGAGTCCACTGGATTCCATTTCTGTTGTGTGTTGTCGATGTTCTCGTAACCCAGTCTATTGCTAGTAAGAAAAGAAATGGAGACAAGAGGCATCCCTGTCGCACTCGTGTTCTTATCCCAAACGGTTCTGTAAGCTGTCCTTCATGAAGAACTCTGCATGTCATTTGTTTCCTTTATTAAATTAATGATCTTCAGGGGAACTCCATAGTGCCTCACCAATTTCCAAAGTGATTCTCTGTCTACACTGTCAAATGCCTTTTCGTAGTCCACAAATCCAATGTATAGTGGTGAATTCTATTCCAGACTATCTCTTCTTCTTCCATCCTTAGCCACCAACCGGCAAAGCAGTATGTGGCCAGTACGCCTAGTGGCGTCTTAGGGCAACAACAAATTGATCAATCTATTGCCGTTTCCACCACGCCTAGTGGCGTCTTTGTGGAACAAAAACAGACCAAACAATCTATCGTTGTTTCCGTAATCAGATTATTCCAGACTATGTTCAACTATTATTCTCAAAGTGGCTATCTGGTCTGTACAGGATCTGTTTTGTCTAAAACCTGCTTGTTCATCTCTCAGTTTCTTGTCTATGGACTCTTTTAATCTTTCAAGGATAATCCTGTTTAATACTTTTCCTGGCACTAAAAGTAACATAGTTGATAGTGTATACCGAAGAATATTAGCAAGAAAAATGCGCTATTTCAGGGGTGGTGCAATGGCCAGAAGCGCACCAATTTTACGTAATTTCCAGACTGCAACTTAGGTGTAAAAAAGTGTCTAAACTTTTTTTTCCTTCAGGGATGTAATTTATCCTGTCAAAGGCAAACAATCAAGAGGCAAAAAAAAAATTAATTAATTAATTATAACAATAAACTATATTGTAGATTTTTCGCATTTTACTATGTGTTTTCTATTTATTATTTCAAATATAACTGCAACTTTGGTGGGACAAAACTTGGGCGCTATAATAAGCGTCGTGCAGTTAGTGCGAAGGCCAGAAGCGCACGACTTTTATATAATTTCCAGTCTTCTTCTTCTTCCGTCCTTAGCCAAAGACCGACCAAGCAGTCAGAGGCCATCACGCCTTGTGGCGTCTTAAGGGCAACAGCAGATTGATTTTCTCTGTTCCAGTTTCCCATCACGCCTAGCGGCGTCTTTAGGGCAACAACAAATAGATCCATCTGCCGTTGTTTCCGTAATCGGTGTGACAAGCCAACGGGTGATCAGCCCAAAAAAAATTTCCAGAGTGCAACAAAAATATTGTGGGACGCACGGGACGGGCAGTTTTAGAGAATTATATATATATATATATATATATATATATATATATATATATATATATATATATATATATATATATATATATATATATATATATATATATATATATATATATATATATATATATTAGCCATTATGGATTTCTTGGCATTGTACATCCAGTAGTTTGCCATTGCTTTCTGGATGGTTCTGGCCGCTTACCATTACAGTCCATGGTGCGCCCTCAGCCCGATACCAGCCTTTCCAACTCCTGCCCTAGAAGCCGTTGTCAAAATATTATTGATCATCCGCCCGTTCGGCCAGCAGTTGTGTGTACTGTTTAAGGGGGACCTCCCTTTTTCAATTTACTCATGTAGTTTGGCCGGCCAGTCAAAGCCGTTGCCCGGGGGGGTGGCGCTGCCGTACACAAGCAGACTCGAGGAGCCATACATGAGCTGAACTGGAGTGGGGGAACCAAATAGGATCCAGGCCATCCTCAAAAAGAGGAAGTGACTGCCTCTCACCGTGAGGTACTATCCCTTACACACTCCAGCCCTACCCCCCTATGTATATATGTATGGCATGTATATTCCCAGTAGCAACATACGGCTGCGAGACTTGGACACTCAATAAAACAGTTGCAAAAAAGATTACATCATTCGAAATGAAATGCTACAGAAGGATGTTGAGAATACCCTGGACAGAAAAAAAGACCAACAGAGAAGTACTGCACTCACTAAACGTACAGGAACATTGGCTCCTAAATACCATCGCAATAAGGAAGCTGAAATTTTTCGGTCATATAAAAAGACATAATAGTCTGGAAAAAACAGTGATGGAAGGCATGGTCCCTGGAAAAAGGGGAAGGGGTTGACCTAGACGACGGTGGACCCAGGACATCACAGAGAGTCTGAACTTGTCTTTGGCTGATGCAGGTCGACTTGCCCAGAATCGTGATGCGTTCAGAGCAGCTGTAATGGAGACAACGTTCTGGAAAGAATATGTCACATGATGATGATATATATATATATATATATATATATATATATATATATATATATATATATATATATATATATATATATATATATATATATATATATATATATATTTTTTTTTTTTTTTTTTTTTCTTTCTTCTTCTTCGTTTACTCTCAGACGACCATTTGAATGTTCACAAAGAATGCAATAGTCAGTCTGAGGTTATTTGAATCCCCGTAAAACTTTTCAACGAACGGAACTGGCGTCGGCCAAATGCGCTTTCTCTGTACCGCATATACGAGGTAAGGGGCAACTTTGAAGCAGATGTTCAGCAGTCATTTTATCAGTGCTACAGTTACACTGATCGGTAGTTCCTATCTTTAGCTTGTTGAATAAATGGTATATCAATCTGTTGTGGCCAGTGCGGAGTCTGAAGATTACTACTTGTTCTCTTCTGTTGAGCTTGTAGTAAGCATCATTCTGTGTGTGACCTGGATGTTCTACATTCCATTTGTTTCTGTATCTTATTCTAATAAAACTCTTTGCCTCCTCGACAATTATGCTTGCATCAGGCTGAGGTAGATGTGAACCTTCTTTTGCTATTCTGTCGGCCTTTTCATTGCCGGTGATGTTACAATGAGATGGGATCCATTGGATCACAACACTTTTGAATCGTTGACAAAGTTTGTGGAGCACTATTCTCAGGTTATCATATATATATATATATATATATATATATACTGAAGCACATTAAAAACGCACCACCTGTATAATCCAGGAACAGAGTGTGAAATGTAAATATAAGTGTTTACAAGTTTACATATTTGGAATCTTTATTCATTTTCCTATGAATCCATGCTGGTCATTAATTTGTACATTTGATTGTTATGAAATTCATTGCATTCTATGCAGGCAAGGGAGAAAACCAAAATTGCAACCAATAAAAAAATTCATTCACACTATCCTCAGTATCTGGTATGTTCACCGTGTGCTTGCAAACAAGCTTGGCAGCGGCTCCGCATGGAACGCACAAGTCTCTGAAGGAAATTCCGGGGAATCAAGTCCCATTCACGTGTAAGAGCAGCTTTGAGCTGTTGCAGATTAGCCGGAGAACCGTGCCTGTAGACTCTGCGTCCAAGCTCGTCCCACAGATGTTCTATAGGGGACATGTCTGGTGATAGGGCAGGCCAATCAATTGTCACAATGTTCTGCTGTTGTAGATATTGCTGCGTAATGCATGCAGTGTGCGCACGTGCGTTATCCTGCTGGAGAATCTGCAAGTCTGGATAATTTTTGAACGCAGGAGCAACCAATGCATCCAGAACCTCATCTCGATATGTCACAGCATTAACATTTCCACGGAAGACGCAAAGAGGCAAGCGATGGTGAAAACTGAATCCTCCCAAAATGTGAATACTGCCACCTCCAAATCGGTTGTGCTGACGAATACAGCAATCTGCAAAGCGCTCTCCACAGAGTTGCCAAATCCGCATACGTCCATCAGCAAAGGATATGTTGAATCTGCTCTCGTCTGTGAATAGGACAGCATTCCACTGCAGTCTAGTCCATCTGACATGTTGCTCTGCCCATTGCAGGCGCTGCTGACGATGTCTGTGAGTCAAGTTTGGCCCAACATAAGGTCGTCTTGCAGTAAGGCCTGTATCTCTGAGTCGTCGTATGACTGTCATTCGAGAGACTTGCCCACGTCTACCCACTATTGCTCTTGCTGTTTGACTTGCCGGTAGAGAACGATTCCTTAGGTGACTCAGCACAATATGACGATCTTGCGCAGGGGTAGTAACTCGTGGCTGGCCACTCCGAAGTCTATCCCGGGCACTGCCAGTGGTTCCATAACGTTCATTGAGACGTACAATAGTGCTGTGGTGGCAATTCATCCTTCTGGCAATGGCCCGCGAGCTCATTCCGGTCTCCAACATACCAATGGCTCGTTGGCGGTCGTTTTCAGATAGTCGTAGCATTTCAAGCACATGTACTGTGTGTTTTGTCTCAAACGGCCTTTTTATTCCGAGTATACTGCCTCAACGCGTACACATTTTCAGGGTCATAGCTGTTGGGAATCGTGTTGCACGTGTAACTTTCATTGTTTTCATGTAGTCTGTACACAAACCCGTGGGTTGAATCATGCACTTTCCATTCCAGCAGCCATTCGCTCTCTACCTCATGACAAACACGGGGAAAATCCATTCCCACTTTTTTTTCCATATATATATATATATATATATATATATATATATATATATATATATATATATATATATATATATATATATATATATATATATATATATATATATATATATATATATATATAGCCTTATTATCCATTTGGCTGAAGCCTAGGGGCACGGAACTTTTTCAATAAAATGTGTTTATTTTGTTTACCTTAATAACAATACTAATAAACATAATAATAATAAATTAAAAAAATTCTGATCACCCCACCTCTCGAAGCTTGCCCTAATATAATGAAGTCTCTAACACTTCACTCCCCTACGGCAGTATCTGTTATGGGACTGCCTGTACCTTGTTTTTTATGATCGTAGCTGCTCGTAATGATGCCGTGTTCTTCTACTTCGTTCGTACTCATGTAACCACATTCTTTCCTTCATTGTTATTGTTAATCAGAATCGACCTCACTGCACTCCAGGCAAACCCATAGGTGTCACCCTCAGCAAATGTCGAAGACTATGAATGCTAATTGTAACAAGTAGCTAATCCCTCGTTTGATGCCAAACTCCAACAGCCTCAGCCTTGTTGATTCATCCATTGAAGTGTCATTATACAGCAGGCGATCATTAATAGCCCTTAGTATCTTTCCCTTATCCATATCCAGTGTACCCACTATGTATGCTCACGAGGCCAGTCTGTCAGCTCTCTCATTGCCACGTACCCCTGAATAAATATTAGACAAACATAAAGGTATGTTTTCAGGCACTCGTAAGAAATAAAGAAGTAGAACACTAGACAACAGAAAAACAACAGACGTGAGTGGCTTACCCAGGACTCGAACCCAGGACCTTCTGTGCGACAACCCCGCCTAGCTAAGCAAGCGAATCACACTATCCTCCCTGCCATCTAGGCATCACCAAAAAATGATGCTTCGATGACGGGTCACTAGTGCGAACCGCAAGACATAACACCGGAAATTTACCATGGGCAGTAGATCCACACCAGTTCTCCAAGACTTGAAGACTTTCATTCACAAAGTTGGCAGTCTGATTGTGATAATGCTTTCGGAGGTAATTCTTTCTTCTCAGAGTCAGGTGGTTCACAAATATTAGAAGTAGTGAAGACTGCTACCCAACAGTCAATTATCAGCTGTGTATCGCATGTGCGCCAAAAAAAAAAAATTGCGCGTGGTCACACACGTTCTACCAAGAGGTGTAAAGACAGAACATCTGCTTATTAAACAAAACCAAATCTGAGTTCGACTGAAAAATTGCGTTGATTTACAGTATCCGAAAATTCTAGTGAACAGAATTTGACGTAAACGAGCTTTTTTTTTTTAAAACAAAGCAGAGAAGAAAATTTGCCGGTACCTAGAGACTAGCTTCGAGTCAAACGAAAATCGACAAGCGAGTTCGAGTTAAGTGGACTGCACTGTATAATAGATAGAGAGATAAATAGATAGATAGATTAAATAGATAGATAGATAAATAGATAGACAGATAAATAAATAGATAGATAGACAGATAGACATACAGATAGACATACAGATAGATAGATAGATAGATAGATAGATAGATAGACAGACAGACAGACAGACAGACAGACAGACGGACGGATGGATGGATATTTTTATATTAGTGTTGCAAAATATCCCGTTCAACCTCTGATGGGTTATAATTAGAATAAATATTGTTTTCAGTTCCAAATAATATGAACAACTGCCGATATGGGAAAATGGCATCACACCTGTCAAATCATTGTAAATAGGGCAAATCACAACTACCAATTATGCTTGTATGTTAAGGAAAAAAAAAAAAAAACCCAAACAAACAAAAACCAGATAAAACCGAACAAAATCAAGCAGAAACTCGAAACAAGAATAATATTAAGGGGGAGGGATGTAAAGGCCTAGTGGTTCCAGTTATATAACTAAATTTAACAGATATTTAATTGACTTTCATCTGTTAAAAGTCATATGCATTGTAATAACAGCAGCAGGCCTTCACATTCCCAATTACTATTTATTAACCTTTGTTCGTGTTAAATATTGTTTGACTATATTATGCAATTCCCTAGGTCTTAACACTTCTATATTTATAGGTAAATTTGATGCCTGCAAATAATTTAACATTGGTATTCTCATTTGCAACTCCGCCTTAGCCGGTCCCAAGCCCGGCTGAAAAAGGAGGAGGCAGCCCCTTCACCATGCAAAGGCACAACAGGCCAATCACTTGTTTGCCTTAAACTTTTGATTATGAGAAGAACAAGAGAGAAAACCGGACTGATTCTAAAGGCGACGAACTGGTACGGAGTACGACTTATGGAACTTTGAACACAAGAAGTATAAATGGGAAAGAAGAGGAGCTGGTGGAAGAGATGAGGAAAGCAAAACTAGAAATCCTGGCTATAACGGAAACAAAGAAAAAAAGGACAAGGAGTCATGGATCTCGATGGCAACACGCTGCTCTACAGTGGTGTACCCACATCTGAAAGAGCTAAAGGGGGCGTGGGTTGCATTGTGGCCAAAAACCAAAAATATAGTATCAAGGGATGGAACTTTGTCTCGGAGCGCATTATGGTTGTAAAACTAAAAGAAGGAGAAACCATAGTCAACCTGGTCATAGTGTATGGGCCAAATGAGGATGAGAGAGCAGAGGTCAAGGAGGAATTCTTCGAGCTGCTTCAAAGGACAGTGGATGACTGCCTAGATGAAATTATCATGCTGGGAGATTTCAATGCCAGAGTTGGAAATGACCATGCTAGATGGGGTGGAGTTATCGGAAGATATGGAGAAGATACTCTCAATGACAATGGAAAGCGACTCCTTAGATTCTGCAGTGAGCAGAATCTGATCATCACAAACACAAAGTTTCCCCATAAGCGCATGCATGCATACACTAGATGTGAACCAACAAAGAATGAGAAGTCAGTGATCGACTATGCCATTGTAAGGAGGAGCTCATTCAAATATGTCCGAGATACTAGAGTCTAGAGGGGGCCAGAGATTGGAAGTGAAAGAGTTGCTCAGTCTAGGAACTGCCCAACATCACGCAAGAAATTAAGTAAACGAACGGGAGAAATGAGCATTAAGACCTACAAGCTGAGAGAGTGTGGTAAAGTGGGATGATATAAATATTTATAGGGACTTAGTGTACTGACTGAGATCAGCTGTGAAGGTATCTGTATCTAATATGTGTAGTGTTTTACAGATAACCTTACTTACTGCCACATATTTATATCTCAGTCAGAATTATTCTGGAATATTGTGTTGGCAACGTTATATGTCTAGGGTTATGCAAATGATGAAGTGTAAGTCACAACAACAACAAACAGATAAACAATTTAATTATTCCACCACACTTGACAACACTGTGACACTCACAAACAGTCAACACTCTAGAAGACTATCTTAAAAGATTCAATGATAAATTTCAGATATATACAGATGTATTGATTTTTTCTACAATAGTGATCCTGATTCAACTATACAGTGAACCAGGCAATATTATAACATGTAATTACAAATATTATGTACACAGATATAAATGTGGTCTTTGCATTGACATACAATATTAGTAATCTATGTGTGTGAGTTGTGATGTGGTAATATGAGGTAATACTGGTTTTGTTCTTCAAGATAGATTCTTATTAGACATCATGACTGCATGTGTTTGTTTCTGTGGGAACTAGTATTGGAGATGTTCTCAGTTCCTGTCATTAAAACAATTAATTACCCCTCTTTAATTAATACAATTCATTTTAAGAGGAGGTGGTACAAATTGTTGAGCTCTGTTGGCCACGAAGGGCTTAACTTTCGTGATGGCGGCAGGCAAAGACTCCTCTGCTAGACTTCTTCACTGGTTCTGAAGACACCTCACTGGTTACTACAGGGACCAAAGAGTATGTTGTAGCCTCTGGATTCAGCAAATGCTCAGACCAGGTGCGGCTTCAATAACTAGGACCACAGTCCCTGAAACAAGAAGGATGTACCTCCTACTTCAGAACTAATTTATACTATCTGGCTAGACTGAGCACAATACATCACAAACACAGAGTTCAGAGCTTTAGTTTAACTGCTATCTTCTTCTGAAGCAGTTTACTCCAGTATTAACCTCCCTAATGGTTACTACGCCTCTGCACTTTCAGCTATAAGTCCTTCCATGTCATAAGGTAGGTGTCAGTGTACTATGTGGTAATTCCATGTAGTTTGACTTTTCTCCGACACCTTCTGTTCAGGTTGGAGCAATATATATATATATATAGGCCTTGTCTCATGTTCGCTACTGAACTGCACATATATACAGACATACATTATCAATGTACATTCAATGTTCATTAAAAAGAGATCAAATATTTCAACCTACCACAATTCAAGGAAATAAACACAGATACGTTGACTAGCAATGAATGTAGGCACAAATACTGGCACAAATTCCCATCTGCTTATGTTCCAGGCTTTTATTTAGCAAAAATATGAGCTGGCTTCAACGCACTGTTGCTTTATCAAGCTTATTTGAACTAGTGGTCTCGAACTAACGCTATCAATTAACTATATTAACAGACCTAACCAATCAGGCCATTTCTACCCCATCGTTTGAAAAAAAGTACTCTTACTTCCGTCTCCCTTGACAACAAAAGATAGCATTTATAGTCCGACTAATCGTGTTGAGCCTTACATATCATTCCCTCCAATCAATTCAAATGTAACTTGTGGCCTATTTCCGTACAATGGTGGTCTAAAATTCTGCCACTGAGCGACTCCGAGTTTTTAGGTTGTCTGACACCCTCATTATTTTCTTTTGCCTATAATTTATTAATTCCTGGACTATTTGCGTAACACTTAACATATTCTGTGTCAGCAAGCCCTAAGGAATCCAAATATCTCAATCTAAGGGAGCTAGGTGGCTGCGTTCAAAATGTGCATTTTCTACCACCTCCTGTTCACTTCAATCCCCATGTGGTGTCTGGGTACTGTCATGTTTTCAAACGTAAATCCATCTAATGTCATCTTTCCTAATAAGCGTTTTTTCAGGTTTTTTAAAACCTAACTCTGGGAAGGGTAGTGTTTTTTATCACTGTCCGTCTGAAATAAAGTTAGTGCATGTGGCCTTACACGCGTGTTAGGGGTGGCATTAATATAGCGAGACGCGTGTTTAGTGTTGCTTGCGTTGCTGCCTTCAGCCCTCCCTTCTTTCCATCTTAGTCCATCTGTTCGTTCGTTTTGGTAACGTAGTATAATTAATGTTAGGATTAATTTAGGTCATTAATCACTTGCGTATCTCAAGGTTTTTTCTTAGAACTGCAGTACACGTTTTATTGGGTTGTGGAAACGCATGTATTTATGCAGTGGCTTATATTTAACGTGGAAACGTTACAATTTGCAGACGAAGCATAAAACAAAGGGGATTTCGAGTACTGTCATTGTGACAGCACTGTTCTTTACCATTCTTCTTCCTTTTATAGAATTTATTTGTTAGGCTTTACATTTACTTTTTAATTTATATATGTGGATTAGAATTTCTCACGACAAATCCTCCCCTCTTAAAACAGACGTTATATGTCAGTCTATAATTCTATATACACATAGAGAAATTTATTATTATTTCTGGGGCTTACGGTGATTCTCATCACACGGATGGCGGCTTAAAAAATCCGCTCCCAGATTTGTTTTTCCACTTATATACTCTATGCTAAACTCAAATGGCTGTAGCAATAATGACCAACGGAGTAATCTAGTGTTCTCATGCCTAGCTTGTGCTAGAAACGACAAGGGTTTGTGATCCGTTTGCAACTTAAATGCCTTCCCATACAGATAAATATTGAATTTCTTTATCGCCCATATTACTGCAAGACATTCTTTTTCGCTAGTTGAGTAGTTGGTTTCAGCTTTATTCAACTTTCTGCTAGCATATGCCACTGGGCATCTGATTTCTGTAGCAGAGTTGCACCTAACCCAATATTACTGGCATCAGTCCTTACTACAAATTCCTGACTTAAGTCAGGTAGTTTCAAAATAGGTTTACTTGTGAGCTTTTCCTTCAATTCTTGGTAAGCCATTTCACATTGTGGTGTCCATGTAATTCGATCTGGGTGTCCTTTACGTGTCAAATCCGTTAACGGTGCACATATGGAATTAAAGTTTTTGATATACTTTTGGTAGAAACCACATAATGAGACAAAGGATCTCACGTCTTTCTTGGTTTGTGGTCTCGGGCTTTCTTTAGTTTTTCTAAATTTTTTGGGTCAGGGGTCATGTTTCCCTGATAAACTGTGTGTCCCAAAAATTCCAATTCTTTACATCCAACGCAACATTTGGTTGGTCGGGCTGTTAAATTCGCTTCCCTAAGTCGATTAAACAGCATGTTCAGAGAGTCAATGTGTTCCTCAAAGGTTTCTGTTGCTATAAGGATATCATCCATGAAATTTGTAATGCATGGGTTATTCAGAGGGTCCAATAATTTTCTCATCATTCTAGAGAAGACACTAGGTGCATTCTTCAATCCAAATGGCAATCTGTTAAACTCATAGTGTCCTTCTGATGTACTAAAAGCTAGATATGGTCTAACCTCAGGCTTTACTGGAATTTGATAGTATCCTTTACTCAAATCCACTTTTGAGAAATACTTAGCTTTATTTAGTCTGGCAAACAACTGATTTGTATCCGGCAATGGATCCACTTGTCCTTCTGTAATAGCATTCAGTCTTCTGTAATCTATACAGAGTCTATGTTCTCCAGAGGGTTTCCTTAAAAGTACAACACTGGAACTATACGAAGATTCACTGTGTGAAATAATTCCTTCCTTCAACAAATAGTCTATCTCTTCCTTCAAAGCTTTTTCCTTAGCAAAAGGAATCGAATAAGGCTTCATACAGACAGGTGTGGGGTCTATCAGTTTCATATCATATTCCAATAAGTTTGTATGCCCCGGTCGATCTGTTAACACCTCTGTATGATTATCTAGAACCTGTTGCACTCTCTCCTTCTGATTTTTCGTTAAATGCGTACTGATTTTCACCTGTGCCGCTGTCTCACAGGGGTGTAATGGATATTCAAATGATGAAAGTGGTTCCTTCTTCATCTCCATTGCAATGGACAAGGTTAGCAAGTGTGTCTCTTCCTGATGTTCTCTTTCCAAATATTTCTTCAGGAGATTCACATGATAGATTTTTTCTTTCCCCTTCTTATCTATCTTATAATTGGTTCTAGACACCTTCTCTAGAACTGTATATGGACCTTGCCATCCAATTTGTAACTTATTCTGATTTCCGGGCAAAAGAAGCAGTACCTTCTCTCCCACAGCCAAATCTCTGTCTTTTGCCTTCCTGTTATAATAAGCAGCATGTTTCTTCCTGGCTTGTTTCAAATTTTCATTGGCAAGTTTCCAGCCAGTTTTTTAAACGAGTGGTCAGCTCATTTACATATTGGTATGAGGATGTAATATTTTCCTCTGCTTTTTCATCCGTCCACGTTCTTAACAGTGTTACATAGTGGACCTTTTATTGTGTGGACCTATTTGTCCATGCACCGGTATGGTCTCTTCCACTCGAAGCTCTATAGTGATGATTTTTCTTCCCAGAATTATCATGCACAAAACGACCGCTACCAATTTTTCTCTTGGGGCTGTCTCCCCACTTAAAATTCTTGATGAGAGATTTCCTCTCTACATCCTCTTCCTCCAGTTTGTTTAAGTCCGATTGAGGGATTGTCGGCTTATCCTGGGGTAAGACATCTTTTTGCACTCTCTGCATAGTGGCCATTGTAAAACAGTTAAGTGAAGCTTGTCCGTGAAAAGGGGCTTCCCATTCCCTTTGGTCCACTTTATCAAATTTATTTCTCTTCTTATTTTCAGGCCTACTTTTGCCCCTTGGCGTGTCCAGGTCCTGATCAATGTTCCCACTTGTGGGTGTTCCCTCATGTGCTATGCTACACCTTTCTACAAAATTCTCAATGTCCCATCTTGCCTTGGGCCAATAATAATTGTGAGCCACCTTTTGGATGATGGTACCTATTTTCTCATGGTCCCCATCTGGTTTCACATGTAGGCTCCTTATTAAGTCTGTCCTATATCTTTTAGGAAGTACCAGCTGTCCCTGACCTTTGGATCTAGCTCCAGTCTTCCTATACATCAACTTGTTTTTCATGTAAAAATCTCCCTTGCCTGGAGTTGTATGACAAGTTGACAATTTCCTGAAACAAGGCTTGAGGGTCTTGTCCCCAGCCTGTGCCTTCCTCATCTCTTCTGGAGTGGTATTCAACATAATATCCTCCTCCTGTCTTGAGGTCGACCTGACCTGAAGGGTGGCCATATACACAGGTTTCCTTCTGCAACGGTCAGTGTCATGATTGTCCATCTGACAATTCTTACACCACCTTTTTCCTTGGTTGAAAGATTTTCTTTCATCATATTTCCTTTCATCGAATTGTGGGTTTTTATTTTTATTGTCATACCGTGGCCTATCAAATTGGTGCTTACCTTTGTTATGATCCCTAGGATCAAATTTATTAAAGTTCTGTGGTGCCCTAAAATTTTCCACCTGTTTCTTTTTATTACCTGATACTTCTGCTTGAGCCGCCTGATACCTTTCTGCAACAGTTAGCAACTCACCCAGTCTCTCTGCACCTTGTTCCATGAGAAACTTTCTCAGGTCTGGAGCCATGGACTCTCTTAATTGTTCTATAAGGACCATTTCCTTAAGATCTTGGGTTTTCCCCAGAGAAGTCCATTTCTCCAAGTATGTCTCTATCCGTGCAGAGAACTGGTGATAGGTTTCACCTGACAGTAGTTTAGCATTCCTAAATTTTTTTCTGTAAAATTCTGCGTTCTTTTCATATCTTAACAAAAGAGCCTGCTTTAGCATGTCATAATTTTCCTGATCATCTCTGTGCATTTTGGCAAAAACTTCATAAGCTGCCCCACGAAGTCCTTGAGATAACTTTAAGCTCCACCTTTCTCTCTCTAACCCATATGTGGTAGCTAATAATTCGTATCTATTTATATAGCTCTCAATATCATCGTCTTTCTCAACAAAATGATCTAAATGAAAGTTCATAGCTGAGGTTGAGGCTCCCTGAGTAGCAGTAGCATCAGAGGCAAAGGGACTGGCACCATTTTCAGGAGCATGGCCCTGAAACTCAAACTCCCTTAGTCGTAGCTCATGTTCCCTTTGTAATCTCTTCTCCTCCTTTTCTGCTTCCCTCTCTGCAGCTAATCTTCTTTCCTCGGCTTCCCTTTCTGCAGCTAATCTCTTCTCCTCCCTTTCTGCCTTTTGCCCTTTCTGCAGCTAATCTCTTCTCCTCCCTTTCTGCCTTTTGTTCTTCTAATTGGAGCCTCTTAATCTCCCTATCAGCCTCCAATGCTTTAGCCTCTTTGTCAGCCTCAATCTGCAACCTCTTAATTTCTTTTTCAGCCTCTAACCTTCTTTCGGCCTCAAACCTTCTTTCTTCGCGTTCAATAAATTTGTCACATTCAGTAGTGACATAGGTAATCATAACTTGCCCATCTAATCCCAACTCTTTTGCAGTCTGTACAGCCGCAGATCGAAATTTGGCCAGGTCCGCCATTTTATATCAGGTAATTAAATAAAATATCTAACTAAACAATATAATCTGTAATTATATATCCAATAGACAAAACAGGCACCAAGAGCTCAACCAATTTTAATTCCACCCAAGGATACCTTTTAACTTTTTATATTCCCTGAAGTGAATTACCCCCAATATTTATACTAGTAAAGGATTCAATATCCCGGACCGGACCCCAATATATGTGGTAAAGTGGGATGATATAAATATTTATAGGGACTTAGTGTACTGACTGAGATCAGCTGTGAAGGTATCTGTATCTAATATGTGTAGTGTTTTACAGATAACCTTACTTACTGCCACATATTTATATCTCAGTCAGAATTATTCTGGAATATTGTGTTGGCAACGTTATATGTCTAGGGTTATGCAAATGATGAAGTGTAAGTCACCACAACAACAAACAGATAAACAATTTAATTATTCCACCACACTTGACAACACTGTGACACTCACAAACAGTCAACACTCTAGAAGACTATCTTAAAAGATTCAATGATAAATTTCAGATATATACAGATGTATTGATTTTTTCTACAATAGTGATCCTGATTCAACTACACAGTGAACCAGGCAATATTATAACATGTAATTACAAATATTATGTACACAGATATAAATGTGGTCTTTGCATTGACATACAATATTAGTAATCTATGTGTGTGAGTTGTGATGTGGTAATATGAGGTAATACTGGTTTTGTTCTTCAAGATAGATTCTTATTAGACATCATGACTGCATGTGTTTGTTTCTGTTGGAACTAGTATTGGAGATGTTCTCAGTTCCTGTCATTAAAACAATTAATTACCCCTCTTTAATTAATACAATTCATTTTTAAGAGGAGGTGGTACAAATTGTTGAGCTCTGTTGGCCACGAAGGGCTTAACTTTCGTGATGGCGGCAGGCAAAGACTCCTCTGCTAGACTTCTTCACTGGTTCTGAAGACACCTCACTGGTTCTGAAGACACCTCACTGGTTACTACAGGGACCAAAGAGTATGTTGTAGCCTCTGGATTCAGCAAATGCTCAGACCAGGTGCGGCTTCAATAACTAGGACCACAGTCCCTGAAACAAGAAGGATGTACCTCCTACTTCAGAACTAATTTATACTATCTGGCTAGACTGAGCACAATACATCACAAACACAGAGTTCAGAGCTTTAGTTTAACTGCTATCTTCTGAAGCAGTTTACTCCAGTATTAACCTCCCTAATGGTTACTACGCCTCTGCACTTTCAGCTATAAGTCCTTCCATGTCATAAGGTAGGTGTCAGTGTACTATGTGGTAATTCCATGTAGTTTGACTTTTCTCCGACACCTTCTGTTCAGGTTGGAGCAATATATATATAGATATAGGCCTTGTCTCATGTTCGCTACTGAACTGCACATATATACAGACATAAATTATCAATGTACATTCAATGTTCATTAAAAAGAGATCAAATATTTCAACCTACCACAATTCAAGGAAATAAACACAGATACGTTGACTAGCAATGAATGTAGGCACAAATACTGGCACAAATTCCCATCTGCTTATGTTCCAGGCTTTTATTTAGCAAAAATATGAGCTGGCTTCAACGCACTGTTGCTTTATCAAGCTTATTTGAACTAGTGGTCTCGAACTAACGCTATCAATTAACTATATTAACAGACCTAACCAATCAGGCCATTTCTACCCCATCGTTTGAAAAAAAGTACTCTTACTTCCGTCTCCCTTGACAACAAAAGATAGCATTTATAGTCCGACTAATCGTGTTTAGCCTTACATATCATTCCCTCCAATCAATTCAAATGTAACTTGTGGCCTATTTCCGTACAATGGTGGTCTAAAATTCTGCCACTGAGCGACTCCGAGTTTTTAGGTTGTCTGACACCCTCATTATTTTCTTTTGCCTATAATTTATTAATTCCTGGACTATTTGCGTAACACTTAACATATTCTGTGTCAGCAAGCCCTAAGGAATCCAAATATCTCAATCTAAGGGAGCTAGGTGGCTGCGTTCAAAATGTGCATTTTCTACCACCTCCTGTTCACTTCAATCCCCCATGTGGTGTCTGGGTACTGTCATGTTTTCAAACGTAAATCCATCTAATGTCATCTTTCCTAATAAGCGTTTTTCAGGTTTTTTAAAACCTAACTCTGGGAAGGGTAGTGTTTTTATCACTGTCCGTCTGAAATAAAGTTAGTGCATGTGGCCTTACACGCGTGTTAGGGGTGGCATTAATATAGCGAGACGCGTGTTTAGTGTTGCTTGCGTTGCTGCCTTCAGCCCTCCCTTCTTTCCATCTTAGTCCATCTGTTCGTTCGTTTTGGTAACGTAGTATAATTAATGTTAGGATTAATTTAGGTCATTAATCACTTGCGTATCTCAAGGTTTTTCTTAGAACTGCAGTACACGTTTTATTGGGTTGTGGAAACGCATGTATTTATGCAGTGGCTTATATTTAACGTGGAAACGTTACAATTTGCAGACGAAGCATAAAACAAAGGGGATTTCGAGTACTGTCATTGTGACAGCACTGTTCTTTACCATTCTTCTTCCTTTTATAGAATTTATTTGTTAGGCTTTACATTTACTTTTTAATTTATATATGTGGATTAGAATTTCTCACGACAGAGAGCCAGAAATTAAGACCAGATATCAGGGGCTTATTGCTGCAGCGGTGAGCAACACAGAACAACAACCTGATGACTTGGAAACCCTCTGGCTTAAATTCAAGGATATCATAAAGACAGCCGCTGCAGAAGCATGTGGTGAAGTCCGACTTGGGAACAAGAGAAAGAGGACACCTTGGTGGACAGAGGAAGTCAAAGAGAAAATAAGAGAAAAGAAAATGGCATGGAAACAATACTTAGGAGCTAAAAACACAACAGGACAAATGGAGAAATATAGAGAATATGTGACACTCAGAACAGAAGCAAAGAACAAGGTGCTAGCAGCAAAACAGAAGTCTTGGGAAAAATTTGGAGAAAAGCTAGAAAAAGATGCGCAAGAAAACCAGAAATTGTTCTATAAGACCCTAAAGAACATGGGGAAGGAACAACAATGACCTCTCAAAGGTATAAAGGACAAGCAAGGCAAATTGCTTACTGCACCGAAGGAAGTAATGGAAAGATGGAAAGAATATTTCTCAGAACTCCTGGATGGTGAGCATGGTGAAGCATCAGAAATGATAACCACTAGCACATAAGTGAAAACCAATGATGGTGAAGATGACATAAAGATGAAAGAACTGAAGGCAGCACTGGATAAAATCAAGATGGACAAAGCAGCAGGGCATGATGGTATAACACCAGAAATGGTTAAGTACATGGGAGCATCAGGCAACCTATTACTCTCAAGGGTCCTACAGGCAGCGTGGTGCAACAAGGCCATACCAAAGGATTGGGTGATTGCCATCATAACACCAATTTTCAAAAAGGGTGACAATCGACAATGTGGAAACCATAGAGGCATATCTCTTCTCAGTGTACCTGGTAAAATCTACTCTAGAATCCTAGAGCAGAGACTCCGACGCTTTGCTGAGCCACAACTGGATAAGGCCCAATGCGGATTCCGAGCTAACCGAAGTACTCAAGACCTAATCTTCACACTCAGACAGCTGAGTGAAAAGGCTCTTGAGTATAACAGTGAGATCCATCTTTGTTTCATAGATCTGGAAAAGGCGTTTGACAGGGTCCCCTGGAGCAAACTTTGGGACTGTTTGGCAAGGAAGAACATTCCAGCATCTCTGATTCATGCTATACAGAGCTTCTACACGTCTTGCAGAAATTATGTGAGGACAGCAAACCATAAGTCAGAAGAGTTCAGGACCACCACTGGTGTAAGACAAGGTGATATCCTGTCACCTTATCTTTTCATACTCCTCATGGACGATGTCATCAAGGCATGTAAGGAGAGAACAAGAAAGTATTCAGTGGCGTACTGGAAGATGAGACAGGTCTGTATTTCAGAGCTGGCATTTGCTGATGATGTTGCCCTGATTGCTAAATCAGAGTGTGGTGAAGTGGGATGTTATAAATATTTATAGGGGACTTAGTGTACTGACTGAGATCAGCTGTGAAGGTATCTATATCTATTAAGAGTAGTGTATTATAGATAACCTTACTTGCTACCACATATCTATATATCTCAGTCAGAATTATTCTGGAATAGTGTGATGATACGTTATGTGTCTAGGGTATGTGTATGATGAAGTGTAAGTCACAACAACAGACAGATAAACAATTTAATTTAATCCACTACTCTTGACAACACTGTGACACTCACATACATATAACACTCTATGAGAATATCTTAAGGAGTCACTGATAACTTTTCAAATAACAATATGTATTCATGGTTATCATAAAGGTATATGTGTCCTGATTCAAATACAAAGGAACCAGGAATCACAATCAATTTTAATTACAAGTATATGTACAGACTTTATCAATATGAATATTGTAGTGACATATATTATTAAAATATCCTATGTGTGTCAGTTGTGTAGTAGTAATATGAGGTAATACTGGTTTTGTTTTGTTCAAGCTCTGTTGGTATTTGTCATCATGACTTCAATAGTTTGTCTTTTGGGACTAGTATTGGAGATGTTCTCAGTTCCTGATATTAAGACAATTAAATTCCCCTCTGAATGTTATTTTTACAAAGTCATTTCAAGATGAGGGGACATAATGTTGAGCTCAGCTGGCCAAATCAGCTTATCTTGCGTGATGGCGGCAGGAAAGGACTCCTCTGCTCGAATTCTCCCCTGGGCTCTGGAGACACCTCACTGATAGCTAAAAAGACCAAGGAGTATGCTGTCCGACTCTGGATTCAGCAAAGCTCTGACCAGGTGCTGCTCAGTACCATCAAGACCACGGTCCCTGAAAACAAGAAGGATGTACCTTCTACTTCATAACTAATTGATACTCTAGTTCTACACTGAGCACAATACAACACAAACATTGAGTTCAGAGCGTTAGGCCAACTGTCAGCTTCATCTGAAATACTTTATACCAGTATTTACCTCCTTAATGGTCACTACGCCTCTGCACTTCCAGCATTATTTCTGTCTAATCAATCATCCAGGTGTCAGTGTACTATTTGGCCATTCCATGCCGTTTTACTTCCCTCCGACACCCTCTGTTCAGGCTGGAGCATTATAGGCTTTATCTCCTGTTTGCCACTGAACTACACATATATATACAGGCATAAATTAACAATTTACATTCAATTTTCATTAAAAGATACTGAAGGGTTCAAGCTTACCACAATTTCATGGAAATAAACACAGATACGTTGATTAGCAATGAATTCTGGCACAATTACTGGCACAAATTCCCATCTGCTTATGTTCCAGGCTTTTATTTAACACAAATATGAGCTGGCTTCGACGCACTGTTGCTTTATCAAGATTATTTGCACTAGTGGTCTCGAACTAACGCTCCTAAGTGAGTATATCAGCGAGTCTAGCCAATGAGGCCACGTTTCGACAAGTGTTTGAAAAAATGTTACCTTTTCACGTCTCCCCTAACAACGAAAGATAGTATTTATAGCTCGACCAATCGTGGTTAGTCTTTCATTTGTTGCGCTCCAATCAATTTGGAGTTTACATGGTAGGCTAATTCTGTAACGTAAGATTTTTTTCAAACACGTTATAAAAAAATTTTATGAGCAGAAATGATTCCATGCTGTCAGGCATCCCCACTATTTTATTTTGGGTATAATTTATTAATTCCTGGACTATTTGCGTAACGTTTTACATATTCTTTGTCAGCAAGCCCTAAGGAACCCAAATATCCAAATTTAAAAGAGCTACGTGGCTGCGTTCAAAATATGCAATTCCTTCTACCTCCTGTTTCGAAGATGTGCTGTCTGGGTACTGTTATGTTTTCAACCGTAAACCCATCTAATGTTATCTTTCCTAATAAGCGTTTTTTATGATTTTAAAACCTAACTATGGGAAGGGTAGTGAATTTATCACTGTCCGTCCGAAAAAGTTAGTGCTTGTAGTCTTACACGCGTGATGGCAGCATTTGTGTATCGCGCGAAGCGTGTTTAGTGTTCGGCTTTCTGCCTCTCCCTTCTCGCTATCCTTTTGTCCATCTGTCTTTTGATCTTGGTAACATAGTGTAGAAAAAGACATGAATGGAATTTAAAATTTAGGTCAACTTGCATATTTCAAGGTTTTTCTTAGAAAGGCAGCACATTTTATTGTGTGTTTGGGAAACGCGTGTATGTTGCAGAAGGCCTTTAATATCAACGTGAAACGTTACAATTTGCATACGCAGTAGAAAACAAGGGGATTTCGCGTACAGTCATTGTGACAGCACTGTTCTTTACCATTCTTCTTCCTTTATTTATTATATGTATTTATTAGGCTTTATATTTACTTGATAATTTTTATATGTGGATTAGAATATTCCACGACACAGAGGCACATCTCCAATCCAACCTGCAAGTCTGGAAGGAAGAGCTGGAGAAGAGAGGGATGGTCATAAGCAGCTCTAAAACAAAATCCATGATGATATCACGAGAAGAAAGAAGACATCAGATTAAGCTGGGAGAACAGGTCCTGGAGCAGGTCGACCACTTTAAATACCTCGGAGCTATTATAGCCTAGACCGAAAGGGAGGCATTAAAGAAGAGTCGGCTACTCGAAAAGCAGCAGCTGGGAGACTTTTTCAGGCCATAAATCGAGGATTCTTCGGCAAGAGAGAGGTTGGTAAGAAAACGAAGATGGCTGTATACTGCTCCACCTATGTCCCAGTCTTGACATATGTCATGGGCAATGACTATAACCCACAAAAGCCAGATCCAAACCTCAGAAATGAGGTATCTGAGGAAGGTGGTTGAAGTAACAAGAAAAGACATGGTCCGCAACCATATATGTCAAGGCCTAAAATCCCACCCCCTGCAGACCCAAGTAGAACAGTCCCAACTAAGATGGTTTGGCCATGTCTGCAGAATGGGAGAAGATCGGCTACCACGACAAGCATGGGAAACAAAAAGCCAGGGGTCCAGACCCCCAGAGTCCGCTGGGAGGACAACATTAGACAATCTTTGAAGGACCGAGGACTAGAATGGAACCAGGCCAGGAGGAAGACAGCCGATAGGATAGTCTGGCGCTCTCTCTTCCAAACCTCTACACCTCACGGTAGAAGGGGAACGACTGAGTAAGTAAGTATTCTCATTTGCTCTTACCTCGTACATAGGTAGATAGATAGATAGATTTATTTTATTTTATTTAATGAAGAAAAATATCCCGTTCAACCTCTGATGGGTTATAATTAGAAAATATAGGGGCCTATTGTTTTCAATTCCAAATAATATGAACAACTGCCGATAAGAGAAAGTGGCATAACATTTGTCAAATCATTGTAAATAGGGACAATCACAATTATGCTAAAACGTTAAATAAATATATAAAAAAACTAAAAAAAAAAAAAAAAGAACGAACAAAATCAAGAAGAAACTCTGAACAAGAATAATATTAAAGTGGAGGGGTGTAAAGGCCTGGTGGTTCCAGTTATATAACTGACTTTAACAGATATTTAGTTGACTTTCATCTGTTAAAAGTCATATGCATTGTAAGAATAGCTTCAGACCTTCACATTCCCAGCCACTATATATTAACATTTGTTCGTGTTAAATATTGTTTGACTATATTATGCAGTTCCCTAGGTCTGTCTATTCTTAACACCTCTTCCATATTTATAGGTACATTCGATGCTTGCAAATAATCTAATATTGGTATTCTCATTTGTTCATACCTCTTACATTTTATTAAGAAATGTTCTATATTATTGTCTTGAAGACATCCTGCACAGTAAGATTCTTCTATTCTGAAATACCCTTTTCCCAGCTGTAGTCTGAGAAGTTTCTTATTACTGGGAATTTTCAATTCCCTAGATATCTGACATTTTCTTGTTGGAGCCTTGAACATCTTACACCTTGTATGCATGTCTCCCTTTCAGATTTTTATCCCACTCTGCTTTCCATTCATCTGTTATTAAATCTTTAATTAAGCTCTTAATCTCTGATTTACTCGTCCCTACATTTATTAGATTTTTATCAGATCTACCTTTCTTGGCTTCTTTATCTGCCTTTTCATTTCCCTCTAAGCCAACATGTGAAGGTATCCAAGCAATTAAGACTGGACATCCTCTGGAATATAAGTATGTAGTAGCCAGAAATATCTCCTCTGCTATATCAGGTCTACTACATTCTCGTAAGTTTCTAAGTGCTTTAATTGTTGAAAGAGAGTTCGTTAAAACTGTTAGTTTTTTGGGAGGGTTATTAGAGAATATTTCTAGTGCTTTTAGTATTGCCATCATCTCTGCAGTGAAAATGGATGTATTTTCCGTGATGCTATATTCTTTTGCCATTTTCCATATTGGAATATATATTCCTATCCCCAATTTGCCATCCTCTCCCTTGGATCCATCTGTGTATACAGTAATGCTGTCTTTTGATATTTATTGTATATATTTATTGGCTGTGTTTTTAATATTTTCTATATTATTTGTTTTCTTAAGTATTTCTGCTAGGTGGTAGTCTGGTTTCTTGATCTCCCAGGGTGGAATCACTGGCTTGTATTCACAACTGTTATTAACTGATGTAATTAATGTACCCAGATGGACAATTTCCTCCATACACTTCCATCCTGTAGGGTATCTAGTGGTATTCATTGGATTGGCCTGAGTTGTTAGTTGACATCTGGTAAAAGCTGTATGTGATGTGTGAGACTTATCTAACATAACTATGTTCATGTAATTTAGTCTTAACTCCTTTCTCCGTAACTCTAAGGGTAGAATTCCCAAAGCCACTATAGCTCCCATTGATGTTGATCTGATTGCAACTGCTATTGTACATAAAGCCTGATGCTGAATTCTGTCTAATTTAATCTTGTTACTGTGTGCAGCAGAGTCATATATTATACTTCCATAATATATTTTTCATCTAATAAAAGATTTATAAAAAGTGAGTGTTGATCTTTACTGTTTCATACAGTAAATGTTGTAAGATATAATGAGACGTGGCTGGCTGTCATACATTCTCACGTTATGAAGTTTAATTACGAAGGCGAACACACTGAATACATAGGACGCATATTTAATCGGACATCTTAGAAAACAGGAAGTAGTAAGAAGTAACCGAAGAGTTCCCATAAGGCCAAGTAAGTCTAGTCGGGCAAACAAACTAAACATCGAAACAGATATGTACACAAAGAGCATATCAACATCCCCCCTTCTTTATGAGTGAACAAAGTCATTCATCCAAGAGGGTTTCTTGCGATCTCTTTGAGGTCTCTTAGGGCAAGATGGTAGGAGGGAATGTTCTTTGCCAGCTTTCCCAGGACTAGAAGTAGCTGGAGTCGAATGACCATCTTCTGTAGGATTGGAGCTATTCGCTTCACTAGTGTTCTCCATGTCTGGCAAAACAACCTGTTGCTCGGGTAGAACTGGAGAGGAGACATCAATTTCCAGGTCCTCGGGATCAGGTGTGAAAGGTGTTGTTTTAGGTCTTAGATGAATTCTATTTCTGACATATTGACCTCCATTCTCCCCTTCAACGAGATAAGATCTTTCAGAGAGCCTCTTATCGATCCTTCCAGGTTGCCAATTTGGTCGTTCAGGGTCTTGATAGTAGACTGGCTGGTGAGACAACTTGGGCAGATCATGAGCAGTTTTATCATAATACTTTTTCACTGATCTGTCTCTCTTGCGTCTACTTTCGGTAACTCTACTGTGAGATGCAACGGGTTTCACTGCAGAAGGTATCAGTGTGCGCAGTTTCCTGCTGAACAGTATTTCTGCTGGACTTTGATCAAACCCTTGTCTTGGCATATTACGAAGTTCAAGTAGTGCCTCATATGCATATGTATTATTTTGAACAGTCTTTCTCATCATACCCTTGATGAGTTTCACAGCAGATTCAGCTAATCCATTGGCTTTATGGTGACCTGGTGCTGATTTAACATGAAGTATTCCCCATCTAGCAGTAAATGATCTGAACTGTGCAGACGTAAACTGAGTACCTTGGTCAGATACAATGACTTTGGGAACACCATAACGAGCAAAATGAGACTTCAATTTCCTGATAACTAACTGTGCTGTCATTGTGGGTAGAAAGTCTACTTCAATGAAGTTGGAGAAGTAGTCAATCAGGACTAAATAATATCGGCCTTCTATAATAAAGATATCAGTGCCAACTTTCTCCCAGGGTGATAAACCTCTTGAGTGTTGGTTTAAAGGTTCTTTAGTATTCCTTGCCTTCGTTTCTTGACATTCTGGACAACTGTCAGCTATCTGTCGAATCTCAGCCGTCATGCCGATCCAAAACAGACAACTTCTGCCCCGGCGCATCATGCTGTCAAATGCAAGATGAGCAGCATGTAGCTTCTGCTTGATTTCAGGCCTCAGTGCTTTTGGGATAAGAATACGCTCTCCTTTAAGTATTATGCCTTGTTCTGTTGTCAGAGTATCACGAATGTCAAAATAAGGCATAAGCTCAGCTGGTACATCAGACTTTCTTTTAGGCCACCCATCCAAAATGGTCGACTTCAACCTCTGGAGCACGCTGTCTTTGAGAGTTTCAGCTTTAATCTTTTCCATCATCACATCTGGTATTTCAGGTAATCTTACAGGTGCATCAGCTCCTGCATTGCTCTCTCTATCAGCTAAGGAATCCAATGTGACATTATGAATACAATCTCTGGACAGTGTGTCGGCTATAAGAAGATCGGAACCTTGTACCCATTGGAATTCAAAGTCATATCGATGGCTGCGCATCAGTAAATTCTGCAGTCTTCGAGGAATTTGACTCAGAGGTTTCTTAATGATGGCTGCCAAAGGTTTATGGTCGTTGATGACTGTAACTTTCCTTCCATAAGTGTGCTGGTCAAAGCGTTCCAAACCATATACAACAGCTAAGAGCTCCTTCTCAATTTGAGCCCAGCGTTGTTCTGTTTCAGTTAGAGCTCTAGAAGCAAACTCTATTGGCTGACCATTTTGTAGGAGGACAGCCCCAAGTCCATAGCTGCTACTATCAACTTGAATACACAAAGATTCATCAGGATCATAGTATGCGAGTACTGGAGTAGAAGTAATCTGTTTCTTGACTCTCCTGAAAGCTTGATCACATTCAGCAGACCAGATAAAGGGAGTATCCTTACGGGTAAATTCTCTTATTGGATGAAGAACTTCTGAAAGATTGTTGAGAAACTTTGCTAGATACTGTATCATGCCGCAAAATCTGCGAACCTCATGACAGTCCTTAGGAACGGGCATGTTTAGTATTGTCTCAACCTTTTTCTTGTCTGGTTCAACACCTCGAGCAGTAATAAGGTGACCCATGAAGGTAATTTCTTCTTTCTTCTCTTGAGCTTTACCGTCATTCAGTTTAATACCTTTCTCTTTACACCTGTGTTTCAGTGCTTTAAGTTTCAGATCATGGTCCTCAATTGCTTGCTGTTTGTTTGATCCACAACCTGCAATAACTATGTCATCAGCAACATTGATGCAACCATGAAGACCTTCAAGAGCTTGTGCTAGATGCCTCTGGAAAATTTCACTGCTTACATTCAAGCCAAATGGTAATCTAGACCATCTGAACCTACCATAAGGTGTAATCATTGTTGTAAGTTTACTAGACTTCTCATCAAGTTTGATATGCCAGAATGCTTCCTTGATATCCAGCTTTGTGAAAATCTTGGCATTATTGAGTTCAGGCAATACATCATCCAAAGTTGGTAATCTGTAATGATCTCTCTGCAAAGCCTCATTCAGAGTTCTAGGATCAATACATATTCTTAAGGAACCATCAGATTTTTCAACAACATTCCTCTACTGGTATTAATATACCTCTGTTCATTAGATTTTGAAGCTCTGACTTTACCTTGCTCTTAAGTGAAAATTGTATTTTTCTGCACGGCAGTGCCTTTGGACGAATATTAGGATCAATATGCAACACAGCTTCACCCAGGACACCTAGATGGTTATCAGAGTTATGATCATTATCTGAACTGTCAGTAACCACCTTAGCAATAAATTTGTTTGTGTTGACAGTCACAAACTGTAGATCCTGCAGTGTGTTGTTGCCCAGCAAACATGTGAATCTATTTTTCACAACAGTAAACCTTATATTGTGTTTTGTCCCAGTCTTAGGATTCTCAGCAGTTAATAGAACTTCTCCCAGTGGAGTCATCTTAGTACCATTCCACATAACAAGCCTCTGTTTAGTAGGTAACAGTTTTTCTTGCATCACAAAGCGTTGACATATTGTATTCACATCAGCAGCTGTGTCTAACTGAAATTTTACCATTTTTCCATTGATAATGAGTTGTGCAGATGTACAAGCTTTGCTAGACTTCACACAATTAAGACAAACTTCAGAATCTTCCACTGGCTCTGTGTGAACAGTATGAACTTTCTTGCATTTAACTTTGAAATGGTTTCTTCCCCCACAGTTTGAGCAAAACTTCCCCCATGCAGGACACTTTTTCTTAATCAATAGATGTTTCTGTCCACAGTAATGACACTCCTTTCTAGGTTCAAAGTACCCAATGTCAGTGTTACTTTGACAGGCTTTACCAGCAGCACGCCCAGTGTCTCTCTTGGGAGGTTTATGGTTGAGTGATTTTTTTTGTACCTTTTCAACCCTTGCTTCAGAAGGTTGAACTGTATTACTCATCTCTCTTATGTCGTTTCCAGTTTGCTCGAAGACTCTGCATATGTGAATGGCTTTCTTTAGATCGAGGTCAGCTTCTCTCAAGATTTTCTCCTGTAACCTTTTGTTAACAGTAAAGACGATTTTGTCTCTTATCATACGATCCTTGTCGTTAAAGTTGCACAAATCTGCCTTAGCTCTCAGCTCAGTCAAGAAGGAATTAAAAGGATCTTGAAGAGGTGTGTTCCAGAATCTGAACGTATGTAATACTTCATTGCTTCGTGAGCTGCAGTGGTTCTGGAGCAAATCGAGAATTTTAGTAGGATTAGAATGATCTCCTTCCTCTGCAAGTTGATCAAAAACTTCAACAGCTTGAGGTCCAGCACAGTGTAGGATAATGGCCGCCCGAACAGAATCGGGTTTAGACGCCACTTCTGTTGCATGCATGTATAGATCTAACTGTCGTCTCCATTTACGAAATGTGTCTGATTCGACGTTATTTATGTCTAGGCAGGGTGGTAACCGAAATAAGGGCCGTTCTGCCATGACGAAATGTCTAATAATGGTATGCAAGCAATAACCTACCAGAGTCTGTGACGTCAGCACACGTGTCGGAAGATATTCATCAGAATAGTTCGAATTCCGTAGAAATAAACACCGCTGCCACCATGTTGATCTTTACTGTTTCATACAGTAAATGTTGTAAGATATAATGAGACGTGGCTGGCTGTCATACATTCTCACGTTATGAAGTTTAATCACGAAGGCGAACACACTGAATACATAGGACGCATATTTAATCGGACATCTTGGAAAACAGGAAGTAGTAAGAAGTAACCGAAGAGTTCCCATAAGGCCAAGTAAGTCTAGTCAGGGAAACAAACTAAACATCGAAACAGATATGTACACAAAGAGCATATCAACAGTGAGCATTGTCTTAGTGCTTGCAACCCATCCATTACCTTTCAAAAATCTTAATAAGTTAGTCAATCCTCTGCAAGACTCCACTAGTTTATCTATGTGTTTATTCCAGTTTAGCTGTTGGTCCAATATCATTCCTATATATCGAATGGTTTGCACTGTATTAATATTTTGCCGTTGGATATTTATGTCTATAATTTTATTTTTTACAACCCTACCTTTACTGAAGATCATTCCCAAATGTTTTGTTTGTATTCAGCTGAAAACCCCATTTTGTCATCCATTTACATACTTTATTTATTTGCTTCTGTAGATCCTTATATAATTTTGGCAGATGTCTCCCAGTCCTCCATAAAGCAACATCATCTGCAAACTGTGACAATTTATTTGTTATATCATTAAATTCTTCACCTAAATCATTTACCATTATTGTAACAATTGAAGGAGACATTACTGATCCTTGGGGTATTCCATTTTGTTGTTCAAACAGTTCTGATCTATCATTGTTTACCTGAACAGTGAAATATTTATCTTGCAGAAAGTTCTCTAAATAATTATAGATTAGATAGACAGATAGACAGATAGATAGATAGATAGATAGATAGATAGATAGATAGATAGATAGATAGATAGATAGATAGATAGATAGATAGATAGATACTTTGGGGGACCACAAGAGCAATTTTCCTGTTAGCCCAGGGAGCCAATTCTCCCTGAATATCGATTACAGTGTTAGGTAAAACAGCATAAATTTCAGGTTGACACTTGAACAAGGACTAGCTATTAGACAGCACTTTGCAGGTAATGCATGACCTTATACAGTATTCGATAATTCCAAAATGGCTCTACTTTTTAATTAACCACTCCGGTCAAATTGTTCTGAAAACTGAAGTCATGTGATATATGTATCGCTTTCTGTTGTCTCAAATCACGTGAACAGGTTGTAATGTATTGCATTAAGTTATAATTGTCCATGGTTTCCAGTAGGCTATTTAATTTGAAATTTGCATCGCACAATCACATCTGCGCAAACTTATTTCTGATTAGCGGACACTGAAGGTATGTTGAATATGACTAAACTGTATCAGCGTGATAAAATATGTTTTAGAAAGTAGGCATAGGCCTATATTAAAGGGTTAGCGTGAGTAAACCTGCATTTTTAAAGTTCGGCAGTAGGCCAATGAGTAATAATAACAATAGGTAGTAAAAGTAACGAACTAGCCCGCATGAAATTATAGCCAGAAATGAAAACATACATAGGCCTACTACAAACGACGAGTGAAAGTCAGAGAGGTATAGGCCTACCTGTTAGTTGCACGGTGGACTAATACAATATTAAAGGAATCACTTTGAAAACCATATAGGCCTAGGGCAACAATTTGACTTTGCGATCTAGTCTATTATGATATTATCAACACTTTATACTTTTATTATTGTAATTATGACCACTTACGGTCATGGTTTGGGGGTAGGGTGGATGTGTACAGAAAGAAGGCAAGATATTTGAATTATGGACTTGTGCTGCAATTATTTTTGTTGTTGTTGAAAATACAGGTTTTCCTCATATTAAATATCATATCTCACCACCAGTCCATAACATGGGATAGAAGTCTGGAAGGCAGACATGCATATAAGTTGTTCAAGGCTCCAAGAAGAATATTTTTTATTTTTATTTTACTTATTTGTTCCTCTTCTACCATGAGGTGTAGGCCTATATGTTTGGAAGAGAGAGCGCCATACTATCCTATCGGCTGTCTTCCTCCTGGCCTGGTTCCATTCTAGTCCTTGGTCCTTCAGAGATTGTCTAATGTCCTCCCAAATGAGAAATACTCCATTCAACCTCTGATGGGTTATAATTAGGATATATATATATATATATATATATATATATATATATATATATATATATATATATATATATATATATATATATATATATATATATATATATATTGTTTTCAATTCCAAATAATATTAATAACTGCCGGTACGTGAAAGTGGCATAACATTTGTCAAATCATTGTAAATAGGGCTAGAGAACTAAAAATTCTCAGCAGAAAGAAACTACTTAGACTACAAATGGGAATGGACTGTTTTAGAATAAAAGAAGGTTACTGTGCAGAATGTCTACAAGAAAGTAATATAGAGCATTTCCTGCTAAAATGTAAGCAGAATGACCAACGTAGGATACCAATATTAGATTATTTACAGGCATGCAATTCATCCATAACTGGAGAAGATGTGTTGAGAAAAGACAGCTAGAGAACTACAAAAGATAATAAAGCAGTATATAACAAGAACACAAATTAATGTATATGGATTAGTGAGGGTGTGGTGGGAAAGTAAGGGTGTGCTGATGTTCACATGTTGCTTATTAATTAGGACAGATGGATAGTGAATAGATATCATCCCAGAAACCGCCAGGCTTAATCCCTGGGCTTTCCTATCCCCAATCCCCTTATTAACATGACAGGGATAAGAAACTACCATTTTAAGAGAAGGGAACACACACACATGCATATCCACACAATTTGGCACTTTTAGTGTACTGTATTTACACTAAATGAAAGGGTGAAATGATACCATGGTCAGGTATCAGCAATCACAATTATTTTCTTGAATTAGCGACATGAAAAATCTTTATTAGAGCCCATCTAAAGTTGAACAGGATATTTTTTCTTCATAAATTTAAAAAAAAAATGTCATGCTACTTGTTGCATAGGTTAAAGGTGAATTTATGCCCATCCAGAATGGTGCTGGGTTTGTCTCTCTGTCTCTCATTTTCTCTTCTTGAAGGATGTCTTCAAGATATGTCTCCAGTTAACTTTTGTCTGTCTTTCCATTATGCTTCTGTGGAGTTCAATCCATTCCTCTCTGGATCTTAATTTTATTTATGTCCAGTGCATAACCACTCCAACTCTACATCCTTTTTTTGACCTTGAGACAGATGAGCTATACTCTTGTCTTGTCTTGCTGTTTTTCCTTACTCTGTCTCTGCAAGTTATCCACATATTGTTATTGGAGCTGTTGAAGCCTTTTGCATTAGCGGCCTTTCTGAATTTAAAAATAAATCTATAACCATGACCAGTTTAAATTCTGTATTTCTTTTAAAAATAGTAAAAGGTTTTAATGAATTTTATTGCTAGACTACTACAGAAGAATGAAACTTTTATTTTTTTTCATTTTGTGTTCCTATTATTTTCCTTTATCTCTTCATGGCTGTACTGTTTCAAACCTAAAGGTTTTTTATATTTGGGCTTGCTCCCTAATATAACCGACTAGGTTCCTCACCAAAACGAGGCAAAATTTTATTTTAAAAAAATCAAAAAATCTGAATACAAAATTGTTCATTACATACATATTCATTTCACTTTTTATTTATGTTCCAGATGCATTTTAAGTGGGTAGTGATCTTGCTTTCTCTGACTGGAGTGGCATTGTGCATGAATCGCAAAGCTCAGCAGCCAGGAGATGGGAGTAAGCATAGAAATGTTCTCTATTTTGAAGCCCACAGTGACAAGCAATCTGCAGATCAAAATGATGATGTAAGGGTAAACATTCTGTTGTTTCCAGTTTATTAAATTTGACAGAAAAACATGGCATTAGTTTACTGAAGGCCTGTTCTTCTTGGGGAGCTGAAAGGTGGTGATGATGACTGTGTGATACTGCCTGTTCATTTTAGGGTATCAGACTGACGGTTGCAATGATTAACCCTTCGCTAGTGAAATGACCTAGTAAGTGGTACTGTTAACCATAAAGTTGATGAAAAAGAAAATTGTTGCATTTTATTTTTTTGCATTTACCTCAATGATATTTCATGTTAAAACATTTTTTATTTAGTTTTCACTTGTTTCTTTAAAATCCAAAAAGAAAAATTCAAAATTTTCAAGTTAACACTATGCAGAGGAGCTTTGACAAGTTATCAAAATGTATAATAATAAATTATGAAAGTGGTTCTAGCTTCCTGTAGAATATAATACGCACAAAACAAATTTATGGTAATTTAACTGAGCAGAAATTAAAACCAGTAGTATAACCTTGGTTAAGTAGCACAGTTTAGTTATCAAGTAAAAATTGGGTAGTACTGATGCAATGTTCATCTTGAGACAAAACTAATGTTAATTTCTATTGTTTTTCTGTTGTCTAGTTTTCTACTTCATTTCTCACGAGTGTCTGAAACATACCTTTATGTGTGTAATATTTATTTATTTATGAGACAGAGCTAAGCTGTTGAAAATGATGAGAAATGCAACATAGTTTCTATATAGTTGAGTAGAAAACTTTCAGCAGAGTATAAGAGAAGCATGTTGTGGGATATTTTAGAGCATGGGTTTTTAAGAGGATTTTAGAATACAGAGGCAACCTTTGGACAATATTAGTGCTCTGTTCTGCAAACATGTAAGTTTAGTAAGAGTGACAGAAGTTACACAAACGTGTTACAGCTTAGTAAATGAAAGAGTATTATAGTGGTGGGCATGATCACTACTGCTGTTTAACATTTTAATGGACAGAATAACTACTAAGGCCCTATGTAGTTTCTTGGGTCTCTGAGAGACAAAGAGCGAACAGGACTTGTACTCCCAAGGCTGTCATAAAAGGCGACTAATATGAGCTTGTACATGGGACTGGCAACCTCATCATGTAAAATGAATTGCTTCAGAAACCACTGCTGCAGGAGCATATGCTTTGATGCAGGTTTCATGCAAGAAGGCCAGATGCAGTGGTGGCTCCATGCTCCATAAGGCGCAAAAAAGGAGGTGAAAGAATGATTAACTGCTAAGGCAAATCTTAAATCTGACACCATAACTGAATTACTGTTTGTAGGTGATCAGAGCTGGCTGCTTTTACAGATTTAAAAGACTCCAGAAACACACACTCACTGAAGACTGTGAGTTATACAGTATGAAAAACAAACAGCAGTGAAGGTCAGCAGAAATCTAAGTCCACTCAACATCCTTGCTCAACATTGAAAGAGGAATATAACAATATGCAAAAAGAAATGCTTGAGAAGAAATGCTGCAGGTGTCACCATAAGAGACGGAATAAGAAATGAAGATGTCAGGAAAGTCATTGGAATAACAATATTCATTAGCTACATTAAAAAAATATAGACAGAAATGATATCGGCATCCCGACTGCAGATAATCAAATTAGCTACCAATTTGGAAACAACAGTGTTCCCTGAAATGATAGAAAACTTTCCTGGTATTGAGAGAAAGAACAACCAAAATGAAACAGAAAGGAGAGTCCTAACCACAAAATATATAGAGAAACATTACCCAAGCAACACCTGGATCCATGCATACACAGATAGATCAGCAACTAATGCAACAGAAGATGGGGGTGGAGGAGTCTTCCTGAGCTTAAGCAATGGCACACAAAAAAAGATAGCAGTCGCAAAAGGGAAATTTTGAAGTAACTTCAGAGGCAGAGGCCTTAAAAACTGCATAAGAAATTCTTATGACAGAAGAAAGCTCAGAGAGACCAGTAGCTATCTTCTCAGATGTGCTGTCAGTGATTACAACGCTGAAAAGTCAAAGTAATGCTGAACTGGATGACCTAAGAGTAACACTTCACAGATTATGTCAGCAATACAAAAGAGTCGTCATACAGTGGATCCCTTCTCACTGCAACATCTCTGGAAATGAAGAGGCTGACAGATTGGCAAAGGAAGGGGGAAAGCTTCCTCAACTTGACACAAACATAACTTATGAGGAGGCCAAGAGTTTTATCAAGCGCAGGTACAGGCACAAGTGGGAAGAAGAGCATCCAGGCCACACAAAAAATGATCCATATTACCAGCTCAGCAGAAGTGAACAAGTGGTAATCTTCAGACTTCACACAGGTCATAACAGATTGAGATACCATCTATTCAACACATTAAAGATAGGAACTACTGATGAGTGTGACTGTGGCACCGATAAAATGACTGCCCGAACATCTGCTTCAAAGGTACCCAACATATGAGGAACAGAGAAAATGCATATGGCCATCACCAGTACCATTCCTGGAGAAAATCTACAGAGATATCAACAGCCTCAGGTGACCTGCTTTCTTTGAACTTATTCAAGTTGACATCTGAGGGCGAAGAAGAAGAAGAAGAAGAAAATAGCTGCCAAATTAAACCAGTCATTGAAACAACATTATTCATTAGCTACATAAAAAAAAAGGACAGAAATGGTATCATCCTGACTGCATACAATCAAATTAGCTGCCAAATGAAGCCCTCAAGAACAGAAGTTTTGGCTACTGGGTGTGGGAAAACTGAGAGGAAGACAGGGCTAAATATTGAACTGGTCCTTAATCTCTTATCCAAAATGCTTGGGGAATTGTGTATTTCGGAAACCAGGATTTTTAGATTTTCAGTTAACGCCTAAATCGTGATTGACAAGTAGTCAAGATATCCCAAAAAGCACAAACTGTGATAGAAGACCAGCACAAATAGCCCATGTTGCGATCAAAAAGAAGATCGAAAAAACGTTTGATTTTCAGAATATTTTTATTTTTGTGTGTTCAGATAAGAAGTTATGGACCTATAGAAACATTGTACAACATTGACTTAAGTAGCCCACAGCGCACATGGCATACATGCAAAAAATGTTTCTCTCCATGATTCTTGATGACACATAATAAAGCAAAGTTAAGTCTGATTGCTTAATCAGAGGCACATCTTCAATCCAACCTGCAAGTCCGGAAGGAAGAGCTGGAGAAGAGAGGGATGGTCATCAGCAGCTCCAGAACAAACACCATGGTGATATCACGAGACGAAAGAAGTCATCAGATTAAGCTGGGAGAACAGGTCCTGGAGCAGGTCAAATGTCACTTTAAATGCCTTGGAGCTGTCATAGACTGGAAGGGAGACTTTTTCAGGCCATAAATCGAGGATTCCTCAACAAAAGAGAAGTTGGCAAGAAAACGAAGATGGCTGTATACCGCTCCACCTATGTCCCAGTCTTGACGTATGGATGTGAGTCATGGGCAGTGACTACAACCCACAAAAGTCAAATCCAAACCTCAGAAATGAGGTAGCTGAGAAAGGTAGTTGAAGTAACTTACTACTTACTTACTTAGTCGTTCCCCTTCTACCGTGAGGTGTAGAGGTTTGGAAGAGAGAGCGCCAGACCATTCTATCAGCTGTCTTCTTCCTGGCCTGGTTCCATTCTAGTCCTCGGTCCTTCAAAGATTGTCTAATGTTGTCCTCCCAGCAGACTCTGGGTCGTCCTGGAGGTCTGGATCCCTGGCTCTTTGTTTCCCATGCTTGTCGTGGTAGCCGATCTTCTCCCATTCTGCAAACATGGCCAAACCATCTTAGTTGGGACTGTTCTATTTGGGTCTGCAGCGGATGGGATTTTAGGCCTTGACGGATCGTCTGGTTGCGGACCATTTCTCTTCTTGTTACTTCAACCACTTTCCTCAGATACCTCATTTCTGAGGTTTGGATCTGGCTTTTGTGGGTTGTAGTCATTGCCCACGACTCGCATCCATATGTCAAGACTGGGACATAGGTGGAGCGGTATACAGCCATCTTCGTTTTCTTACCAACCTCTTTCTTACTGAGGAATCCACGATTTATGGCCTGAAAAAGTCTCCCAGCCGCTGCTTTTCGAGTGGCCAACTCTTCTTTGATGCCTCCCTTTCGGTCTATAATAGCTCCGAGATATTTAAAGTGGTCGCCCTGCTCCAGGACCTGTTCTCCCAACTTAATCTGATGTTTTCTTTCTTCTCGTGATATCACCATGGATTTTGTTTTAGAGCTGCTTATGACCATCCCTCTCTTCTCCAGCTCTTCCTTCCAGACTTGCAGGTTGGATTGGAGATGTGCCTCTGATTTAGCAATCAGGGCAACATCATCAGCAAATGCCAGCTCCGAAATATAGACCTGTCTCATCTTCCAGTACCCCACTGAATACTTTCTTGTTCTCTTCTTACATGCCTTGATGACATCGTCCATAAGGAGTATGAAGAGGTAAGGTGATAGGATATCACCTTGTCTTACACCAGTGGTGGTCCTGAACTCTTCTGACTTATGGTTTGCTGTCCTCACATAATTTCTGCAAGACTTGTAGAAGCTCTGTATAGCATGAATCAGAGGTGCTGGAATATTCTTCCTTGCCAAACAGTCCCAAAGTTTGCTCCAGGGGACCCTGTCAAACGCCTTTTCCAGATCTATGAAACAAAGATGGATCTCACTCTTATACTCAAGGGCCTTTTCACTCAGCTGTCTGAGTGTGAAGATTAGGTCTTGAGTACTTCGGTTTGCTCGGAATCCGCACTGGACCTCATCCAATTGTGGCTCAGCTAGGCGTCGGAGTCTCTGCTCTAGGATTCTAGAGTAGATTTTACCAGGGACACTGAGAAGGGATATGCCTCTATGGTTTCCACATTGTCGATTGTCACCCTTTTTGAAAATTGGTGTTATGATGGCAATCTCCCAATCCTTTGGTATGGTCTTGTTGCACCATGCTGCCTGTAGGACCTTTAAGAGTAATAGGTCGCCTGATGCTCCCATGTACTTAACCATTTCTGGTGTTATACCATCATGCCCTGCTGCTTTGCCCATCTTGATTTTCTCTAGTGCTGCCCTCAGTTCTTCCATCTTTATGTCATCTTCACCATCATTAGTTTTCTCTTCTGTGCTAGTGGTTATCATTTCTGATGCTTCACCATGCTCACCATCCAGGAGTTCTGAGAAATATTCTTTCCATCTTTCCATTACTTCCTTCGGGGCAGTAAGCAATTTGCCTTGCTTGTCCTTTATAAATTTGAGAGGGCATTGTTTTTCTTTCCTCATGTTCTTTAGGGTCTTATAGAACAATTTCTGGTTTTCTTGTGCATCTTTTTCTAGCTTTTCTCCAAATTCTTCCCAGGACTTCTGTTTTGCTGCTAGCACTTTGTTCTTTGCTTCTGTTCTGAGTGTCACATATTCTCTATATTTTTCCATTTGTCCTGTTGTGTTTTTAGCTCCTAAGTATTGTTTCCATGCCATTTTCTTCTCTCTTATTTTCTCTTTGAATTCCTCTGTCCACCAAGATGTCCTCTTTCTCTGGTTCCCAAGTCGGACTTCACCGCATGCTTCTGCAGCAGCTGTCTTTATGATATCCTTGAATTTATTCCAGAGGGTTTCCAAGTCATCAGGTCGTTCTTCTGTGTTGCTCACTGCTGTAGCAATAAGCCCCTGATATCTGGTCTTAATTTCTGGCTCTCTCAGCTTGTAGGTCCTAATGCTCATTTCTCCTGCTCGTTTACTTGGTTTCTTGCGTGATGTTGGGCAGTTCCTAGGCTGAGCAACTCTTTCAGTTGTTCTTTTGATTGTTAGCAGGTAGTGATCACTTCCAATCTCTGGCCCCCTCCAGACTCTTGCATCTCGGACATATCTGAATGAGCTTCTCCGAACAATGGCATAGTCGATCACTGACTTCTCATTCTTGGTTGGTTCACATCTAGTGTATGCATGTATGCGCTTATGGGGGAACTTTGTGTTTGTAATGATCAGATTCTGCTCACTGCAGAATTTAAGGAGTCGCTTTCCATTGTCATTGAGAGTATCTTCTCCATATCTTCCGATAACTCCACCCCATCTAGCATGGTCATTTCCAACTCTGGCATTAAAATCTCCGAGCATAATAACTTCATCTAGGCAGTCATCCACTGTCCTTTGAAGCAGCTCGAAGAATTCCTCCTTGATCTCTGCTCTCTCATCCTCATTTGGCCCATACACTATGACCAGGTTGACTATGGTTTCTCCTTCTTTTAGTTTTACAACCATAATGCGCTCCGAGACAAAGTTCCATCCCTTGATACTATCTTTTTGATTTTGGGCCACAATGCAACCCACGCCCCCTTTAGCTCTTTCAGATATGGGTACACCACTGTAGAGCAACGTGTTGCCATCGAGATCCATGACTCCTTGTCCTTTTTTCTTCGTTTCCGTTATAGCCAGGATTTCTAGTTTTGCTTTCCTCATCTCTTCCACCAGCTCCTCTTCCTTCCCATTTATACTTCTTGTGTTCCAAGTTCCATAAGTCGTAGTCCGTAGTCCGTTCCAGTTCGTCGCCTTTAGAATCAGTCCGGTTTTCTCTCTTGTAGTTCGTGTAATCATGATTTAAAGCAAACAGGTGATTGGCCTGTTGTGCCTTTGCATGGTGGAGGGGCTGCCTCCTTACGGCCTCCATGCAGGCCGCCCTCCTCCTTTTTCATCCGGGCTTGGGACCGGCATAGGCGGAGTTAGTTGAAGTAACAAGAAGAGAAATTGTCCGCAACTATATCATATGCCGAGGCCTAAAAACCCAACCCCTGCAGACCCAAGTAGAACAGTCCCAACTGAGATGGTTTGGCCATGTCTGCAGAATGGGAGAGGATCGTTTGCCATGGCAGGTATGGGAGGCTAAGAGCCAGGGATCCAGACCTCCAGGATGACCCCAGAGTCTGCTGGGAGGACAAAATTAGACTATCTCTGAAGGACCGAGGACTAGAATGGAACCAGGCCAGGAGGAAGACAGCCGATAGGATAGTATGGTGTTCTCTGTTCCAAACCTCTAAACTTCACGGTAGAAGAGGAACGACTAAGTAAGTAATTATATAAGTAAACTGTTCTCACTGTATCTGCTCAAAAAGGTGTTACTATTGACATTTTGTTTGAGAAGAAGGACTGCAAAATTTGTACTAGTAGCAAGCACCTAGGGAAAGAGGAGTAGTGAATGAGACATTATTTGGTACTTTAAAAGAATTGATGCTTTTTATTGATTTTTTTGCATTGCTTTGTGACCAGGTATCATAGCTTGTAACTGTATGTCTTTGTGGTGCATTTGGGATTTTTATTCTCTGCACTTTCTTGCTGTACAATGTGTTTTTTTAATCTCGTCACAGTAAATGTAATGTTCCTTTTTGGAAGTTATTTGGAAATTGTTTCTTATAAACAATGATTATTTTTTATAACTGATGTTTACCAAGCCGAGAATGGATGTAAATATAAATGGCTGTCCTGAAGTATCTTAAGTTTAAATGCTTGTCTTCTGAAGTCTACCAAACCTTGGCCAGATCTATCTGTTGTACAGAGTGTTACTTATGACTCAGATATATGGCAAAAGCTAACTATGACTGACAGTTTTTTTTAATGGAAGAATAAAAGAAAATTATCATTCTTGTAGGAAAGTGATTAGAGAGCTAGGGAAATAAAAATGAGGTATTATGAGAATCATACCTCACTTATCTTCCTTCTCTCATCTCCCCTCAAAACAAATATAAAAATTAAATATAAATTAGGAGAGGGAGGTTAAAGGATCTCGTTACATGCCCAATGAGGCATATTGGGAATATGGTGTAAGGCCCATATTTTCTTGACCATCGGCACACTACGGGCGATTGGTCAGCATATCTACGGACGCCTTAACCTTCCCAGAGTTGCTCTGGTACCCAATTCATGAGGCTGGGTTGACCCCAAAGCCGTTTATGGTCCAAAAAATCACACCTCAACTGGGGATCGAACCATGGACCACCAAGCTAGGAAGCCAGTGCACTAACCACTGCGTTACCGTGACCAAATATAAACTAACTAAATGTAAAACAAATTTGGGCTCTTAAAAAAGGGAGAAAACAAAGTGAAATGTAGAATAAGACTGAAATGTAGAATAAGAATCCTTAAATGGGTTTTATGCATCCAAGACCAGATACACACAGTGCATAACATCTTGTCCGTATGAGTTTGATTAAGCAACACTATTTACTCTTTCTTCACACAGCCCAGGGTTGACATCCTTTCAAATAGCACATGTCTAAACCCCACATACTTCTGCTCCAGCAACTTGACTTGTTGTTCCAAAGGAGGCAAGATATTTTCTTGCTGCCCAATCCCAAAGGTGAGTGGCACAGGGATTTGCACCAAGAAGTAAGTGATAACGTATACAAGACATATAAGTTGATGTCAATCTTGTAAGAAACACAGTATGCAGACTTTTAAAAACACTAAGAAATGCGTTACATATGGCATTGCAGTCTGATTTTCTTGTTAGCTGTTATTAAACATTGGAAATTTGGCATCAAACGTAAGACCAGCAGGGATGGATGTATGAGAGGACACATCCGGCATGTAAACAACCAGTGCGCAAGAAGAACAATTAGCATTCATACCCTTCTACATTTGCTGAGGGAAACTGAGCACCTGTGGGTTTACCCAGAGTGCAATGACATCGATTCTGATTAACATTAAACATTGGAAATCCAGCACATTTATATTGTTAGTTTTTTATTTTAATTATTTTTTTTAAGATGAGGGCTGGAATAAACTGCATAGTAGCTTTGAAAAGAAAAGGATTGTAACAAGTTTAAAGAATGATGATTAGAACACAATAAATTACATGAAAAATTGGGTAGTGATTTCGGTGTAATAAAATAACAATAGATTAAGGGTTGTCATGCTCATGTAACATTATTGAGTAGAAAGTAAAATAGAAAAAAAAACAGTGTTATAAATATTAGCTTTACCTTGTTTAGAATAGAAGGATTGAGGTAGTACGACAAGATCACCAATGTGAAGCTGATGGCAAGACCACCAATGTGAAGCTGATGACAAGGCCACCAATGTGAAGCTGATGACAAGAACCAGACAGTTGCTAGTGGAACAGGATATAAGAAGAAGACAATGGCAATAGATAGGGGACACATTGAGAAAAACCTCTAGATAGTATTACAAGGCAGTCCTTGTTCTGGAATACCCAGTGTAAGGAAAGTAGAGGGAGACTGAAAAAAACACATGGGGAAGAGAAATGGAGGGAAAATTGAAAGGAGAAAAACAATTTATTTTATAGATCTTTATCAGTTGGCACAGGGTAGTTAGGATCTGGTATTGATTTGTTGAAGGCCTGTGCTCCTAACCAATAGAATGAAATATGGCTAATTAATTAAGAACTGTTTTATCACAACGCTTTTTATAAATGTACTGATGTCTTTTAAAATCTTGCCTTGCTACGTTAAAAAAAAATGTAAACCACATGCACACACACAATACAGATTCAACATAAACCTTTTATTACTCCACCTCTAAATCATTATTTTAGGTGACTAAATCCATTTTTATACTTGGGCAACTAAATCGTCCAATGTATCAATTATTATTTTGGTGAAATGGGACATATGTCCCCCTCAAATTCTTTTTAACCTGCTACAGCAATATTTATTGTGTATTATATTGTAACTTCAAAAACCTGGTAAAGACCCCACTTTTCTCAGCAGCTATATAATTATCACACTGCTGAATGTCTACTATAAACTACTAGAAAATATTGTAGCGCGAAAATTAATGAATCACCTCAAAACTACACAGATCCTACCAAATACCCTCGGAAGCTGAAATTAACATGGGGTAACGCTGTAACTTTTGCTTATGATGTGTACGAGGGGTTCCAGGGTAAATGAGACAGGGTTGCTGTAGTCATTGACCTAGAGGATACTTATAACAGTGTGAACTTTGAAACATTAATGAACTGAGAATTGGCTTGTGGTGTTAACCCTTGGCTAACAAGATGGATAACAGCTGCCTTAACTGAGAGATCAGTGGCATTTTCCTTGGGAACATGGGCATCAGACCCAATGCGCATTTGCCTAGGACTACCCCTGGGTTCTCCACTATCATTGGTGCTGTTTAATATCTATACAGCAAAAAGTAGCCACCATTCAACCAACTGGGTTGGCACAAACATTGATTTTTGTTGGTGATTTACTCATTTACAGAACTGGCTGTGACCAACAGGAAATGGTTAATAGCATTCATGGTACCTACAGAAGGTGTTTAAATGGTGCAAGGAAACTGGCTCCAAAGTCAATCCTAACAAGACCTGCATGATGTGGTGCTCTTTAAACAAGTCCATAGTGAAAACAGACCTTCCAGATATTACTTTCAATGGACAGAAAATTGAAAGGCAAGAAAAGCTGAAATACATTTGATCGAGAACTATCGTATAAGCACCATGTTGATCACATCATACAGAAATTCAGGAGAGGTCTGGCAGCCCTAAAAATAATGGCTGCAGCGCAACTGGTGCAGAGATTACTATTTCTTCTGTATCATCAGCTAGTCATATTAGCCATCGAGTATGGGCTGGGAATACTCACACTGTCAGTAACACAGTGTGAATGACTAGAATGCATTCAAAATGAAGGGATGCATATAGTCTTGGGCTGTACGTGACATACCCCCATTGTGACAATGAGGTACATGCATGGAGTGCTGTTGATTAGATCCAGATATGCGATGGCCCAGGCAAAAGCCTATATGCAAGTAACTACATACAAACGGCACCCCCTGCATTGAAACAAAGCTGACATTAAGGGAGCAAGAATAAAGAGGGGAGACCATACCAAAGGATTGGGAGATTGCCATCATATCACCAATTTTCAAAAAAGGGTGACAATCGACAGTGTGGAAACCATAGAGGCATATCCCTTCTCAGTGTCCCTGGTAAAATCTACTCTAGAATCCTAGAGCAGAGACTCCGACGCCTAGCTGAGCCACAATTGGATGAGGTCCAGTGCGGATTCCGAGCAAACCGAAGTACTCAAGACCTAATCTTCACACTCAGACAGCTGAGTGAAAAGGCCCTTGAGTATAAGAGTGAGATGCATCTTTGTTTCATAGATCTGGAAAAGGCATTTGACAGGGTCCCCTGGAGCAAACTTTGGGACCGTTTGGCAAGGAAGAATATTCCAGCACCTCTGATTCATGCTATACAGAGCTTCTACAAGTCTTGCAGAAATTATGTGAGGACAGCAAATCATAAGTCGGAAGAGTTCAGGACCACCACTGGTGTAAGGCAAGGTGATATCCTATCACCTTACCTCTTCATACTCCTTATGGACGATGTCATCAAGGCATGTAAGGAGAGAACAAGAAAGTATTCAGTGGGGTACTGGAAGATGAGACAGGTCTATATTTCGGAGCTGGCATTTGCTGATGATGTTGCCCTGATTGCTAAATCAGAGGCACATCTCCAATCCAACCTGCAAGTCTGGAAGGAAGAGCTGGAGAAGAGAGGGATGGTCATAAGCAGCTCTAAAACAAAATCCATGGTGATATCACGAGAAGAAAGAAAACATCAGATTAAGCTGGGAGAACAGGTCCTGGAGCAGGTCGACCACTTTAAATACCTTGGAGCTATTATAGACCGAAAGGGAGGCATCAAAGAAGAGTTGGCCACTCGAAAAGCAGCAGCTGGGAGACTTTTTCAGGCCATAAATCGAGGATTCCTCAGCAAGAGAGAGGTTGGTAAGAAAACGAAGATGGCTGTATACCGCTCCACCTATGTCCCAGTCTTGACATACGGATGCGAGTCATGGGCAATGACTACAACCCATAAAAGCCAGATCCAAACCTCAGAAATGAGGTATCTGAGGAAGGTGGTTGAAGTAACAAGAAGAGACATGGTACGCAACCAGACGATACGTCAAGGCCTTAAATCCTACCCCCTGCAGACCCAAGTAGAACAGTCCCAATTAAGATGGTTTGGCCATGTCTGCAGAATGGGAGAAGATCGGATACCACGACAAGCATGGGAAACAAAGAGCCAAGGATCCAGACCCCGAGGACGACCCAGAGTCCGCTGGGAGGACAACATTAGACAATCTTTGAAGGATCGAGGACTAGAATGGAACCAGGCCAGGAGGAAGACAGCCGATAGGATAGTCTGGCGCTCTCTCTTCCAAACCTCTACACCTCACGGTAGAAGGGGAATGACTAAGTAAGTAAGAATAAAGAGGGGGATGTCGTGGATGGCAGAGGCAGCGGCAACGATCAAGCAGGTGACCACAGTTGAAAATATATTCAAAGGGGAGGAGTGGAGTAAGTCAGATGAGAACTGGATTAACTACCAGCAAGTCATCATTAAAAAAGTGTAGAACATGGGGCAATGGGAAGGCAGAACTGGAAATTAATCAACTGATGCATGATCATGCTGGGGATAATGATGCCATTGTGTATACTGATGAATCTGTAATCTGTGGTGAGAAATCTGGGTGGGGCTTCTCTGCTAGGGTAGGGGGCAGAATCGTGCCGAACATAGCGGGGCTTATAAGATATTACTTCCAGCATGAGAATGGAGAAAGAGGCAGCTACTGCAGCCTTAAGGTGGCTGACTGAAACTTCATTAACAAAGGCAGTCATTGTGTCAGACTCTCAGTCCATGCTTCAAAGCAGTGCTTCTTAACCAGGTGTGTATGCAACACCTGGGAGTGCGAGACCCACCTTCTGGGGGTACGAAGCATGCGAGAAATTATATAAGGAGAATCATCATGAACACTCAGAATATATAATTTTTGAGAACTCAACTAATTTGTACAAAATAGAGCATTGACAACAATTAGATACCAAAGCATAGCCACAATCTTGTAAACAACATTTTCTCACTACGCACTTTTATCTTTTTGTGCATGCTAGAAGATAATGGGGTGTGAGGCTTCTTAATGTGCTTTAAAAGGGGTGTGGGGCCTCTAAAAGGTTAAGGAGCTCTGCTTCAAAAGGTTTAAAATGGTTGGCTATGGCATGAATGGAAAAGATTCAAAGAAGCTTCGAATCTGCAGGAACTGGTGTGGATCTACTTTCCTGGTCATGCAGGGGTACATGGCAATGAGAGAGTTAATTGACTAGCATCAAGAGCACCCACAGTGGGGACACTAAATATGGATGAGGGAGAGATGCTGAGAACAATTAATGATCGACTGTTAAAGAATGACTCTGCAATAGATGAATCATTAAAGTTGGAATTTGGCATCAAACATAAGGCTAGCAGAGATGGACATTTGAGAGGATGCATCCGTCGTGTTTACAGCCAGTGAGCTACTGGAACAGTTAGCATTCACATTCTTTGACATACACTGTGGGAAACTGAGCAGCTGTGGGATTGCTCGGAGTGCAGTGATGTCAATTCTGTTCAACAATAACAATAACTGATGTCAAATCTTTTCTGTTTTGTTATTTTTGGCCCAGTAGTCATGATCTTCATCTTTATTCTTGCTAGTACTAGGTGGTGATCACTTCCCACATCTGTGCCTCTTCTTACTTAAACATTTTGCAGAGAATGCCTCCATCATCATGCTTGGTCATTATGTGATCTATCTGGTTTCTGCCATGGCGATTTAGTGACTCCCACATTAATTTGTGGATTTCCTTGTGTGGAAAAAGTATTCCAGCAATGACAAGGTTGTTAAAGCCACAAAAGCCTTTAAATTTATCACCATTTTCATTTGCTATTCTGCTGCTGTGTCTTCCCATCACTCTTTCGTTCTATGTATTAAATGTTCCAACCTTAGCATTGAGATCTCCAATTACTGTTATAAGATATTACCTTGATGTACATTCCATTTCTTTTTGTAATTGTTGGTAAAATGCATCCTTGTCCTCTTTGTCACTCTCATTTATCAGTGCATATTATTGTATTATGGTGATGTTAGTGAATCTCCCTCTCAGTCTCGCTCTTATCAATCTATTGTTGATTGGCTTCCATTCCAATAATGATCTTCCTATGCCCTTCTTCAGGATAATGGCTACAAATTCACTGTGTTGGCCATCTTCTCTTCCTGAGTAAAGTACTGTTTCCTCTGTTGCTGGTTTTACTCTTCCTGCTCCAGTCCATCTACTCTCACTTATTCCTAGTATGTGTAGTCTGTAGTGTTTCATTTCCATTATAATCAGTTTCACTGTCTTGTTCATTGTTCTAACCTCTACACCTCACGGTAGAAGGGGAACGACTAAGTAAGTAAGTTCATTGTTCTTACATTACAAAATCAAATTCTGGTTTCGTGTTTAATGGTCAGGATGTCCATTTTCATGTCAGTGACTTCCTTTTGGCTTTCACCACTGGCAGTCATACAAGCCTCAGACTCCAGATGCCCATCTTGCAGTAAAGCTTGTTTGTTTGTTACTGTTTCCTTATGTGTGTAATTTTTTGCAGAGACAGGTGTGTCGGGCCCTGTGCTAAAACCCCCAACCTCGAGGGCCAGGGTACCAGCTTTAACCTGACCCCTACTCGCGCAGACCTTTCACAGCATGGTAGAACCTGCCAGGAGTAAAACTCCACTGGCATAGCTCTGGGAGTTTTCAAGGTACACAAGCCGCAATACTGCTACAACGTAGAGGCACCATTGATGGCAGACTCAGTATCTGCTGTTATGTATAAATATAAGGTGGTGATACTTATTTATACATGCTGGCGAAAAAATCTCGAAATTTTGCCAAAAAAGCTGGTGTGAATATCTTTAACACTTCTACCGGGAAAAAACTGTGAGGTCTGCGAGTTTTTCAGATGGAATGTAATATCATTTTCACAGTGCAAAATGTGCACTTTTTCTGAAATAAGTTGGTGGGAATGCGTTTTGTTTCACTTAGTCAGTTCTGTGTACAGGGAATTAGATTTTTCTCTTTTTTAACTCTTGTAATTCTCATACTTATAGTTTTATGTGAATATTTTATTTGTATTTTTACAGCTTTACTGAATCAAACCATTAACTTTCTTTAACAGGGAGTGTGTTGTTCTGATGGTGATCATTGCTGTCCTCCAAACACTCACTGTGATGTGATAAATCGTCGGTGCTTTTTGCAGAATCAGTATGGCTTTAAATTTCTCACAGCAGATTGGAATATGGTTGATCATCATCACTTCATAAAAAAACGTTCTCTGCAGGAGGTTTATTATTGTTCTTTTTCTTTCTGTTTAAGATAATCCTTGTATAAGTAATGTCAAGTGTGGCATTGCCTTGAAAAGTCCCTACCGACAGTTGTACAACTAGAGATGTCATTGTTTAGAAAGTTTTCATATTATAGGATTACATCGTTACTGTATACTACATCATTACTGTATACATATTTATATTACATGCTGTATTTGATTCACTTGGGTGCTGTTGTATCTTTGCAGTATCAGAGTTACAGATGATTTTATGGTATACTTTTTTATCTCCTCACCTCTAAAAAAGATGAAAAATAAAACTATGAATGTAAGTTACGGGACAGTCTTCAAAAGTTAAAATGATGGCTCATCTGTATTTTTTGGAAGGTTTCAACTGAAGACTTTGTGTGTCCTGGCAGTGCTTCTGTGTGTCAAAATGGCACCACTTGTTGTGAGCTGTCTTCAGGAAACCATGGGTGCTGCCCATTGCAACAGGTCAGCTGGACAGAGTTTATAAATGTTCCATTTGTCAGAATGAATTGGTTGTGAAAAGGATTAAAGAAAAGGGAAAACTATGCTATGGGCAATTTATTAGGCCGAGAGAAACTACAGACATTTTAATTAAGGGGAAGAATGAGCAGCAGAGAAGATGGAAACCAGTGTTTCAACATAAAATAATGTGCAGTACCAAATTATTTTAATTTTTCAGCATTTTAGTTTTGAGTTTACAAAAAAAATATATATTTATCAATGTGAGTTTATTAATGTTTTCCCAGGGCCCAAAAGAAATAGAAGAATGGTAACATTGTAACCTACCAGACAATTCATAGAAGGCAACCAAGGAAGGTTGAGCACGAGATTAGTGAAGGTGTGGGCTCTAATGTTGCCAAAGGAACGAACGAACGAACGAACAAACTTTATTTTCAAAGGGTTAAGAATTGGGCGAAAGCACTCATTAAATGGGAAGCAGTGGGACCCAGACTAATATCAGCAATATTCTTAACTGCCAACTAATCATAATCCAATGTTATTCACCAACTAATAACAAGGAGGATAATCCATGATGATGTATTTTACCTCAGGCTACAAAATATCATTGATAAAAAGAGAAGAAAAGACAACAGTTTTGATAGATAAGGGAACCCCGCGGTAGCATAGTGGTTAGTGCACTGGCTTCCTAGCTCAGTGGTCCATGGTTCGATCCCCAGATGAGGTGGGATTTTTTTTAGGCCGCAAACGGCTCCTACCCAGCCCCAATTGGGTACCAGAGCAACCCTGGGAAGGTTAAGGCGGCTGACCACATCACCCCTAGCGTGCCGATGGTCGAGAAAATATGGGCCTAACACTATATTCCCAATATGCCTCAATGGGTGTGTAACGGGATCCTTTACTTTTTTTTTTTCCTTTTTGATGGATAACCTAAATGTAAAGATAAGAACTGATAACAGCAGCTTTGAAGAGATCATGGGAAAATACTAACTTAGTCAGTGAATGAAAGTGGAGAACTATTCATAAACTTTTGTAGAATGTCTATATTCATCACAAGTGGGTGAGAGCACCAGACACTGTATGCCTCAGGTGCAGAAAATGTGTTACATATATAAAGCTGATGCCATCGTTATTTTGATTACATTTGTGTGTGTATGCTGTCTGCTTTGAAATGAATATTACCTCTAACCACCACTTTTTTTCCTTGAAATAAATTCATAAGTGGCTATGTGATCCTTGCTTTTACCTAAACATTCCTTTATCCTTGGCCCACAAACATGTAATCCTGATAACTATCAGACATACTCTTGCATCCAGAGTAGATACTTCATTAAATAGTGCTATATGGCTTTAAACCTTTTCTTCGAGTTGCAGGTTTAATTAAGTCAAGGGCTATAATGTTTTTTTCATTATTTTAATTGGAGAAGAAAAATTTAGATTAATCTCCAAGTCTGTCTCATCATATACATTATTCCCTGCTTATTTCACTTAATTGCTTGGCCATTCCAGTCTTCCTGTTAACTTTGATTTCAGAATTATTCACACTGTGCCAGAATTGCTTTTTGCCATGAAATTTGAGTTCCAAGATTCTTTTTTTTTTATTTTCATGTATTTCCCAGTGCAGTGAAATTCCTGTTGTCTTTCTGTATTCGTATTTTGATGTCACTGTCTGTCTTTCCAACTTTGTCTACATTGCTGCGAAGATATACAGTATGTTTAATTGTACATCTTGCAGGGGTGTTTCTTTAAGTGCAATCTTTCTACCACTTGCTACGATAGGAAACTCTGTACAGAGAAATAAAACAGGTAGTAATCTGATCATTGGACAATTTTTTCGGCCATTTATCTTCTTTACACTCTGAGGGGGGCAGGCCCATTTGGGTCATGACTCCCAAGTGTCTGCCTTCTGTTGTCCTTTCTTGCCTGCACTGGGGATTGAACCCACTCCACCTTGGTTGCAGCTTTCAACTTCAGTCCTGGTTTTATCCATACTGCCAGTTTGAGGCAATTGTGAAAGTAACCATGAGGTTGTATATTTTGCTTAATTTGTGTTCATAATCATTGTCTTTTTTCTGTGTATTTTGAGATCCAATTGCTTATCAAGTATTTTTATTTTGTCTTGCTTCTGGTTAGATTTTTTATGGGACAAAAGAGTCAGGTCTGCAAAATTTAGATCATCTAGCTGTTTTGTCTGTCCACTGAATTCCATTTCTGTTGGTTGATGTCATCATTTTCATAACCGAGTCTAATTCCAGTAAGCAGAGAAATAGTAACAAGAGGCATCGCAGCCTTACTCCAGTTCTTATCTGAAAATGTTATGTAAGTTGTCCAACATGAAAAAAAAAAAAAACTTCCAACGAATATGAACAAGTCTTTAAATTTAATGTTTCATTCACTGAAACTTGCATTTTAGTCTTGGAATATAGTAGTAACCCACTTATGAAGTAATATAGCATTAAGATGGCTTTATGCAGAACATTAAGTGAACTCACACCATTTTTACTATGGTCACTTACAAAAAGCACAAAATAAATGCAGTATTGTATTACATAAATTTCCAACAAATAAAGTAGAATAATGTCATATTAAAAACTTTCGACAGATCACACAAGGAGGATCTCAGCGCAGTGCACAAACTCCAAAGCACGTGAGAGGATTCCAATGTGTGAATACAGTTGATTGAAGTTTGAACAGTATCTCTAGCTTCATCTTTCACTTGTGACCGGTCTTCAGGTGCAGCTGTAGGTCTAGTTCTGTTGCCTTTTGGTGGGACTGGCTGGGCAGCACCCTTTCATCAACTTATTTAGTCTGTCATTTCTGCATCACATTCATCATTTAAGGGCAAAGAACTAATATCAAACAAATCATCATCACTGTCACTGATACATCTAAGGAAACTTGATGCATTCATATTCTTAGGTGATCTAGAATTTATAGAAATATGGCTTGTCATATTTATCTAACAAGGACAAAAAAACACTATTGATTCACCACACAAATATACTTACTTAGTCGTTCCCCTTCTACCGTGAGGTGTAGAGGTTTGGAAGAGAGAGCGCCAGACTATCCTATCGGCTGTCTTCCTCCTGGCCTGGTTCCATTCTAGTCCTTGGTCCTTCAAAGATTGTCTAATGTTGTCCTCCCAGCGGACTCTGGGTCGTCCTCGGGGTCTGGATCCTTGGCTCTTTGTTTCCCATGCTTGTCGTGGTAGCCGATCTTCTCCCATTCTACAGACATGGCCAAACCATCTTAATTGGGACTGTTCTACTTGGGTCTGCAGGGAGTAGGATTTAAGGCCTTGACGTATCGTCTGGTTGCGTACCATGTCTCTTCTTGTTACTTCAACCACCTTCCTCAGATACCTCATTTCTGAGGTTTGGATCTGGCTTTTATGGGTTGTAGTCATTGCCCATGACTCGCATCCATATGTCAAGACTGGGACATAGGTGGAGCGGTATACAGCCATCTTCATTTTCTTACCAACCTCTCTCTTGCTGAGGAATCCTCAATGTATGGCCTGAAAAAGTCTCCCAGCTGCTGCTTTTCTTCTTTGATGCCTCCCTTTCGGTCTATAATAGCTCCGAGGTATTTAAAGTGGTCGACCTGCTCCAGGACCTGTTCTCCCAGCTTAATCTGATGATTCTTTCTTCTCGTGATATCACCATGGATTATGTTTTAGAGCTGCTTATGACCATCCCTCTCTTCTCCAGCTCTTCCTTCCAGACTTGCAGGTTGGATTGGAGATGTGCCTCTGATTTAGCAATCAGGGCAACATCATCAGCAAATGCCAGCTCTGAAATATAGACCTGTCTCATCTTCCAGTACCCCACTGAATACTTTCTTGTTCTCTCCTTACATGCCTTGATGACATCGTCCATAAGGAGTATGAAGAGGTAAGGTGATAGGATATCACCTTGTCTTACACCAGTGGTGGTCCTGAACTCTTCTGACTTATGGTTTGCTGTCCTCACATAATTTCTGCAAGACTTGTAGAAGCTCTGTATAGCATGAATCAGAGGTGCCGGAATATTCTTCCTTGCCAAACAGTCCCAAAGTTTGCTCCAGGGGATCCTGTCAAACGCCTTTTCCAGATCTATGAAACAAAGATGGATCTCACTCTTATACTCAAGGGCCTTTTCACTCAACTGTCTGAGTGTGAAGATTAGGTCTTGAGTACTTCGGTTTGCTCGGAATCTGCACTGGATCTCATCCAATTGTGGCTCAGCTAGGCTTTGGAGTCTCTGCTCTAGGATTCTAGAGTAGATTTTACCAGGGACACTGAGAAGGGATATGCCTCTATGATTTCCACACTGTCGATTGTCACCCTTTTTGAAAATTGGTGTTATGATGGTAATCTCCCAATCCTTTGGTATGGTCTTGTACCACGCTGTCTGTAAAACCCTTAAGAGTAATAGGTCGCCTGATGCTCCCATGAACTTAACCATTTCTGGTGTTATACCATCATGCCCTGCTGCTTTGCCCATCTTGATTTTCTCCAGTGCTGCCTTCAGTTCTTCCATCTTTATGTCATCTTCACCATCATTGGTTTTCTCTTCTGTGTTATTGGTTATCATTTCTGATGCTTCACCATGCTCACCATCCAGGAGTTCTGAGAAATATTCTTTCCATCTTTCCATTACTTCCTTTGGGGCAGTAGGCAATTTGCCTTGCTTGTCCTTTATAAATTTGAGAGGGCATTGTTTTTCCTTCCTCATGTTCTTTAGGGTCTTATAGAACAATTTCTGGTTTTCTTGTGCATCTTTTTCTAGCTTTTCTCCAAATTCTTCCCAGGACTTCTGTTTTGCTGCTAGCACTTTGTTCTTTGCTTCTGTTCTGAGTGTCACATATTCTCTATATTTTTCCATTTGTCCTGTTGTGTTTTTAGCTCCTAAGTATTGTTTCCATGCCATTTTCTTCTCTCTTATTTTCTCTTTGACTTCCTCTGTCCACCAAGGTGTCCTCTTTCTCTGGTTCCCAAGTCGGACTTCACCGCATGCTTCTGCAGCAGCTGTCTTTATGATATCCTTGAATTTAATCCACAGGGTTTCCAAGTCATCAGGTCGTTCTTCTGTGTTGTTCACCGCTGCAGCAATAAGCCCCTGATATCTGGTCTTAATTTCTGGCTCTCTCAGCTTGTAGGTCCTAATGCTCATTTCTCCTGCTCGTTTACTTGGTTTCTTGCGTGATGTTGGGCAGTTCCTAGGCTGAGCAACTCTTTCAGTTGTTCTTTTGATTGTTAGCAGGTAGTGATCACTTCCAATCTCTGGTCCCCTCCAGACTCTAGCATCTCGGACATATTTGAATGAGCTTCTCCGAACAATGGCATAGTCGATCACTGACTTCTCATTCTTTGTTGGTTCACATCTAGTGTATGCATGTATGCGCTTATGGAGGAACTTTGTGTTTGTAGTGATCAGATTCTGCTCACTACAGAATCTAAGGAGTCGCTTTCCATTGTCATTGAGAGTATCTTCTCCATATCTTCCGATAACTCCACCCCATCTAGCATGGTCATTTCCAACTCTGGCATTAAAATCTCCGAGCATGATAACTTCATCTAGGCAGTCATCCACTGTCCTTTGAAGCAGCTCGAAGAATTCCTCCTTGACCTCTGCTCTCTCATCCTCATTTGGCCCATACACTATGACCAGCTTGACTATGGTTTCTCCTTCTTTTAGTTTTACAACCATAATGCGCTCCGAGACAAAGTTCCATCCCTTGATACTATCTTTTTGATTTTGGGCCACAATGCAACCCACGCCCCCTTTAGCTCTTTCAGATATGGGTACACCACTGTAGAGCAGGGTGTTGCCATCGAGTTCCATGACTCCTTGTCCTTTTTTCTTTGTTTCCGTTATAGCAAGGATTTCTAGTTTTGCTTTCCTCATCTCTTCCACCAGCTCCTCTTCCTTCCCATTTATACTTCTTGTGTTCCAAGTTCCATAAGTCGTAGTCCGTAGTCCGTTCCAGTTCGTCGCCTTTAGAATCAGTCCAGTTTTCTCTCTTGTATTGCTCGTAATCGTGATTTAAAGCAAACAGGTGATTGGCCTGTTGTGCCTTTGCATGGTGGAGGGGCTGCCTCCTTACGGCCTCCATGCAGGCCACCCTCCTCCTTTTTCATCCGGGCTTGGGACCGGCATAGGCGGAGTTACCACACAAATATGATAACATCAAAACAACTACACATGCCACTATGCTATACACAGATTGGCTGCTTAAACACCTACAGAAGTCACTGTATGGTTTTAAAACATGGACTGGATTAAAGAGGTGAATGTTTGAATTTATTATTGACAAACTTGAAGCAACATTGTCATTGTTGATTAGGTAATTGTTATAAGACTGATCAAAGCTATCAGTGTTGCTGTGGCCTCAAAGAGTTAAAGTTCATAGAAAGTTCAAGGCTATTGGGTATTTTGTGTCACCTGTGCTATAGTGTATTTTATCCTTCAAAAAGCTCTGATCAATCTCTCAATCCTTTTTATTGCTGATCTTCCGTAAGCCCTGCTTTATTATCATCAAGTATGTACAGTAAGCAATGAAGGTTGCCCAAAACATGTCATTCTTTGATGCTCTTGTCGCTTTATACATTCCACATGTGCTTTAGTTCCAACATTTGCACTTACTGTTGTCACTCTTCTTATCTGAGGAAATAAGAAAGAATAGAAAATTCCACTGTTTACAAAATTTTACTTGCAATGTGTCTGTTTTATTTTATTCTTTACATTGCGCTGTATGATATCTTTAGATTAAGCAAACACTCTGTTTTCATCATCGTGATAAGTACTAAGGAAATAGGTAAATAAAGCTTTATGTGACTACAAGAACAACACAGCCGATATTGCAATAAAAGTCTCTCTTCAGAAGGGAAAAACGTAACCAAAATTATGTGAAGAACGAGAGGCACTGAACAAAGCAAACACAATATAGGCATGAATAATAATAATAATAAATTCTTTAAGCACCAAACACGGCGCATAAGGCAGAAACCAGGGCTCTCCAGGTTGTTCGTTGTGATGCCACTCCTCTTAGCTCTTGCACATTGTTTAATCCCAACGTTCTTCCTTCTCTTATTATTGTTCTTCTGAGTGTTTCTTTTGGTCTTCCTTTTTTCCTCTTACCCTCAGGAACCCAAGTGAGTGCCTGCAATGGTATTCTATTGTTTTGCATTCGTAGGACATGACCGATATATGACCATCGTCTTTTCCTTATATAGTTGGAGACATATTTCTGCCTAGAGTCTTCTCTTATTTGTAGATTAGTCTTGAATTCTTTCCAACTGATGTTCATGAGTTTTCTAAGACATTTGTTCTCGAATGTATTCAGCTTGTTCTCCAATGATTTTGTTATTTTCCAACTCTCACAGCTGTATGTTAACACTGAGATAACATTTGAATTAAACAGACGAAGCTTGGTATGTATATTCAATGATCGTAATTTCCAAATGTTAGATAATCTATTGAAGGCGCTAGCTGCCAAAGCAATTCTAGTATGAATTTCTCTTGTTGTGTCACCATCCTGAGTCATTTTACTGCCTAAATAATTGAAACTTTCAACTTTCTGTAGTTTTTCCCCATTCAGGATGATATTAAAGGTCTCGTTAGAAAAGTTCATAACTTTAGTTTTAGAGGCATTTATTTGGAGACCTATTTTAACCGAAAGATGACACAAATTATTTACTGCTTCTTGGGATTGTCTGGGTGTTGAACTTAAGAATGCTAAATCATCTGCGAAATCCAGGTCCCCAAGGAATTTTCCATTTGTCCATTTTATACCTAATTGTTCATTGTGGGTATAGTTTCTCATAACCCAATCAATAGCTATTCCAAAAAGTAGTGGTGACATAATACAGCCTTGTTTCACCCCTGCTTCTACTGTAAACCATTCTGTATTCCCTTTATTTGTTCTAAAACAACATCTTGCATTGTCATATAGCGCTTTGATTATATTCACATATTTTGTTGGAAAACCATAGATTGTAAGTATCTTCCACAATGATGGGCGGTGTAGACTATCAAAGGCTTTTTGAAAATCGACGAAGGTGATATTAAGTGGTGATTGCATTTCCACTGATTCTTCTATAATTGTTCTTAGTGTGAATATTTGATCAATACATGATCGTTTCGGCCTGAAACCCGCTTGTTCTTCTCTGATCTTTTTGTCAGCATGCAATTTAAGTCTTTCTAACATCATGCAACATAATAATTTTCCAGGTACTGATAATAGAGATATACTACGCCAGTTATTACAGTCTGATAGATCACCTTTCTTCGGTAACTTTACAATAATACTGTCTTTCCATTGTTGTGGTGGCTGTTCTTCTCTCCATACTTCATTTATAATATCTAAAATTCTCAAGAGGTTGTTGTCATTAACTGCTTTAATCATTTCGCCTGAAATTTCGTCAACTCCAGCAGCTTTAAAATTTTTAAATCTTTTAACGGCTTGTTTGATCTCGTCCAGCGTGAATTCATCGCAAGTTATTGGCAAGGTGGTTGTGGGTGTTTCATTATTAAAATCAGGTGTTACTGTTGGTGGTGGTCTGTTTAGCACCTCTATGAAGTGCTCAGCCCATCTCTTCATTTGTTCTTTTTCTGTTGGTATTGGATTCCCTAATTTATCTTTAACAGGTGTTTCCATATCAGTAGGCTGGTGACATAGTTGTTTTGTAATTTGATAAAGGCACCTACTATTACCAGTTCTTGCAGCATTTTCAGCTTCTACGGCATGAATAGAAGCAGTAAAAAATTAACACATTAGATCGAGTTCTTTTACTACATTTAAGTTTTGATGTAATGGATCTTTTAATGTTGTCGATCTCTTTCTTTGATGGTATGCTGTGTTATTTTCTGACAGTCACTTTATGTTGCCATCCCACTTACAGGACTAACATCCTCTTACCAATTTGCCTTCAATTTTTTCTTGTAATATGGTTTTAAACAGAGCATTATGTCTCTTTATGTATCCAAAATATTTTATTTATTTAATTTTGATATCTTTCATTAAGTCTGTTTTCATTACTTGTTTTTATGCAACTTCTTTGCTTTCCAATGTTTCCATGATGTAGATCCCATTCTTCTCTATATTCACATTTCAAGCATTACAGGTCTTTCAACTGCTTTAGTGATCCCAGATAACAAAAAATACAAAATTAGCTTCCTTCTCATTTATATTCAAAGTGTGACTTGATACCAAATTTTGAGATTGACTAATTGTTAGATCTTTTTTAAACAGAGCAAAAAACAATTTACCTCATTCCTAGGTGATGCATTTAAAGAATGTTGGGTTTAACATGCTCTTTTATACAATAGGCAATATGTTGCCCTGACCAAATTCACTGCTGCCCCAAAGACTCTAAATGTGATGCTAGTGGTACTTGCACAAGAGACGGTTCTGTTGTTAGCTGGCTGACCAAACTACCAGCCAAGCCAGCAGTTCCTTGGAATGCAAGTTCAGTTGTCTGCCCTGGTGGTCGGGTACAGTGCCCATATGGAGACACATGTTGTGAAACACAGCCTGGGGAGTATGGATGTTGTCCTTTTACAGATGTACTGTTTAATAAAGTTGTAGTACCTGTGATAATATTTCTGTAGATATTTATGCTTTTAAAAGTCAGGTTTGAAAAAAAATTGTTAAAGAGGGGAAACATATATCAGAGTGCTTCAAGAATGATGCAGTTAGTTTTGCTAAAAAACAGAATGTTTTAGTATACCTAAGGTTAATTAAGTATTTTAATGTAGTTTGGTTACCTTTGTAAAAAATGCCTTTAATTTTAAAATTAAATTGGAGTGTTTTTTCCAGCTTTTTTATTCTGCTTGCAGAATCCTCATTTATCTGCCATTATCCACTACCCTATTTTAAACCATTTACCTTTTTAAGAAACAAAAAGAAATACACTTTTACTGCCTGCAACAAGATGATTAATTAACTGTGTTTTAACATTAACTAAAATTGTTTTGCCAATTTAAATTGTTTCTGTGAAGTTAATTTCTTTGAGTTATATGTTTAAAGTTGTCCGCAACATTTCTTCATTGTTTATATAACATTTTGAAAGATACAAAATTTGAGAATGAAAAACAAAAACATGTGTTTCTATTTTCAGACAAAGATCTGTTGGTGCATTTTTTTTTTAAAACAAAGTTCAAAAGCTTTATTCTGAAATAATTTAAATATGAAGAAAAATGTAGCTTAGTTTGATCTTATTGTTAAAAAAAATAATTAAAATATTATATATTCAATTAAATTTCTCTCAAACAGGCTGTTTGCTGTTCAGATGGTACCCACTGTTGTCCTAAAGGTTACAAATGTGATATATCAGCTGGGCGTTGTGTTCGAGGTGGTGATGTTATAAGTGGGCTGACAAAAATACAAGCCACACGTGCAACAGCTTCAGTGACTTGTAATGATGGCTCTGAATGCCCAAGTGGTAATACCTGCTGTGAGTTAGGATCTAGTCAGTTTGGATGCTGCCCACGGGAGCAGGTATAATTAAGACGTTTTGTGTTAATAATTTTGTTAATGTGTTGGTTACTGGTAAGTATTTATCATAAAGTGAAAAGCATTTGTTCCATGGGGAGCATAGGGTCTTTGTAACATTGCTGAAATGTAATTGAGGTTAATTTTGTGTGACCTTTGTTTTAAAAATGTCTTCTATTTTTCATTAGTAAAATTAGAGTGCCTGCAGTATTTATGCAACCTTTTAAAGCTGTCATTTGATACCATTTCAAGAATTAAAAAAAAAAAAAAAGAAATAAACTTTTCTGTCTTTGGCAGAAATGTACATTGTGCTCACTTTATGACTCCTCTTTTACTGATTGATATCGTGTAGTAATCTTGGATCGTGTAGTAATCTTGGTCACCTCCCTCTTCTCCATTCTTTCTGATTTAATTTGGAGGTTTATTTGGCTATAGTTTCGTGATTTTTTTTTTCTAAGAGCTTGGTCTATCTAGTTCAGTTTTTCTCAAGAGGTGTGCTGCAGCACACTAGTGTGCTGCCGTGCCTATCAAAGTGTGCCACAACAATTTTGTAAATTCACTGCATGAAATATATTTTTTGTGATCATGTAATATAAAATTGATCTTACAGCTTGAATTCATTCAATAATAATTGGAGCTATTAACTGCTTTGAACAAAAATAGATATACTTCAAAATTATTTTAAACAATTAAAAGAAAATCAAATTAAGAGTTTTCTTTATTCTAAAGTACCCATAAATTAGAGTATTTAATTTAGTATATATCAGTGTAATTTTGTATTCAGGCGCGAGGTCAGATAGGTATGCCGCAAATGTTTAGGAAATTGAAAAGTGTGCCCTGAACACAAAAAGGTTGAGAATCACTGATCTAGTTTCATTCCTTTTGGGGGGGGGGCTCTGAAGAAACAAAGAAAGAATATGACCATTGCACCCTGAGGCATGTTGTACAGGCAATTAGCATGGGGCTGGCAACTTCAACATGTAGAACAAGCCACTGAAACCACTTCTGCAGGAGCATGTGACTTCTTGACGCAGGCTTCCTGCAAGGGGACAGGCTGCAGTGGTGGTTCCATGTTGCATAAGGAGCACAGAGGAAAATGATGATTGTTCCATTCTATGTGGATACCTTGTTCCATTCTATGTGGATACCTGGTTCCATTCTATAGTTTTTTACTTCTTTATTATTCACGAGTGCCTGAAAACGTACCTTTATGTATATGTAATATTTATTTGCTGTTTACAGGCCTCGGGTTTCCCTTCTTTACATGTGAATACTTAGTTCCGTTCTCTGTGGATACTTAGTTCAATTCTATGTGGATACCTACTTCAATTCTATGTGGATACCTAGTTCCACTCTATGTGGATACCTAGTTCCATTCTGTTTGGATACCTAGCTCCATTCTGTTTGGATATCTTGTTCCATTCTTTCTGGATACCTAGTTCCATTCTATGTGGATACCTAGTTCCATTCTATATGGATACCTAGTTCCATTCTATGTGGATACCTAGTTCCATTCTATGTGGATACCTAGTTCCATTCTATTAAGTTATTTCCTACCAGACAATAATGTAGCCCTTCCTTTAAATTTATATATAGAGAAAACAGTTTTTAGCCCGTTGGTAGATTTACAGTAGTTTAGCATAATTGTTTTGTCCAACATAATATTATATGTTAACATGTAGGAAGTGGTTTTAATTAAGCATCTTTTCTTTCCTAGGCTGTATGTTGCTCTGATCATGCTCACTGCTGTCCTAATGGCTATCAGTGTGATGTGCCCGCTGGTACCTGTAAAAGAGGTAGTGATATTCTTTCCTGGTTGACCAAGAAACCCTCCAGATTTGCAAGATTGTAATAAAAAAAATATGTGCATCTGGTCTCTGTTGCTCTAAAATGTCATTCCCAGAGGAAAAAAAACCAAATGCACACCCTCAAACATAAATGGGGAAGAACCATAGTAAAGATGGTGAAGAGAGAACATGTTACATATGACTTTTCTTCTCGCCACTTAAATAATTCATTTATGCTTGTGTTATGTATTGTGAAATGTGGGATGTGATAGTGTACATTAATTTACCTTACCATTACATGCAGCAAGACTCAGGAATGAAGAGTTTTATTTTGTGTGCTTGAAACACATTGTTGTCATGTGATATAGTTTGCTCATCACACTTTCCATTTTAACCATTCTGCAAAATGTGCATTCAAAGTGTTTTTTTTCCCCCACTGCCCATTTCTGTATTGTTCTATCCAGTAATTTATTTGCTGACAGGAAAAGAATTGAAAAATTCATAAGTAGCCCTGTTTTTATATCAGTCATCATTATCACGGCTAGAAAAGAGCATTTTTATTTTTCAATTTGAAACTCTCAGCATTAGGAGAATGCATATCATGGACAGTTAACACATTAACTACCGCAAGCCGCTGTTAGCGGCTCACAAAATAATCACATTTGGACCGCAAGCCGCTCAGAGCGCCAATCTAATTTTAGTAATAAAACAAATGAAAAATGAACTGAAACACTCTCTGATCTGGTTCGAGATTTTAAGTTGCCACCGGAAAACAGATTCCCAAAGCATGGTTGTTGTAGAACACTGGAAAATTGATATTATGTTCATATTTTTCAGCATTTTGGGTTAGTTACCAAATCGTGTAAAACTGTTTACCGTGGCAGCTAGTAATAGGACTACAAAAAATGCATGTACATCTCGTCTAACGGCTGAATAGGATAGAAACGTGTTTCAACAATTGACTGATAGATCTAGTGACGAGGACGAGTGAAAACGGTGTGCACATTGATTGAAATTGTGATTTTGATAGAGATGGGGCGCAAGCAGTTATAATTGTGAAAATATTGCAAGTCCTCGGCCATTGGAGGGCCGTTAAATAGCAACAACCTCTATTAGAGTTACAACTGGTGTTTATTGTAATAGTGCATTCATTTATCTTTAAAATGACGTGTAATTCATAAAAATCTGTAAACAATTACGAAAACTACAGCTTGCTTTGTGCAAACACCTACAGGATGAAAATGGGAAACAAATTTAATTCGGCCACAGTGTGTTTTTCAATTCGGCAGTTAATGTGTTAAGACATAAAATGCGAAAATAGTAGAGAAGAAAACAATATTACATGATCACTGTTAACAGAAAGAAAACTGATAAAAATTCATTGGCCACAAGGTAGAAAGAAAGGTCTGTAAAAATCTGGTGATGGAAAGATTGGAAGCAGATAAAGATAGAGAAGGATTATCTAGGATGACATAACAAGATGACCTGGAAAACAGCTAGTGTTTGAAGTATTGGTGTGCTCAAAAGATAAGTGGTTGCTGAGGAAATTTATCATCAATGCCGCTAGGCATAATACATAATAATATTAAGACTACAGGTTTATACACAATAAACTGATAACTGTACCTTATCATCACACCTGTATTTCTGGATAAAGACAATTTTAAAAAAAAATTATTAACAAGGTCCAATACATATCATGGGACAGATTAGAAATCATTAGTCAGTTTGGATTGGTTGTGTTACTTAAAGGTTTACTAGAATGTGAATGTGTAATGCATGGCAAAAAAAACTTCAAAGCAATTTACACATGCAGTGAATTTTAGGCCAAATTTCATGGCAAAAAAACAGCAATAAGTATATATTCAATTCTATTTCAGATTTATTTATATATTGATTTCATAATACTCCTTCAGGGGGATTACTTTGTGTTTAACTCAAACATTGCAAGTAATCTGTGACAGAAGATACTGTTTCATTTTGATTATTTGAGCTTTTTCAACATTCCATATTACTTTATGTAAGTGCATTGTCAGCTTTAACCTTTAATATAAACAGTGACATATGACATTATTCACCAGACCTAAAGGTCTATTATATTTGGACATGCGCCCTAATGTAACCGACTAGGTTAAATGGGATGTGCCTCACCAAAACAAGGACACATTTTATTTAAAAAAAGAAATTTAAGTTTTTTTTGGTCCTAGAGTGAAAAGAAATAAAATAATATTGCAGGGTCATCTCACATGCTAAATTCTTGAGGTACTTGCATTCTGAGATATTCATTCATAACCCTGCCACTATCCCAGGTTTTCTCAGTGTGTGTCCTATCCATCGCCATCGTCTTCTTCTCATTTCTTGTTCCACTGGCACTTGTCTAGTTCTTGTCATCAGTTCCACGTTGGTAACCTTGTCATACCATTTTAATCCCTCTATTCTACGCAAGCACCCATTTATGAAAGTCTGTAGCTTTTTGGTTGTTGTCTTTGTTGTTCTCCATGTCTCTGAGCTATACAATAGGACTGACTTCACATTTGAGTTGAAGATTCTTATTTTCGTGTTGGATCCGATTTCTCTTGATCTCCCTGCGTATTTTCAGACCCAATTGCTGTGACCTCTCATCGAGTGTTTTCAATTTGTCCTGCATCTGATTACGGCTATGGGACAGAAGAGCCAAGTCATCAGCAAAATCCAGATCATCCAACTGCTTAGTCAGAGTCCACTGGATTCCATTTCTGTTGTGTGTTGCCGATGATCTCATAACCCAATCTATTGCCAGCAAGAAAAGAAATGGAGACAAGAGGCATCCCTGTCGCACTCCTGTTCTTATCCCAAACGGTTCTGTAAGCTGTCCTTCATGAAGAACTCTGCATGTCATGTCTTCATATGTTTTCTTTATTAAATTAATGATCTTCAGGGGAACTCCCTAATGCCTCAACAATTTCCAAAGTGATTCTCTGTCTACACTGTCAAATGCCTTTTCGTAGTCCACAAATCCGATGTATAGTGGTGAATTCCATTCCAGACTTTGTTCAACTATTATTCTCAAAGTGGCTATCTGGTCTGTACATGATCTGTTTTGTCGAAAACCTGCTTGTTCATCTCTCAGTTTCTTGTCTATGGACTCTTTTAATCTCTCAAAGATAATCCTGTTTAATACTTTTCCTGGCACTGATAGTAACATTATTCCTCTATAATTTGTGCACTCTTGTAAATTTCCCTTCTTAGGCAACTTAACCAGATATCCTTCCTTCCATTCTGCTGGTATCTCTTCCTTTTCCCAGACTTTACCAAGTAATTTATATAACATCTCTGTAGCCGTGTCGATATCTGCTTTGATGGCCTCTGCTGGAATGCCATCAGGTCGAGACGCTTTTCCATCTCTTAGAAGCTTTATGGCTTTCTTTATTTCTTCCTTCGTTGGTCTTTCACCGTTAATTTGTAGCTCTTCTTCTGCTGGCTGGATGTCCGGCGGGTTTTGTGGAGCTGGTCTATTGAGAAGGTCCCCAAAATATTCTGTCCACCTCTTCATTTGCTCTTGTATATTGCTGAGCAGTTTCCCATTCTTGTCTTTTATGAGGCAACTTGTTTGCTTGTATTTCCCTGTTAGCTTCTTTGTGCTGCTATATAGTTCTCTCATATTTCCTTTGGCTGCAGCATCTTCTGCCTCTCTTGCCAACTCCTCAGTATACTTCCTCTTGTCTCTTTTGATACTTCTTTTTACTTCTTTGTTTGCTTCTGTGTACACTTCTTGAGCCTTGGCTTTGGAACTTCTGGTTTTGCTTGTGTTTAACTCTGCTTTCTTGTTTTTTCTGTCTTTTATCTTATTGATGGTTTCTGTTGTTATCCATGCTTTTTGTTGTCTTTCCCTTTTCCCCAGTATTTCTTCACATGTCTCCTTCCATACAGTTTTGACCTGCTGCCAATAGTCTTCTGTATTCTCTACATCTTCCAGCTGTTGGAGCACTTGGAATTTGTTGGATACTGTGACCGCAAATTTGTCTCTTGTTTCTTGATTTCTTAGCTGTCCTACATTATACTGTTGTCTATAATTTTGCATTGTTGCATATCTCTTGAGTTTCATTTTTACTTTGGCTATCAGAAGATGGTGATCTGATGCCACATCTGCTCCTCTATATACCTTTACATCCTGCAATGATGATCTAAACTTCTTGTTTATGCATATATGATCAATCTGATTTTCTGTTCTATGGTCTGGTGATATCCATGTTGCCTTGTGTACTCTCTTATGTGGAAACATGCTTCCTCCTATAGCCAGTTGATTTGAAGCACAGAAGTTTGCGAATAGTTCTCCATTTTCATTCATTACTCCTAGCCCATGTTTTCCCATGACTTCTTCAAATCCGGTGTTGACTGTACCTATCTTTGCATTCATGTCACCCATCAAAATTGTGATGTCTCTTCTTTTTACTTTATCCATAATTTCCTGCAGTTTAGTATAAAATGCTTCTTTCACAGACTCTTCTTTGTCATTAGTTGGTGCATAACATTGGATGACATTTACATGAATTTTATTCTAAGATATACTTCATCCTTTTGATATCAAAGAAAAGGACACATATTATAGAAAATCAGCGCCTTTTATATATTTAGTCTTATAGTTTAATGATATAGTAAAAAATAGAAACAAGTAGTGGTCCCTTCCAATCTCTGGCCCCCTCCACACTCTAGCATCCAGGACATACTTGAATGAGCTCTTCCTAACTATGGCGTAGTCGATTCACTGACTTCTCATTCTTTGTTGGTTCACACCTTGTGTATACATGTATATGCTTATGGGGGAACTTTGTGTTTGTAATGATCAGATTCTGCTCAGTGCAGAATCTAAGGAGTCGCTTTCCATTGCCATTAAGAGTATCTTCTCCATATCTATCGATAACTCCACCCCATCTAGCATGGTCATTTCCAACTCTGGCATTGAAATCTCTGAGCAGGATTACTTCATCCAGGCCGTCCACTGTCCTTTGAAGCAGCTCGAAGAATTCCTCCTTGACCTTTGCTCGCTGATCTTCATTTGGCCCATAGACAAAGACAAGGCTGACTATGGTTTCTCCTTCTTTTAGTTTTAGGACCATAATGCGTTCAGAGACAAAGTTCCATCCCTTGATACTACATACATACATACATACATACACACACACATTATGTGTTCCAAACTTTGCATTGAGATCTCCAATATATATATACATAGAATACCCAAACAACACTAGGGATGTGGTCAGAGTACCAACAGGGAAATTCTGTAACAACTATGATGCAGAAATCCAGGCAATCAAGGTGGCAACTGAGAAACTGTTGAACACCAATCTCGGTCCACAGCCTGTAGCATTCCTGACAGATGCAAGATCAGCACTCCAAGCACTTCAATCCAGAAAATTGCCAGGTATACAAGCCCTACTTTCTGAACTGTGCAACCAGCGCAGGGTTGCCATGCAGTGGAAACTGTCTCATTGTGGAATACCAGGAAATGAGAGAGCGGACCGACTGGCTAAAGAAGATGCTGCAGACGAACAACCGGATGTACCAGTTACATACCATCAGAAGAAAAAGATGGTCAAATCAATCAGAAAGCCACCAACACAGGATGACTACCAAGCTATGAACAGATCAGAACAAATTGTCCTTCTGCGCCTCAGAACAGGACACAACCGACTCCGCAGCCACATGTACACAAAAGTCAAGATTGGCAATTCAGCCATGTGTACATGTGGAGAGGCACCCCAGACTGCGGAGCACGTACGTCAAGATTGCCCCAAATATGATATATTGAGGCAAACCCACTGGCCCAGAGACACAACACTGGAAGCAAAACTATACGGTCCTCTGTATTGAACTATAAAAGACTGAAGTTTATACAAGAAACAACATTGCAGATATAGACAATATAGTTCAAGTGAACGAAAGAAGAAGAAAATATATATATATACAACAAAAGAGTAATGGGAAGACGCAACAGTGGAATAGCAAATGATAATGGTGATAAATTATTAACAACTTTAACAATTTTTTCACACAAGGAAATCCTCAAACTAACATGGGAGTCACCAAATGACCATGACAGAAACCAGACAGATCACATAATTATCAACGGCAGATAGAGGCATTCTCTGGAAGATGTGAAAGTAAGAAAAGGTGCAGATGTGGGAAGAGATCATTACCTAGTACTAGCAAGAATAAAGATGAAGATCAGGACTACTGGGCCAAAAATAACAAAACAGAAAAGATTTGACATCAGTAAATTGAAGGATCCCTCACAAGAAAAGCATTTTTTTCTGATATAAACATCAAACTGCCAAGAGTCAGGAAGAAATAGCAGTTCAAGATGTTGACCAGAAATTCAGTACAATTTCAAAAATCAAAAGAAAGAAGATAGAAGCAAAGTCCCTAAGACCAGCAGGGATGGACATGAGAGGACGCATCTGGCATGTATACAACCAGTGCGCAACAGGAACAATTAGCATTCATACACTTTGACATTTGCTGAGGGAGGCTGAGTACTTATGGGTTTGCCCAGAGTGCAATGACGTTGATTCTAATTAACATTAAAGTCCCTAGGCTGAAGGAAATGTATATATAGTGAACAGTACAGTCAGCTAAGCAAGGAAATAAGATGTCAAACCCGAGCTGACAAAAGGAAATTCATAGATAATCTTGCACATCATGCAAAAGCAGCACTGAAGAATGAACAAAGCACTGTATGCAAAAGTACCAAAATCAATCAGTGGAATACGGGGCGCAAACATTACACTAGTGAGAGACGAGAGTGGAGATTTCATAACCACAGAACAGGGGCAAGAAGAAAGATGGGCAGAACACTTTATAGAAACACTAAATAAAGCACCTCCAGAGTCACCATTGAACATTCCAGAGACTGAAAATGATCTAGATGTAAATATAGATATTCCACGTAGGGAAGAAATCATCATAAGTATCAAAGGGTTGAAGAACTAGAAAGCTCCAGGCCATGACAACCTAAATGCAGAGCTAATTAAAACAGATTCTGTATTAGCAGCAGAGCTATTAGAAACACTATTTGCACAAATCTGGCAAACAGAGACAACGCCAGTGGAGTGGAACAAAGGAATAATTGTTAAATTGCCAAAGAAAGGTGACCTTACTGACTCACTGATTACAACAACTGGAGAGGAATTACTCTCTTATCAGTTCCCAGCAAAATATTGGGCAGAATAATTATTCAAAGAATTTCAAGAGCTCTAGACCATGATCTGAGGAAGGAACAAGCAGAATTAAGAAGAAACAGACAATGTGTACATCATATATTCACCCTCAGGAACATAATAGATAAGTGTTCAGAATGACACAGGCAGCTGTATATAAACAGAGTTAACTTTGAAAAGGCATTTGACAGCATACACAGGGACAGCCTATGGAAAATTCTGAGGGCTCATGAATCCCTAAGTACATGGTCTCCATCATTGAAAGCCTGTATGCTTATTTCACATGCAATGTTGGGCAGAGCAACCTAACTTTTGAGGTGAAAACTGGAGTACGGCAAGGATGGCCCATATCAACCACTCTGTTTTTAACTGTCATAGACTGGGTGATGCGCCAGACAACAGCGGATGCCCCTAGAGGAGTATGATGTACAACATTCTCTACACTGGAGGATCTAGAATATGCCAATGACAGTGCACTGTTCACACACTCACATCAACACATCCAAGAAAAAACTGACAGCCTGAATAAACATAGCCAACAGGTGGGACTAAACATTAATCTCAAGATGACAGAAGTCATGACACTAAATGTAAGAAGTCCTGCGTCCATAAAAATAAAGGACTGAGAGCTAGAAAAGACAAACACATTTACATAATTAGGAAGTATAATAACATCAGATGGCGGAACAAACAAAGACATCAGTAGCCGAATGAATAAAGCCAGAATAGCCTTCACCAACCTAAACAACATCTGGAAATCCTCCCAGTACAGTACAAACACTAAATTACAAATATATGAGAGCTGCATAATTTCTGTACTTAATGGTGCAGAATGCTGCAGAGTAATAGAAAAGGAAATGTCCTAATTGTCCTCTTTCCACACAACCTGCCGAACACCATCACCAACCAATAACTGCTAACTCGGAGCCACCAAGAAGACGTGCACCATCATAGCGGATAGATGCTGGAATTGGGTTGGTCACATCCTCAGAAATGACCCTGATACCGTCACCTGAACGGCCATGCTATGGACTCCAGAAGGAAAGCAAAAGCAAGGACGGCCAAAAGCCATCTGATGGAGAACTGTGGAAGCAGAGATACTGAGCATGAACCAGAGCTGAGGCACCACACGAAGGATGGCTGTCGACTGAGCAAAGTGGAGACAGTTTGTTGCTGCCCAACAAGATGCCACCAGGCATGATGGTCACTGATTGCTTTGTCAGTTAGTGGTCAAGGACCAAAGAAGACAGGTCAGCAGGGCTTGGCATGACCAGATTGAAGGCCTATACTCCAAAGGGGGCTGATGAGTAATAATGATGATAGTATTTAGAAAGAACAATGAAATATTGCTGCCCCAGAAGTTTTGGTAGGTGTGTATGTATTCTATAGTAAAGTTGTTGGTTTTTCAGTTTTGTGCTGTTGATGCCCAAGATTATGTACCAATGTTTGTTTCGAAATAAGTGTTAATTCATGTGTGTATGTGATATGCAGACTTTGTCACATATTGCTTCATCTGCGTTACATTTAGTTATTTCATATGAAAGATTCAGCTGATTCTTGTATTAAAAATCAAGTCATCCATATATACAAGAACAAGCACAACATTCATCTGAAAACAAATAAACTCAGAGAGAGTTTATTATTGTTCATTTGTTTATTTTGTCACTTAATAATATAACTCGAAAAACTTAATACTTTTTTGGCACACATTGTCTCTACCATAATCACAACTCAGATACATACAATAAAGCATATGTGCCCTAACAGTGGCATATGTAACTGATGCTCCCTCAGAGATAAAACTACACAGAATACTTAGCTTATTTATGGTCATAAATTACTTTTCCTCTTCTCAAAACAGGTCAAATGAAAAGTGACAGTTTTATTTAATCGCTCAGTGATTTTTCTTTGCTCATTGATCTCTTTAATGACATCTTCCTTATACTTTTTTTTAAGCTGTCTGTGGGATTCTTAGCATTCTTGTATTAAATCACATATCTGTAGGCTCCAGTGATCTTGCTTGTCCACTGATTACTGTCATAAAATAACGTATGACTTAAAATGCAAAAACAAACACAATTTTAAAAACCCAGCTTTTGAAAGTTCAAGTCCCATTTTTCCAGCATCCTTAACACACATTAGTTGTCAATTATTATAACTTATTATATGAAGATGAAGTTTTATAAAATATAAAAATGTTAGCATTGATATTTGCAAGCAAATAAATCAAATATGTTGATAACATTACCAATTTTATGAGGAGGCTGCACAATGGTTCCATCACTTAACTGATGATATCACATATCTCATCGCACATCCAAGTCAATCTCGGTTCTCACCCTCGAAGCTATAAGTCTCATCTTTTCACATTCACTGTCTTCCTCATCTAAATCTATCTTCTCAGACTTTCTCAGTTCTAGTGTCTTGTCTCTGTACTCAGACAGACTCTAACATAAAGCCACTTCGTGACAATGACCTGGAAACACTCTGGCTGAAATTCAAGGACATCATAAAGACAGCTGCAGCAGAAGCATGTGGTGAAGTTCGACTTGGGAACAAGAGAAAGAGGACACCTTGGTGGACAGATGAGGTTAAAGAGAAAATAAGAGAGAAGAAAAAGGCATGGAAACAATACTTAGGAGCAAACAACACACCAGGAAAAACAGAAATACAGAGAATATATGATACTCAGAACAGAAGTAAAGAACAAGGTGCTAGCAGCAAAACAGAAGTTATGGGAAGAATTTGGAGAAAAGCTAGAAAGCGATGTGCAAGAAAACCAGAAATTGTTCTATAAGACCCTAAAGAATATGAGGAAGGAAAAACAATGCCCTCTTAAATTTATAAAGGACAAGCAAGGCAAATTGCTTACTGCCCCAAAAGAAGTAATGGAAAGATGGAAAGAATATTTTTCAGAGCTCCTAGATGGTGAGCAAGGTCAAACATCAGAAATGATAACCACTGACACAGAAGGGGAAACCAATGGTGATGAAGATGACATAAAGATGGAAGAACTGAAGGCAGCACTGGAGAAAATCAAGATGGGTAAAGCAGCAGGACATGATGGCATAACACCAGAAATGGTTAAGTACATGGGAGCGGCAGGCGACCTTTTTACTCCTAAGGGTCCTACAGGCAGCTTTGTGCAACAAGACCATACCAAAGGATTGGGAGATTGCCATAATAACACCGATTTTCAAAAAGGGTGACAACCAACAATGTGGAAACCATAGAGGCATATCCCTTCTCAGTGTCCCTGGTAAAATCTACTCTAATAACACATAAGGAAGGGAAACCCGAGGCCTGTAAACAGTAAATTAATATTAGACAAACATAAAGGTATGTTTTCAGGCACTCGTAAGAAATAAATAAACTTCTTTATTTCTTACGAGTGCCTGAAAACATACCTTTATGTTTGTCTAATATTAATTTAAAATCTACTCTAGAATACTGGAGCAGAGACTCAGACGCCTAGCTGAGCTACAAATGGATGAGGTCCAAGTGTGTCTTCCGAGCAAATCGAAGTACTCAAGACCTAATCTTCACACTCAGACAGTTGAGTGAAAAGGCTCTTGAGAATAAGAATGAGATCCATCTTTGCTTCTTAGATCTGGAAAAGGCATTTGACAAGGTCCCCTGGAACAAACTCTGGGACTGTTTGGCAAGGAAGAACATTCCAACACCTCTGATTCATGCTATACAGAGCTTCTACACGTCTTGCAGAAATTATGTGAGAACAGCAAACCATAAGAAAGAAGAATTCAGGACCACCACTGGTGTAAGACAAGGTGAAATCCTGTCACCTTATCTTTTCATACTCCTCATGGACGATGTCATCAAGGCATGTAAGGAGCGGACAAGAAAGTATTCAGTGGGGTACTGGAAGATAAGACAGGTCTGTATTTCAGAGCTGGCATTTGCTGATGATGTTGCCCTGATTGCTAAATCAGAGGCACATCTTCAATCCAACCTGCAAGTCTGGAAGGAAGAGCTGGAGAAGAGAGAGATGATCATAAGCAGCTTGAAAACAAAAACCATGGTGATATCACGAGAGGAAAGAAGACATCAGATTAAGCTGGGAGAACAGGTCCTGGAGCAGGTCGACCACTTTAAATACCTTGGAGCTGTCATAGACCAGAAGGGAGGCATCAGAGAAGAGTTGGCTACCCGAAGAGCAGCAGCTGGGAGACTTTTTCAAGCCATAAATCGAGGATTCCTCAACAAAAGAGAAGTTGGTAATAAGACGAAGATGGTTTTATACCGCTCCACCTATGTCCCAGTCTTGATGTATGGATGCGAGTCATGGGCAATGACTACAAACCACAAAAGCCAGATCCAAACCTCAGAAATGAGGTATCTGAAGAAGTTGGTTGAAGTAACAAGAAGAGACATGGTCCACAACCAGACGATACGTCAAGGCCTAAAAACCCAACCCCTGCAGACCCAAGTAGAACAGTCCCAACTAAGATGGTTTGGCCATGTCTGCAGAATGGGGGAAGATCTGCTACCACGGCAAGCATGGGAAACTAAGAGCCAGAGATCCAGACCTCCAGGATCTTTGAAGGACCGAGGACTAGAATGGAACCAAGCCAGGAGGAAGACTGCCGAAAGAATAGTATGGCGCTCTCTCTTACAAACCTCTACACCTCACGGTAGAAGAGGAACGACTAAGTAAGTAAGTAGTTGAATTCACAGAATCATTGCAAATGTGAACCATACAGATAACATACCTCACTGACATTTGACTGACACTGAAGTTGCAGAGCTAGGCAAATGATCAGTGATGGATTATCCCAGAATCAGTTGGTGCAAAACCTTGAAATTTCTCAGTGTGTCATCTCATGGTTGTGGCCCCACGCTATTTATCATCTCATCTCAACCCATAACCCGTCATGGGTCGTAGGGGTGCCATGGTGGAAGCATCAGCAGACAGGGTCCTCCACTGCTCTCTATTCTCAGCAATGCGTACAAGTGTGGAGAAACCGTGTCCTGCCCATTCTTTGATGTTATCAGCCCAGGATTTTCTTTGCCTTCCTCTTCTCCGTTTACCTTCGACTGTTCCCTGGAGGATCGTTTTCGAAAGGGAGTCATGACGAGTTACATGCCCAAACCAGGCAAGCTTTCGACGTTTCACTATTGACAAAAGTGGTTCTTGATGGCCTGCATAGGTGTTTATCTTCTCTCTAACATAGACATTTGTTTTGTGCTCTTTATAGCAAATGCGCAAAATTCTTCTATAACATTTATGCTCGAAAGCCTGAATCCTTCGCTCCGTATCTGCAGTGAGTGTCCAGCCCTCACACCCATACAAGAGAATAGATAATACAAGTGATTTGTATAATTTGATCTTCACAGGAAAACTGATGTTACTTTTCCAGATCACATTCAACCTTGTCATGGCAGCTGAGGCCATCTCAAGTCTTGTCTTGATTTCTTTATTTGATCTTCCATCACTACATATAGTGGACCCGAGATATTTAAAGGTGTTAACTTCTTCTAACGTTTGCCCATTTAACGTAATGTTGGTCGGAACATGTTTCTTATGGCTATTCACCAATATCTTGCTTTTTTCTATATTAATTTCCATCCCATATGTTCTTGTTACTTTCTCCAGTCTAGAGGTAAGGTCTTGAAGTTCTGATTCTGTTCCAGCTATCAGATCAATATCATCAGCAAAACGTAGATTACACAGAGGTCGGCCTCCAATCGATATTACAATGACATTATTCTAATTTGCTCACCACTAAGATGGTTTCATTTTTATGCACAATAATGCCCGTCCATACATAGTGCAGCAGTGTCAAAGACTGTCCAGACAATAGAAGAGCTATTGGAGGACAGGCAATACATCCCTCAAGACATGATCCATAGGCCGATCAGAAGCTTGCCAAACAGATGCATCGAAGTTGTTCAGGCCACAAAAAAAAAAAAAAAAGGAATAAGCTATTAAACTGGTAAAGTGCAAACTTCTGTTTCCATTCTGGGGGTACCTTCTTTTTGTGCCACCCATATGTGTAAACTTTAGCAGTGTTTCCCATGTATTAGAAATTTGAGCTCACAAATGGCTATTTTTACAAATTAATAAGTTTAAAAAGTAAGAAGCAGTTATTGTGAAAGAACGTGAACCAGTGACCCTTTATTTTTTTTTTAGCAGTTTGTATTTTCCTGAAATTGGCAAGTCATTAAACTTAGCACCCTAAATACGAAACTGGGGGCCTAACCTCTTTAGTTAAATTTTCTTGGGAGTGAGAAAGTATATGGGTGTTGGTGGTTTGGTGTGAGACGTTTTGCCTGAGAGAGTGAGTGAAGTCTTGTGTTATTTTTCTGTGGTTGTGATATTGATACATTCACTAGCCCTTCAGAGTTAGTGAAGGCATTACTTATTTTTTTTTTTGGTTCAATGTTGTGGTTTCTTTAATAAATATATTAATATGTACTAAGCTGTCAGAATTCACTCTATTCTAACTGTCACTTAATGTTTGCTGTTGTAGTTCTTACTGTAGTAGATTATTCTATTTAGCGTTGGAGGATGGATGAGGGAATGACATCTTAACAGAGTCCGAGTATGGCTGGGAAGTAGACCTAAGATATTTGATTTTATATCTCTTCTCTGCAGAAGTCCTATCTCTCTCCATATTTTCTTTAGTGACTTTAATTTTCTCTATTTTCACATTTCTCATTCATATTCTGTCTATTTCTATACTCGCGACAACCTCCCCTTTCAAAGAAACAATAAAAATATTTAAAAAAACGAATTAAAAAAAAAACTAAAATGAAGTCTTTCATAACTGCCCTGTTGTTAACAAGGTGAAAAGGGGTGAGAAAGCCCGAGGGTGTCCGAGATTACATCAAATCCATCAATTATCGGCCATCAGCCATACAAGCACCCCATCACAACATCATTGATCCTTATACATTAATTTTAGTGCTTGTCACATACTGTTTTACTATATTGTGCATTTCTCTAGGTCTATCTATTCTCAACACCTGTTCAACAGTTATGGATGAAATGCATGCCTGTAAATAATGTAAAATTGGTTTTCTCTGTTGTTCATACTTCCTACATTTTAATAGGAAATGCTCTATATTATTTTTTTCTAGACACTCTTCCCAGTAAGGTTCTTCTATTCTAAAATAGCCCATTACTAGTTGCAGTCTAAGAAGTTTCTTATTGTAAGGAATCTTTAGTTCTCTAGTACCTGACACGCTCTTGTTGGAGCCTTGAACAATTTATATGCATGTCTCCCCTTCAGACTTCCATCCCACTCTACTGTCCATTCCTCAGTTATTATTCTTTTAATTAAGCTTTTGATCTCTGTTTTACTCATCCCCACATTTATTTGGTTTCTATTATTTCTACTTTTCTTATCTTCTTTATCCGCCTTTTCATTTCCTTCTATGCCAACATGTGAAGGTATCCACGCTATTAGAACAGAACATCCTCTGGAGCATAGGTTAGTATGGCTACTATCAAAAACAAAGCCTGAAAATATATTCAACAAATATCAAAGGACAGTATGACAGTGTATACAGATGGATCTAAAGGAGATGATAACAAATTGGGGATAGGAATTTATGTTCCCATGTGGCAAATGGTGAAATTATATAGTACGGTATAACAGATAATACATCTGTTTTTACGGCAGAGATGGTTGCAGTTCTGAAAACTCTGGAAATCTTCTCTAGGAACATTCCTCATAAATTGACAGTATTAACAGATTCACTTTCTGCTATTCCAGCTATAATTCAAGCTATAGCATTCATACCCTTCGACATTTGCTGAGGGAGACTGAGCCCCTGTGGGTTTGCCCAGAGTGCAATGACGTCAGTTCTGATTAACATTAACTTACTTAGTCGTTCCCCTTCTACCCTGAGGTGTAGAGGTTTGGAAGAGAGAGTGCCAGACTATCCTATTGGCTGTCTTCCTCCTGGCCTGGTTCCATTCTAGTCCTCGGTCCATCAAAGATTGTCTAATGTTGTCCTCCCAGCGGACTCTGGGTCATCCTGAGGGTCTGGATCCCTGGCTCTTTGTTTCCCATGCTTGTCGTGGTAGCCGATCTTCTCCCATTCTGCAGACATGGCCAAACCATCTTAGTTGGGACTATTCTGCTTGGGTCTGCAGGGTGTGGGATTTTAGGCCTTGACGTATCGTCTGGTTGCGGACCATGTCTCTTCTTGTTACTTCAACCACCTTCCTCAGATACCTCATTTCTGAGGTTTGGATCTGGCTTTTGTGGGTTGTAGTCATTGCCCATGACTCGCATCCATATGTCAAGACTGGGACATAGGTGGAGCGGTATACAGCCATCTTCGTTTTCTTATCAACCTCTCTCTTGCTGAGGAATCCTCGATTTATGGCCTGAAAAAGTCTCCCAGCTGCTGCTTTTCGAGTGGCCAACTCTTCTTTGATGCCCCCCTTTCGGTCTATAATAGCTCCGAGGTATTTAAAGTGGTCGACCTGCTCCAGGACCTGTTCTCCCAGCTTAATCTGATGTCTTCTTTCTTCTCGTGATATCAACATTAACAGTAAGCTATAAGAAACTTACGAGAATGCAGTAGACTTGATATAGAAGAGATATTACTGGCCCTATGCATAAAGCTGAAGGATGTAGCACTTTCTGAGTCTGACATATAATAATATGGTTCAGCCCCTTCAGTCATAACTGACTATTGGAATAGGCTGAGACACACATGCACATATTATATATATATATATATGTCGGCGTCTGTGGCCTAATGGATATGAACGCGGTTTCATAATCCAGATATACCAGGTTCGAAACCTGCTGCATGCGGTTTGGTAGCAGATCGCTTTGTGTGGATTTTTAAGCGCCGTACCGTTCAGAAAGCAATGGCAAACTACTGAATGAAAAAAATTGCCTAGAAAAATCACAAACAGCCAATAAAAGCTGGGGTTGATTGCCACGTCCTGTAAAGGATAAGCAACTAACTTTCAAAATATATATATATATATTATATTATATATATATATATATATATATATATATATATATATATATATATATATATATATATATATATATATATATATATATATATATATATCAGTACAATACCTTGGCATTTGACAGATGTCGGCAACAGAATTAATGAACAGCACTGAGGACAGGAGTTTGTGAAGAGACATGATCACCAACGCCAGTTGATAACGCCGAAAAAATAAGTAAGGCACCACTAAAAACCATCAGCGGAGAGAAGCTAACCGATAAGGGTAAGCAGATGGAGAGGTGGGTCGAGCACTACTCTGAGCTTTACTATAGAGAAAGTACTGTTACGCCTGCAGCCCTTGATGTCAAATGTCTGCCAACTATGGAGGAGCTGGATGCCAAACCAACATTACAGGAACTCAGCAAGGCCATTGATAGCTTGTCCTCTTGCAAAGCACCAGGCAGTGATGGGATTCCTCCTGATTTAATCAAATGCTGTAAGAGCACTCTATTACATCCCCTGCATAGGGTGCTGTGCCAGTGCTGGGAAGAGACAACTATTCCTCAAGATTGCAACACTGTATAAAAATAAAGGAGACAGAAGTGGTTGCAATAACTACAGGGGCATCTTGGATTGTTGGTAAGGTATTAGTCAGAGTCATCTTAATGCGACTACACAAGTTAGCTGAGGGCATATATCCAGAGTCACAGTGTGGATTCCGAGCCGGTAGATCAACAACAGGCGTGATCTTTTCTCTCCGCCAGCTTCAGGTAAAATCAAGAGAGCAGAAAAGGCCTTTATAGACCTCGCAAAAGCATTTGACCTGGTTAGTAGGGATGGACTCTTCAAAATCCTCCTGAAAATAGGCTGCCATGCTAAATTGCTGGAAATGATAAAGTCATTCCTTGATGACATGAAGGGAACAGTCCAATATACTGGAAGCACATCACAGCCCTTTGACACACGAAGTGGCGTTAAACAAGGCTGTGTTCTGGCTCTGACCCTCTTCGGGATCTTCTTTGCCTTACTCTTGAAACATGCATTCCGAGATGCAACTGAAGGAATATGCCTTCACACTAGGTCAGATGGCTGAAGGCAAAAACAAAAATCAGAAGGGTCACTATGAGAGATTTGTTGTTCGCTAATGACGCTGCAGTCGTCACTCAAAGCCAACAGGAGCTTCAGAGCTTGATGAATCGCTTCACCCAAGCACGCAAGGACTTTAGTCTCACAATAAGTCTAAAGAAAATGAATGTGCTGAGTCAGGATGTGGGTGCCGCACCAGTTATCACCATCGATAACTATGAATTGGCAATGGTGCACCACTTCACATACCTTGGGTCTACCATCAATAACAAACTCTCACTGGACACAGAAATTGACAGCCGCATTGGCAAAGCTGCAGCTACCTTTGCCCGCCTCACATAGCATGTTTGGGGAAACTCCAAACTCACAATGAAGATCAAAGCTGCGGTATATAATACCTGCATCACCAGCACATTCCTATATGGCAGCGACAAACTATGCAAAGCAAGAAAGAAGGCTCAATATCCTTCCATTTACGGTGTCCACGCCACATTCTCAGCATATCATGGAAAGATAAAGTGACAAATGTCGAGGTGTTGTCACGTGCTGGCCTTCAAAGCATGTATACACTGCTTAGACAGTGCAGACTATGCTGGTTTGGCCATGTCTCCCGCATGGAAGATGGTCACATCGCAAAGGATATCTTCTACGGACAATTAGCAGATGGCAAGAGAACAGTTGGATGACCGCAGCTGAGGTTCAAAGATGTGTGCAAGAGAGATATGAGGGAACTGGCCATGGATCCAGCAACATGGAAGGATGAAGCTGCCGATCGCACCAAGTGGCGATGCTATTTACGGCGCCCCCTCAGACTGGGCGAAAAGAAGTTCACACAACAAGCAGAAGAGAGAAGAAAATGTTGAAAATGTAGATGATTTTCCACCAGGAAAATAAGCAGCTGAGGGCTGTCACCTCAGGAGCGCATTCCCATAGTCAGCTATGACTGAAGGGGCTATCCATATATGTACAAATAATCAGCGATATTAATGTAAATGGCATATAATGTATGATGCAGATGCGAATATTACGAGGATCTTCTATATACAATAAGTCTACTGCTATGAAATTCTCTGAAATTTTCCTGCTATAGAAGAACAATAACAAGAGAAGGAAGAACGTTGGGCCTAAATAATGTGCAAGAGTTAAGAGGAGTGGCGTCACAACGAACAACCTGGAGAGCAATGGTTTCTGCCTTATGCGCCGTGTTTGGTGCTTAAAGAATTTATTATTATTATTATAATATGATCATCCGTAAGGTCCCCCTGTCGATAAAGTGTTGGGCCCCTCAATCTCTTTTACACTCTAATATGGGGGGGGGGCACTTAGGTCATGACTTCCAAGTGTCAGCCTCCTGTTGTCTGATGCAGACAATTGAACCCACTCCACCTTGGTTGCAGCTTTCAGATTCACTCCAATTTTCTGCCAGCTGAAGGCAATTGTGAAAGTAACCCCTATGTTGAAAACAAATTACTGTCTGAGTTCCATAACCTGTTGCGGTTGTTCCACAGGCAGCACGATGCCTTTTCCGCAGTTTCGCTGAGCCTCTTAAGTGCCCTTGTTCTTGATTGTCCACTCAATCCCAACAGTAGATCATACGCTGAGGCAGCCACGAGACCTCTTGCACCCACCTCAACAGCAATGACCCTTGCCATGATGACATGTCCACCATGTTGCATCGATTCATTACAAAATACATGTAAACTCTAACCATAACCCAAGCCTAACACCCACCCATTTTTTAAAATGAATGTAGGCCAATGTTCAGAATGGTTTGGTTTTAAGGGCTATCTTCATTGCACACAGACAACTCCATCAGTGCTCCGATCTCCTCCCTTAGATCACACAAGGAGGATCGCAGCACAGTGCACCCAGCACTGGTGAGAATCCCAGTATGTGTAGACCTATATAGGAATCACACATTTTATGAATATTTTTGTGGTGGGTAGGTTTAATTTTTTTAATTTTGCCAAGACAGCGGCCTTATGGCCTACTCTTTACGATTTCCAACTGCCGTGGAATTTTTAACTTGCACAAGGGACCTCCAATTTTTTTGCCCTTATCCGAGAAGGCTAGGCATCCGATCTCACTACCTAGGAGACCATGGGGGAGCATGACATCATTAGGATCACTGGTTCTGAAAAAAAATTTGCATAAATTATATTCCCTCTGCTGGGAATCAAACACAGTACTTTTAGAATTCGAGGTGGACAGCATACTTCTTAGCCACTTCGACCCCATACGTTTAGACGCTGGTGCCAAAGCCTAATTTTTTGCATTGGAACAAGACTGGGAGGGGGCTGTGGAGGTTAAATTTAGCGTTAGACCTGACACTGTTTTGTAATTGATTTGAGCGAGCTACATGAAGAACATATCGCGCATATCCGCTCGGGGTGGGGTGAAAGACATCTGTTCTCAACATGGCCCTTGCCGTCCATATATGAATAATAGCTGCTAACATATAGCCTGCTAGTAAGAAAGTATCAACTTATCGTTCATAATCTGGCCCCACAACTCTGCTATGTCCATATGAAGCCATCACCACCACGTGATGAGCATTTCCTCATGTTTCCATTTAGTCAGGCTCATACTTTTCTTCTGACACTTTGACCAATGATCCATATTTACTCCATTCTGCCGCAGTGTCAGAAAAACAAAACCGCTGGTAACAAACAAACAACTCTCTGCCATTATGCACACTACACAGCTTATTTAGACAGCTCACCTCTTATCGATCAATGCCTCAGATTCATTCATTTCAACCATTCTTACTTACTTACTTAGTCATTCCCCTTCTACCGTGAGGTGTAGAGGTTTGGAAGAGAGAGCGCCAGACTATCCGATCGGCTGTCTTTCTCATGGCCTGGTTCCATTCTAGTCCTCGGTCCTTCAAAGATTGTTTAATGTTGTCCTCCCAGCGGACTCTGGGGGTCTGGATCCCTGGCTCTTTGTTTCCCATGCTTGTTGTGGTAGCCGATCTTCTCCCATTCTGCAGATATGGCCAAACCATCTTAGTTGGGACTGTTCTACTTGGGTCTGCAGGAGGTGGGATTTTAGGCATTGACGTATCGTCTGGTTGCAGACCATGTCTCTTCTTGTTACTTCAACCACGTTCCTCAGATACCTCATTTCTGAGGTTTGGATCTGGCTTTTGTGGGTTGTAGTCATTGCCCATGACTCGCATCCATATGTCAACCATTCACTAGATTTTAATTCTAGTGTGAAAATTCTACAAGCATAACACCTGCTGCTTGCAGGGGAACTTTTTATCGATAGAAGCAGTGTGTTATGACAGAAGTTAATAGTCTGGATTTTAATAACAATAAATGTCAAGTCAGATGGCGGATGTTGTAAAGTTAATAAAAGCAAATTGTCAGACAGTTTAGCATGGTCCAATAAATAAATGTTGAATCTCTTTAAAAGCGTACCAATCAGACTTGATTTTTACTTAAGCAGTTATTCCTTATGTATTTTTTTGGGAAATCCAAAGTGCATTGTCATTAGTGTTATCAAAGTCCAGACATGTCCTGGTAATAGTAGAAAGATTAAGATGTCAGGTAATGAAAAATAGTTGTAAAATCAGAACTGAAAGAGATTAAGAAAGTAATTCAATAAATGACATGGGTTAAAACTGCATATTTGCTACTTTATGACTCGCTAAAACTGTTTAAAGTATCTGGTATCACTCGCCTGCAGTGTGCACCCACTTTCTCTTTTGATAGCAGTTTGTGTGTGTGTGAGATAGAGAGAGACCTTGTAAACTTTGCAGGATTAACTATTGTTCTCCTTTATGTTGTCTGTAATCTTTGCATAACACATATGCCCACCACAATCCATTTCTCTTCACTTATTTAGTAAGTCATTATAGTGTGCTTATTTGGCACACACGCAAGATCATGTACTTCTTGTGATATTTCACTCAGTACTATTCTTTCCAAGTGCAGTTCCATAGCTGCTCTTTTTTTGAAATATAGAAATAGTTGCTATTGAGATGGCATACCTCTCACACAGTTCCAGCAGAGCATAGCAGGACTGAAACAGGAGAGGATGATAACTGTGCACATGAAAGATGGTGCATTTTGTGTGGGCTGCCGTTCAGGAATTAGGAAACAGCAGGTTTTATTTTATGTGTTAGCTATGCATAAATGTACTTTATAAACATTTCAGCTTCACTTCATACTGCACAAAAGAGAAGTTGGTAATAAGACTAAGACAGCTGTATGCCACTCCACCTATGTCCCATTCTTGACGTATGGATGCGAGTCAGTGGCAATGACTACAATCCACAAAAGCCAGATCCAAACCTCAGAAATGAGGTCTCTGAAGAAGGTAGTTGAACTAACAAGAAGAGACATGGACCGCAACCAGATGATACATCAAGGCCTAAAAACCCAACCCCTGCGCCATGTAGAACAGTCTCAAATAAGATGGTTTGGCCATGTCTTCAGAATGGGAGAAGATCGGCTACCACAACAAGCATGGGAAACTAAGAGCCAGGGATCCAGACCTCAATGAAGACCCAGAGTCCGCTGGGAGGACAACATTAGACAGTCTTTGAAGCACCGAGGACTAGAATGGAACCAGGCCAGGAGGAAGACAGCCAATAGAATAGTATGGCACTCTCTCTTCCAAACCTCTACACCTCACGTTAAAAGAGGAACAACTAAGTAAGTAAGTTCGTACTGCAAAGGATGGCATTACATTTCACTGTACCATCAATTGTTTAAGGAAGTTTTTTTAAGGTGTGAAAAGTGAGTTGAATGCTAATAGCTACTATAGTATTGTTCTTTTATTGTTACTTTACTTTCTGAGTATGTCAACATAATAATTGTATGGCAGTGAGAGAAGCCTGGAACAGACCACCAACTTCGTGAGAGAAATAGATGTGGTCATATTGATGTCAGTGAAGAAGTTTAAAACTTCCATGGATCAGGCTGCCATGGATACAGGAGCTCTTCCTTCCCTTTTATGCTACCTATGGAGCATGAGCCAACCACTGCAGTAGTCTCCATACAGGAAACCCGTACCAAAGCACTCTTGTGCTATTGCTTACTTACTTAGTCGTTCCCCTTCTACCGTGAAGTTTAGAGGTAACTATTGCAATGGGAGTTTCTTTAATATTTTGTTTTTTTTACATGATTGGGTTGCCTGTCCCATGCATATCCTTACCATAGCTGCCTCTTACTTGGAGCACTGTTCATATTTTGTGACATCCTCCCCTTCCTGTGAACCGCCCACATGCAGGAATTAACACAAAAATAGTAACAGGTCAGATGATCAGCTTTGTTTAGAGTTCCACCAGCCTGGTCACAATTGTGATTTCTCCGTGATTAAAATTTTTTTTACTTAAAGTGTTTGGCACTGAGAAAAGTGTGAAATACATTTACATTGCTGTTAGCAAAACATTATATGTTGAAGTTGAATGTCTATTGGGTATCATCACCAAAATCATGTATCTCCTCCTTCTTGGATGTTGATTGCTGAGAACTTTCATGTCCTTGTATCTCTTACTTCTCTTTCTCTGTCTGTCTCTTTCTTTCTCTCTTGTTTACTTGTTAAGAGCATTTTTTACATATTAGTTTGTCAGTTTTCATACTTCATGAAACAGTACCTATGTTTCCTTTTATTCACTAGTCTTTGTCTATCCCTGTCTTTTATTGCCTTATGTAGTTTTCCTTTAACCGTGTTAGATTTTTCAAGATCTCCTCATTGGCTATCCTTGGCTATGCTATTTATGTCATTGATATTCTGTCACTGATTAGACAGCACATACTACGCTGGTTTGGCAATGTCTACTGCATGGAAGATGGTCGCATCCCAAAAGATATTTTCTACGAACAACTGACAGATGGCAAAAGAACAACCAGCTGAGGTTCAAAGATGTGTGCAAGAGAGACATAAAAGAACTGGGCATAAATTCAGCAACCTGAGTAGGCCCATGTTCTTGTAAATCATTTGTACTGATTTTCAGATTTGTTGAAAATTTTAAACATTGTTTATTTCAGATTCTTAAGGAAACCATATGACATTTTGTGGTCATGGCAAGTAACTCTGAGACATCAGTGATACTTGACAAGAGAAAACATCCTTTTGGAGACTTGGGAAAGCCTACACTTAGAGGCGTACGCAAATGTCCAAAGTGTGGGACATTAAATGGCACACGAGGAATCAGCTGCAAGAACAAGGAGTGTGATGTTGTTTTCAAAGAACGGGAAAGGAAAAAAGGCCACAGTGCAGAATCGGTGAAGATTATTACAGATTCCACATTGCAGTTATATTCAGTTCGATTACGAGATAGAGGGCCAGATTACAGAGGCTTTGTCCAGCTTCCGTATATCCAAGATATGGATGGTAATCCTACGACAGTCTATGATACTAGTGTTTTAGTCGCAGCATCTGTTTGTTATGTTGAAAGCTGCAACCGTAGTGGGACACCAGACTCCAGTTCTATACTTAAGGGCAATAGGGAGTCTTGCATTCATATTCGCTCTGCAATAGACTGTACAGAACATGCTCAGCCTATAGGGCTGAAAAACTCAGTGTTGAACAGTTTGCATGTATCCCCAGAGATGAGACAGGCAATTTGGTTGTTAGCTACGGAAACCTCTGGTCCTGTAGTACAAAGAGTGACAAAGAACATTATGGTTGTGAAATGCAAAGTGACAAAAAAACAACCATTAGGTTTATTGCATTGTGCTTTTTTTGAAACTGTTCGGAATAGACAGCAGCCAGATTACAAATTTCAGTGCACATGTCGTGTATTCAAGGTAATTTTTGAAATTTTCCACTAAGATTTGTTTGTTTGCTTTTTTAAAAAAAATAGGTAACACTTGCTGCTGTAAAGCACAGTGGATTTAATTGGTTTTACTTAAAAAAATACTAAAAAAGCTCTGCTCATATTTATAGCATAGGATCCTGCAGCATTATTGCCAGTGGCACTGATGAGGCCCCTGTAGATCTCATGGTGCTCGGGTGGGAGTCACCTGGGTCCTCACAAATGAAAAATATTCAAGTGCATACATACCAATAATTATCAGAGATCATCATCATCAGTTGCCATCTCCACAACGAAGGTTGGCTGTAATGGATCTCCAACGTCTTCTGTCTCTTGTCTTGGTGGTGCACTCTGATAGACTCTTTCCTGTCCATCTCTTGATGTTATCTTCCCACTTATAGCACTGTCTTCCCCTTGCACGTTTGCCTTCAGCTCTCCCCTCTGTTATGGTCTTCTGCAAGGTGTTATGCCTTTTTATGTGGCCAAAGTATTTTAGCTGCCGAACCTTGATTTCCCTCATTAGTTCTCTTTTCATAACTAGATTTTCTAGGACCTCTTTATTTGTTTTCATCTCTTTCCATGAGATACGCCCCATTCTTCTATATATCCACATTTCAAGAACCTCAATTCTTTCTTCCAAATGCTTATTCATCGTCCATGTTTCAGCACCATACAGAAATGCAGAATATATATAGCACTTTATGATTCTCAGTTTTAATTTGTGAGATAACTGTTTAGATGTCAGTATATGTTTCATGTTGTTGAATGTAGCTCTGGCCATTCCTATTCTCTTCTTGATTTCTGTTTCACATCTGCCATCTTCTGTTATTATATAACCAAGATATACGTAGCTTTTGACTTGTTCCAGGATTTTCCCATTTACGCTTATCTTTAATGTGGGTTTATCGTTTGTTTTGCTAATTATCATAGTTTTTGTTTTCTCAATATTAATGTTGAGTCCATATTCATGATTTATACTGTTCACTTGCTTCACTAGTTCTTGTAATTCCTGTTCACTTTCAGCTAACAACACGGTATCATCTGCATATCTAAGGTTGTTTATTGACCTTCCACTGATGTTCAGTCCTGGTATTTCCTGTATCTGTTTGAAAATTTTTTCGGTGTATAAATTAAATAGGCAGGGGGACAGCACACAACCTTGTCTGACACCTCTTTTTATGTCTATGTATGATAAATAATTCCTTCCAGATCTTACTGTGGCAGTTTGCTCCCAATAAAGATTACTGAGTATTCTTATATCTTTGCCATCAATACCTATGTCTTCAAGGCATTCAATTATTTTCTCATGATGGACTCTGTCAAAAGCCTTCTTATAGTCAATGAAGCACATGTACATACTTTTTTGGACCTCTGTATATTTTTCTGCTAATATTCTTAGGCAAAATATTGCCTCTCTTGTTCCACTGTTCCATCTAAAACCAAACTGTTCTTCTTGGATTTCGCTGTCTACCTTACTTTTTATTCTTTCCTGTATGATTTTGAGCAGTATCTTAATTGCATGACTCATCAGGCTGATTGTTCTGAAGTCTGAACATTCTGTTGCATTTAGTTTTTTGGGCATACTTGGAGATACTAGGTTACCAATTCACAGTTAGATACCAGACCTGTTTTATTCACCACTGATGGTTACTTATATTAACAATTTTGACCTAAGATGATTTTAAAACATTGTACCTTATGCTGTGTAACATGCTTATAAGGGAAACAGATATATTATATTCGTTGTAACACGAGGTTGTAGGAGAAGCAGAAATATAATATTGATTTATGTTAGTCTGAACGCACAGCTTTGACATCTGCTGTTTACCCAATAAATGACAATGGATGTTCAGCAGTGATGAAGACACTTGTCCTTGGCCCTGGGTGTTGCACAGATAATTTTAAAAAAAATATTCAGTATTCTTTCAAGAGCTAAAAATTATCTAGTGGTGCACTTACAGCTGGTATTGTGAGAATGGGTTTGGCATGCTTGTGGATTTAAGGGAACCCTTCCTCCAGTTCTAGCTGACTTAGGTATTCTAGGATTTCTAGCATTTTTGAGAAATTCAGTATGTGAGGTTTTCTGGCAAAAATGAGTAACTTGTTGGCATAGCTGATTTATAGTAAAGTGGGACAAAAAAATCTATTTTGTCAGAAATTTGAGATTTAAGATATTCTTATTTTATGAAATTTCAGATGATCAGGTTGTATAGGTTACAATTGTAGAAACTAATTTTAAATACAGTTAATGTGTATTGAAAAATGCCTATTCAGAATCTTCAAACTGACACTGAATGTTAGACCTAATTTTCTTAAAATTAGACTTCTCAGATGTGCTCTTTTCAAATATGCATAACTTTTCACAGAGTGATTCAGTTGTAACATTTTTTTCACTGTTGCAGCAGCCTTTGAAAGATCTTTCTAGGGGTACAAGCATCTAAGTAGTAAAAAATGCCAGTATTATACAGATTTTGTTGTGCTGTAACTCCCTTTTGTCTTGAAAATACAATTTTTTTTCTAGTTCTGGTTTTCGTGGCACACTCTTTTTGGCGGGCATGCAAGGTCTTATCCACTTTTACGGGTAGTACCCATTTTTTAAATTTATATTCTTATGTGTCCTATTTGGCGCTCACTTTCTTTTCTTTCCCTGCCAAAGTCCGTGAGGCCGCAATGTTGGCTATTTTCTTTTTTGTCTTTGTAAGACATCACATTTATTTCTTTTTTTTTTTTCAATCCATCCACCTGTATTTAAAAATACAGTTTTTAAACAGTCGAACCATATTAATTAAACCACTTGTATTAAGAACACTGAACAAAGTCAGTCAAAAATTTGGTATACATGCAAATTAAATGATTGTAGTAATCTTCCTAGTTAGGAAAGACTTATAGGTGCTAACACATAGAGTACTCAAACAATAGAATATAGCTGGTTTTCATCATCATCACATCATTTTCCTCTGTGCTCCTTATGGAGCATGGAGCCACCACTGCAGCTGGTCTCCTTGCAGGAGGCCTGCACCAAAACATTCACATACTCTTGTAGCAGTGGTTTTTGTGGCCATTTATTTGAGAGGATGAGGTTGCCAGCCTCATGCTTGACCTCATTAGTCGTCTGTACGACATGTTGGTTTTAGTGCATCAGTTTTGCCACATATTCTTAATGTGGGTTGCTCAATTACTCCTAATACAGGTCCATAACCTAGAATCCAAATACTGAAGTATTCTGAAAATGGAAATTTTTTTGGCCAACTTTTGACAGATTTTTGGGTTTTGGTCTATTTTTGGGCGATATCCAAAAACTGAAAAAAATCCGATTTCCAAATCGTTGCCGTCCCTGGGCATTTTGGATTCTGGGTTACGGACCTATAATGATAATTAGTACTTAAAGTGAAATGAAACTTCCAACACATATGGATGCTTGGCTATTGAATTATTATGTATGCCTTCCTCAATTCAGCATCCTTATATGTCTTTATTACTTCAACTTTATACCATCATCAGTCTTGCAGCTTTATTATTAGGGCTGTGGGGAAAGAAAGAACTGTACTAAAAGACTGACAGAACGCTGTTAGTGTTCTGCATGGAAGAAGGAACACAAGCAGTTTGTAACATGTATGGAGACATGTCCCTTCTTAGTAATGACGGAACATTTTTCGTGAAAGTTGCAAAACAATGAGCAAGACCAGCAGTAGAACCAGTTATTAGCCGAGTACAGTTCAGATTTTTCAAAAATTCAGAATACTTGGGTGCAGTATTAACACTAATGTAGTTAAATGAAGAAAAAAATAAAATAGAGTATTAATGACAAAGTAAAAAGAGACATACTATGGGAGGTGCTACAAGAATAGGAAAATAAAGGTAACTCTGTTTTAGAGCACTTAATAGGAAAACACTAAAAATGAAGATGGCCTTTCAAAATGTTTTGCCACTAATCTGGAATGAAGACAAGGATTCATATTAACTTACTTACTTACTTAGTCGTTCCTCTTCTACCTTGAGGTGTAGAGGTCATATTAACACCAACGCTATTTATTATCTGTAAAGATAGTTTTATGAAACATGCACAACTGTCATATGATTAAAATAAGCCATGTGATCAGATTGAAGCAAGTTAGAAATCTCCACATCCTGTGAAAGACAGTGCATGACAATGAGACTAATAAAACATGAATGGCCTTGTGAAAAATGTAGAGGTCAGGACTATTGTGGGAACAGTGCCAGTGAAGTTTTATGTTGAGAAACAAGGAATAAGTTGGTTTAACGCTTTGTGAGGATGAATCCCATTCATTTAACAGCAGGGGTACAGTCAATCTTCGCTATTTGCGTGTATTTGCTCATTCACGCGAGATAAGGTATAACTCATTTTTAGCCAATCGCGGCTATGGGCAGTAGGCAACATATTTCAAGACACCCACCGCACAGTGTCGCAGATGAGGACACGTGTTATTGTCAAGCATCTTGTCATCCACGTGTTTGCTGTTTTACGCTATTTTTGATTATTTTTGTAATTAATAATGGCATCCAAGCATAGTGCAAGTGTGTTGGCGAGTGTGCTTAAGTGCAAGAAGGCTGTGATGAGCCTCAGTGATAAAGTACGTGTGTTAGATAAACTTCGTTCTGGGATGTGTTTTCTTTACATGTTTTCAATGTTAATGAAGTGTACTTTATTCCTTAATTTTGAATGTTCTGTGTAAATGTTTTCAATGTTTGTTTTCCTGGGATTTTGTAAAATTGTGTGTTTGCTGTGGATGTGTGAATGAGTAGTGACAGTGTGAGTGAATGGGTGAGTGAGTATTAGTACACCCAAAGATTGTACATTACAACAAAAAAAAAACTGTGTATAAAATACATTTACAAAATGCAGAGTATAATAAATAAGCTCTTTTTTACAAGAAGGGTACATGAAATGATGAGTTTATGGTGATCAGTAGCAAAAGTGTATGGTGAACATAGGATCAATCGGTCCGCTTTTGCAGATTTCTGTATTCACAGGATTTTCAAGGAACCTAACCCCCGCGAATAGCGAGGATTGACTGTATGTAGCCTCAACATGGAAGCGACCAGACAAATGATGTCTCAGGCTAAGATAGAGACTGACAGACATCTTAAATAAACCAAATGACAGCACATCAGGCTGCATTATATGCACTGTATCAGCTTTAAATTTAAAAAATAACTGAGATATTGTAAATATTTAGTGTACCATGGGAAGATACAGTAACATAGAAAGCTAACAACAGACATGAATAAAGAACATCAATTTTCAGATGAAATGAATAAAAGACATCTAAGAAACTTAATGGACTGAACAGCACAGGTGCAAAGGAAAAGGTACCTAGAGGGGCATATAAATATAATCATTTGAAGCATAACTCCAAAGAGAAAGGTAAATAAAATATGAAATAGAGATAACACCATATAATATTGTGAGGTTTTTCAGTGTTATGAGGATCAACGACTGTAGTTATTTTATTGTTTCAGACCTGTGTAGGGAAAATCTAATGTTACATCTGTTTGTATACTGGTGTTTGTGTGTGTGAGAAGGGAGGAAGGTTGTATTTGAAGAGATGCAAGTGTGGCTAATTTAACATTTTTTCCCCTACCAGCATTCAGCAGTTATGTTGTTATATGAGTTATAGTACTTCTTTGTTAGTGTGTAATTGTTTTACTTAATACAATTTCCATTTTATCATAATCTGTTTAGTAGCCATGTGCATATTTTTATAGAAAAAAATATTATTGCAGCAACAGTGGGCAAATTTTACTCATTTAGACCATTAAATTGATAATTTATTTCTGGCTAATCTCTACACCCCAAGGTAGAACTTAATTTTTTTATGGCTAACGTCTACACCCAAGGTAGAAGTTGAATGACTAAATAAGTAAGTAATTTCATAAATTTTCTCAGATATAGATTACTTTTTGTCAGATTACTTCCTCTGCTGCAATATGGTTAAGAACACTTGATGTAAGCTTCAACTTACTTACTTAGTCGTTCCCCTTCTACCGTGAGGTGTAGAGGTTTGGAAGAGAGAGCGCCAGACTATTCTATCAGCTGTCTTCCTCCTGGCCTGGTTCCATTCTAGTCCTCGGTCCTTCAAAAATTGTCTAATGTTGTCCTCTAAGCGGACTCTGGGTCGTCCTCGGGGTCTGGATCCCTGGCTCTTTGTTTCCCATGCTTGTCGTGGTAGCCGATCTTCTCCCATTCTGCAGACATGGCCAAACCATCTTAGTTGGGACTTCTACTTGGGTCTGTAGGGGGTGGCATTTTAGGTCTTGACGTATCGTCTGGTTGTGTACCATGTCTCTTCTTGTTACTTCAACCACCTTCCTCAGATACCTCATTTCTGAGGTTTGGATCTGGCTTTTGTGGGTTGTAGTCATTGCCCATGACTCGCATCCATATGTCAAGACTGGGACATAGGTGGAGCGGTATACAGCCATCTTCGTTTTCTTACCAACCTCTCTCTTGCTGAGGAATCCTCGATTTATGGCCTGAAAAAGTCTCCCAGCTGCTGCTTTTCGAGTGGCCAACGCTTCTTTGATGCCTCCCTTTCGGTCTATAATAGCTCCGAGATATTTAAAGTGGTCGACCTGCTCCAGGACCTGTTCTCCCAGCTTAATCTGATGTCTTCTTTCTTCTCGCGATATCACCATGGATTTTGTTTTAGAGCTGCTTATGACCATCCCTCTCTTCTCCAGCTCTTCCTTCCAGACTTGCAGGTTGGATTGGAGATGTGCCTCTGATTTAGCAATCAGGGCAACATCATCAGCAAATGCCAGCTCTGAAATATAGACCTGTCTCATCTTCCAGTACCCCACTGAATACTTTCTTGTTCTCTCCTTACATGCCTTGATGACATCGTCCATAAGGAGTATGAAGAGGTAAGGTGATAGGATATCACCTTGTCTTACACCAGTGGTGGTCCTGAACTCTTCTGACTTATGGTTTGCTGTCCTCACATAATTTCTGCAAGACTTGTAGAAGCTCTGTATAGCATGAATCAGAGGTGCTGGAATATTCTTCCTTGCCAAACAGTCCCAAAGTTTGCTCCAAGGGACCCTGTCAAACGCCTTTTCCAGATCTATGAAACAAAGATGGATCTCACTCTTATACTCAAGGGCCTTTTCACTCAGCTGTCTGAGTGTGAAGATTAGGTCTTGAGTACTTCGGTTTGCTCGGAATCCGCACTGGACCTCATCCAATTGTGGCTCAGCTAAGCGTCGGAGTCTCTGCTCTAGGATTCTAGAGTAGATTTTTCCAGGGACACTGAGAAGGGATATGCCTCTATGGTTTCCACACTGTCGATTGTCACCCTTTTTGAAAATTGGTGTTATGATGGCGATCTCCCAATCCTTTGGTATGGTCTTGTTGCACCATGCTGCCTGCAGGACCCTTAAGAGTAACAGGTCGCCTGATGCTCCCATGTACTTAACCATTTCTGGTGTTATACCATCATGCCCTGCTGCTTTGCCCATCTTGATTTTCTCCAGTGCTGCCTTCAGTTCTTCCATCTTTATGTCATCTTCATCACCATTGGTTTCCTCTTCTGTGCTAGTGGTTATCATTTCTGATGTTTGACCTTGCTCACCATCAAGGAGTTCTGAGAAATATTCTTTCCATCTTTCCATTACTTCCTTCGGGGCAGTAAGCAATTTGCCTTGCTTGTCCTTTATAAATTTGAGAGGGCATTGTTTTTCCTTCCTCATGTTCTTTAGGGTCTTATAGAACAATTTCTGGTTTTCTTGTGCATCTTTTTCTAGCTTTTCTCCAAATTCTTCCCAGGACTTCTGTTTTGCTGCTAGCACTTTGTTCTTTACTTCTGTTCTGAGTGTCACATATTCTCTATATTTTTCCATTTGTCCTGTTGTGTTTTTAGCTCCTAAGTATTGTTTCCATGCCATTTTCTTCTCTCTTATTTTCTCTTTGACTTCCTCTGTCCACCAAGGTGTCCTCTTTCTCTGGTTCCCAAGTCAGACTTCACCACATGCTTCTGCAGCAGCTGTCTTTATGATATCCTTGAATTTAATCCAGAGGGTTTCCAAGTCATCAGGTTGTTCTTCTGTGTTGCTCACCGCTGCAGCAATAAGCCCCTGATATCTGGTCTTAATTTCTGGCTCTCTCAGCTTGTAGGTCCTAATGCTCATTTCTCTTTCTCGTTTACTTGGTTTCTTGCGTGATGTTGAGCAGTTCCTAGGCTGAGCAACTCTTTCAGTTGTTCGTTTGATTGTTAGCAGGTAGTGATCACTTCCAATCTCTGGCCCCCTCCAGACTCTTGCATCTCGGACATATTTGAATGAGCTTCTCCGAACAATGGCATAGTCGATCACTGACTTCTCATTCTTTGTTGGTTCACATCTAGTGTATGCATGTATGCGCTTATGGGGGAACTTTGTGTTTGTAATGATCAGATTCTGCTCTCTGCAGAATCTAAGGAGTCGCTTTCCATTGTCATTGAGAGTATCTTCTCCATATCTTCCGATAACTCCACCCCATCTAGCATGGTCATTTCCAACTCTGGCATTAAAATCTCCGAGCATGATAACTTCATCTAGGCAGTCATCCACTGTCCTTTGAAGCAGCTCGAAGAATTCCTCCTTGACCTCTGCTCTCTCATCCTCATTTGGCCCATACACTATGACCAGGTTGACTATGGTTTCTCCTTCTTTTAGTTTCACAACCATAATGCGCTCTGAGACAAAGTTCCACCCCTTGATACTATCTTTTTGATTTTGGGCCACAATGCAACCCACACCCCCTTTAGCTCTTTCGGATATGGGTACACCACTGTAGAGCAGCGTGTTGCCATTGAGATCCATGACTCCTTGTCCTTTTTTCTTTGTTTCCGTTATAGCCAGGATTTCTAGTTTTGCTTTCCTCATCTCTTCCACCAGCTCCTCTTCCTTCCCATTTATACTTCTTGTGTTCCATGTTCCATAAGTCGTAGTCCGTAGTCCGTTCCAGTTCGTCGCCTTTAGAATCAGTCCGGTTTTCTCTCTTGTGTTACTCGTAATCGTGGTTTAAAGCAAACAGGTGAGCTTCAAATGATTTTCATTTAAAAAAAAAATAAAAAAATGGTAGTTAATATATTCTCATAATTTGATAAGATAATTAAGCTGATCCAAACTACCACTCCAATTTGTTGACTTTGATTTTAACATACTTACTTAGTTGTTCCTCTTCTACTATGAAGTGTAGAGGTTTGGAAGAGAGTGCCATACTATCCTATCGGTTGTCTTCTCCTGGCCTGGTTCCATTCTAGTCCTCGGTCCTTCGGAGATTGTCTAATGTTGTCCTCCCTCCTGACCTGAGTCATTCTGGAGGTCTGGATCCTTGGCTCTTAGTCTCCCATACCTGCCATGGCAGCTGATCTTCTCCCATTTTGCAGACATGGCCAAACCGTCTTAGTTGGGACTGTTATACTTGCTTCTGCGGGGGTTGGGTTATTAGGCCTTGACGTATTGTCTGGTTGTCGACCATGTCTCTTCTTGCTACTTCAACCACCTTTCTCAGATACCTCATTTCTGAGGTTTGGATCTGGCTTTTATGGGTTGTAGTCATTGCCCATGACTCGCATCCATATGTCAAGACTGGGACATAGGTGGAGCGGTATACAGCCATCTTCGTTTTCTTACCAACCTCTCTCTTGCTGAGGAATCCTCGATTTATGGCCTGAAAAAGTCTCCCAGCTGCTGCTTTTCGAGTGGCCAACGCTTCTTTGATGCCTCCCTTTCGGTCATCAGGTCAACATCATCGGCAAATGCCAGCTCTGAAATACAAAAACCTGTTTCATCTTCCAGTACCCCACTGAATATTTTCTTGTCCTAAATTACATGTTTTGATGACATCATCCGTGAGGAGTATGAACAGATATTATGACAGGATATCTCCTTGTCTTACACCAGTGGTGGTCCTGAACTCTTCTGACTTATGGTTTGCCGTCCTCACATAATTTCTGCAAGACTTGCAGAAGCTCTGTATAGCACGTATCAGAGGTGCTGATTTTAACATGGTGATTATTATTATTTTTTTGCAGGTCAGAAAAGATGTCACCAAACGCTGTGTGCATTTTTATGCTTGCATTTGTGCATTTGCTAGTGATGAAAGGTTGGCTGAGGAATTTGCTCACTTTATAAATCTTGACTTGGGTATTTTACCAAGTAAGTGAGTCAGTATGCATTTTGACCTGGGTGTTTTATCAAGTAAATTAAAATGTTGCCTCTCTAAAAGTGTCGGAAAAATAGTTGAACATCGAGCAGAGGTTCCAAACAGCAGAACTTGTGAGGTATATTGCAAAGTTTTGATTTCTCCATTATTATGAAATGCAGTTCTATGATGATAGGAAAGTCTATACAGAGCATTACAACAGGTGGCAATCTGATCATCATGAGAATAATAGTTTAACAAAGTTTGGAATTAAACTGGCCTTTTTACATTAGATTTTTGGACTATGAAACGTCATTTGACAGTGTTGACAGAGAATCACTTTGAAAATTGATGAAACATTATGGAGTTCCCCAGAAGATCACTAACTTAATAAAGAGAACAAATGAAGACATGACATGCAGAGTTTTTCATGAAGGAAGTTTAAAGAGTCATTTGAGATAAGAGCTGGAGAATAACAGTCTCACCATTTCTCTTCTTACTGGCTGTAGTTTGGGTTATGAAAACATCAATATCACCCAACGGAAATTCAATTTAGAGGACTGCTTGGTGATCTAGATTTTGCTGATTACCTGGATCTTCTGTCTCATAATCGTAATCACATGCAAGACAAAATGAAAATGCTTGATGAGTGGTCGCAGCACGTGGGTCTGAAAATACACAGGGAAAGGAAAAAGATTAGGAGAATAAATTAAGGAAATAATAACAAGATTGCACTAGAAGAAACACCACTACAAGGTGTAGAATCATACAAATACCTTGGCAGCAGTACAGACAGAGTTGGAGGGACAGACAGTGATATTGGAATAAGACTATAAAAGGCAAGATGAGCTTTCATGATATTGGTAAATACATGGAGATCAAGAGAAATCAAGTCCAACACAAAGAATCGTCAACTCTAATGTTAAGTGAATCCTATTGAATGGCTCTGAAATATGGAGAACAACTAAAGTAACAACCAATAAAATAGAGACTTTCATAAATGGGTGCTTGCATAGAATAGAATGATTGAAATGGTATGAGAAGGTCACGAATGTGGAACTAATGACAAGAACCAGAAATGTGCCCATGGAATAAGAGAAAAGATACTGGTGATGGATAGGACACACATTGAAGAAATGTGTTGATAGCATTACAATGCAACCTTTGTTCTGGAATCACCAGGGTGTATGAGATAGGAATATCACTTTGAAGTTAACATTCGATAATGTATCATTTAGCTTTGAATTCTCCACCTCTCTCTTAATGGAATGGCAGGAAGCAGAATTGCAGTGGAGTTACATATAGGCTACACTTATTCCAAATACTCTTAATGCTGAAAATAGATTGATTTTATCAAAGTATATTTGTTAGAGAGCTCATTTTTTTCTAAAGTAGAAATCCATAGCTCCTGTGTTGCATGCCATTGCATTAGATCATCATTCACATTAAGTGTTTGAAAACTGTCTATGAAAACACTGATGGAGAAATGGAAAAACTTGAAACTAGTGCATTATTTGTCTATTGTTGATTTATTGCGTTTATGGCTTGAATATGCATAAAAATGCTTCAGATAGAAAAAAAAAAATGGCAAAACTAGAGTAAGGAAGGCAAGCACCGTGCATATAGTTATGAAAAAAAAATCTATATGGCAGAAAACTAAAATTTTTGTAATCAAACTTTCTCTGTTAAAAAAATAAAACAGTGTTAAAATTGTAATATTCAGTTTTTCAGAAAAATGTAGCATAGGATAAAGATAAAACACTTAAAGCTAGACTACATACATTTGAATAAATAAAGTTCTTAACATTAAATGAGAGGCCAAGATCAGAAGTAAAGATATCTGGAATCAGTAAAACAAATGCCTAGATTGTATCACAATGTGGCAGGAATTAGGCATATACTGTGGAAAAAAACAAAACAACACCAGGAGTTAAAAATTAGAGGGCTTATTAACTGACATTGTATTAGAAGAGAGATAAAAGAACTAAGTGTACCTGGATAGAAGAAACATATTAAGAGATGCTTTAAAATCCAGAGTAATTAAACAATCTTTATAGGATTGCAGTATTTGAATCATTTTTTTTTTCATTGAGCTAACTTATAAATTCTCATTCAGTAGAAACTTTAAGTCCAGAGAGACAAGTTCTGGCTATGTACCAGCAAGTAGATGACAAACTGGCAGTGACAGCAGACACTGACACCATGGAGGTCATCATCTCAGAGGATGATTTATTAGCATCAGCGCCCGAGAAGAAATTTAAAAAAGAGGATTCATTAGGTAAGTGACCATAGATATATCTGTTCATTCTGAGGTGACCCTTATAGGGTTGTGCAAGGTGCCAGCTAATCCATCACGTAAACATTTTAAGCCACCAAACGCCAGTGGAACAAGAGATGAAAAGAAGAAGCTGGAGGTAGGTTGGACACACACTGAGGAAACCTGTTGATAGCTTTACAAGGCAGTCCTTGTTTTGGAATCCCCAGGGAAAGAGAGATTGAGGGAAACCTAAGAACACGTGGAGAAGAAAGCATGGAGACAGGAAATGAAAATGATGAGGATGGCATGGAAAGATTTGAGCTGATCGTATGGGACAGGAAGACTTTCATGCGTTTGTTGAAGGCCTGTTCTCCTTGGGGAGCTGAAGGGTGATAAGGAATAATTGTCCTTAATGCTTCATCTCAGAAGTGTTATAATTGTCCTTAATGCTTCATCTCAGAAGTGTTATAATTGTCCTTAATGCTTCATCTCAGAAGTGTTATAATTGTCCTTAATGCCTCATCTCAGAAGTATTATAATTATCCTTAATGCTTCATCTCAGAAGTGTTATAATTGTCCTTAATGCCTCATCTCAGAAGTGTTATAATTGTCCTTAATGCCTCATCTCAGAAGTGTTATCATTGTCCTTAATGCCTCATCTCAGAAGTGTTATAATTGTCTTTAATGCCTCATCTCAGAAGTGTTATAGTTGTCCTTAATGCCTCATCTCAGAAGTGTTATAATTGTCCTTAATGCTTCATCTCAGAAGTGTTTTGTGTTTCTCTTACAGAATTTTGTTTTGTGCCAATTAACATTAAAAAATTTTTTTTAATCTATTGAAGCAGCTCAAGCCAGCAGTGCTCTGTTAACACTGCAGGAACAGAAGCAACCTGCTCCAGTCAGTTTATTCTCATCAGCCCAGGCATGCCCTCTCAAACCAGCCCGACAGTCCATCCAATATCAGTATCAACCACAGCCTTCACAACCGCAGCAGCAACATGCTGTGCAGCAGCCAGCAGCAAAATATCAAGCACCAAAGAAAATAAGTAAGCTTTATAATGGTTTAGAGTGGGGAGTCTGAACCTTTTTACCCTCCCACCTCCCCTGAGAGTGAACTCACATGTTCACGCCCCTGTCCTTTCCTAAATCAGCCAGTAAAGACACAACCAAGATGTTACTTCTTTCACCTTTCAACTCCCCAAGGAGTAAAGGCCGTCAACAAACTTACAGCAAGGGATTTTATTTCTAGCCAGTTGCTCACATGCACAAAGGTATAAAAATAAATAAATAACCTTAATGAGGTCTGTAGAGTCACAGATATAACTCTAAACTAATATCATATTAATGCAGAAACTGGTCATCTTTTAATATTTTTTTTTTTTAAATGCATGTAAAACTGACATTAAAAGTCAAACTAGAATTTAAAAAAAAAAAAAAAAATCGACCATGAATATAAGATCCCTCAGAAAGATCTTTGGAATATTATATATGGAACATGCACAAATTACATTGTGCAGTGTATCATGAGACAGTTTGTAGCAAATCACCATAAAACAGTTGGTAGGGCCATATGAAGAACTAACAATTGTAAAAACACTCATATACTTAAATGTTATGGCCGTGTGTCCAGAACATTTGAACTGTTTAAGACTTTAGTTGAAGGGTCAGTCCATGGAACAAGAAAAAGGGGTGGCCAAAAATAATCTGCACAAATGTTCAGAAATAGATAGGAAAATAAACTTGCACAATACAAACAAAAGGGTGGAAGCAGATAATAAAGCATTCAGTTGGAAGTCATACCCAAATGACCACTTTGGTTTTGTGAAATGAGGAAAAAAGGCACAGCACATAATGGAAGTCAGCTCAATAGAGGATAATCCACATGTTTAGTAGTGGACACTGAAAGTAACGATGGTGAATAGTTTCACATGTGCAATATAAGTTAAAGCAGATATTTATGAAAATAACAATCTGCATAGAGGATCAAGTTTTTGTTGTGATTTGCTTTAAAAGTAAAGCTTGACAGTTTCATATTCCAGAAAATGAGAATATTCTAGGCAAAAAATTTTCATCACTGAGAAAGTAAAAATCTAATATCATTATTAGATTGCATAACAAAGTTCATATGGAAGAAAATATTGAAGAGTCATAAAACCATAACACAGATCGGCAACAGGTCAATCGTGATCTACTGGTAGATCTTAGGAGATGATCTGGTAGATCTTTAGGAGACAATGTGGGGAAAAGGGGAAGAATTTTTAAACTCGGGAAATTTCAGACTAGCCCTCTCCCGCTGACATTTAAAAGCACAGTATCTTCAGGAGTTAATGTACTTTTTCCTCATTTCAGGTGAAAACCCACAAGCTGTCTTAGCAAAATTCATGAACTGCATAAGATCTGAAGATCTTTTCTTTGAACTGAAGTTAAAATTCTGTAAAATGTCAGATTGAATTTTCAACCGTTCTCTGTTGGTGGAATTACAAGAAGCAGATCATCCAGCAGAGATAAAAGTTAGATACTCTCTTCTCTTCTTCTTCTTGGATCCTTAGCCCCTGACTGACAAAGCAGTCAGTGGCCATCACACCTAGTGGCATCTTGTAAGGCAGCAACTATCCCCATTTTGCTCGATTGGTGGCCATCCTTCGTGCCGTGCCCCAACTCTAGTGTGACGAGAGGTTATTTTGTGTGTAGGATAGAAGACAAGTAGGTGTATCAGATGATACCAGGATAGTGCCAGATAAGAGACTGGTCTTAAAAGAAATACCCTATTCTCAGAAAAGAGTAGTGGTGTATCGAGGTCATAGGTTAAGTCAGGCTGTACAGATACACTAGGTGAGATGGTAATGTGCAATCCTAGATATCTGTGTGCCTCCCCTCGAAGACCCACCTAAGACTAAAGCTATCTAGGGGTAATTAAAAATCCAACCAGAACTTTGAACCAACAAAAATGATTCAATTAAGACTGGATACAATTATTAGATTCATTTATGTACATGATCTTTTTAATCTTCTGTGAAAAATACAAATAGAATTATAAAATCAAATCAAGTAAAATTAAGATTCAATTGCACTATTTATATTTACACAGATTATTCAATTTAATTAGTAAAGTCCATCTTTCTTGTGTAAACTGGATTCTTGATTAACATGTTCCACAATTAAACAGTTAATAAACTCTGTCTCTCTCTTGTACTAGCTTTGAATTAGTCCTTCACTATTCTTGAATTAGAATGCGAAATAGACTGAAAATGACTGTCATTAATCTTTGGGCTTATACCCTCAGTCTAGAATTCATCATACAATTAGTCTCTTGTAAAGTTGTTGTGGTACAATATGTAATGTGAAGCAGCCCTGATTAGAGCTACTTATCTTGAATGCTCCCACTTCAGGATTCTGTCAGCATAAGTTGAATTGAGCAAACCCCACAGCTGCGGGTTCCCCAATAAGTTGAGATGACTATGGTTGTGGCCTCACTCATACACAGTAGGCTCTTAAACAACAAGATCATCCAGTAGCTGACTATGACTCACAGGAGTAGTATGACACTCAGGGCAGGATATGACCTGAAACATATTATTACCTAGGTAGTATCATTCAACTATCTCCCTATCCAGACAGGAGGTATAGTGAGACAGTTCAGACATAGCTGAGGTATACCCTATTAGACAGTATAAGTCATAAATAACACTATTAATTCAAATACTAGCACACTATTCCAGTAAACACACTTTTACATTAAGTCCATAATTGGCTTCATTACAAACACATAGGCCTTATGGTAAACATTGTGTGGTATCTCAAAAGTTAGTTGCTTATCCTTTACAGGACGTGATTTTTCTAGGCAATTTTTTCATTCAGTAGTTTGCCATTGCTTTCTGAACGGTACGGCGCTTATACCATTGTTAAAAATCCACACAAAGCGATCTGCTACCAAACCGCCTGCAGCAGGTTTCGAACCTGGTATATCTGGATTATGAAACTGCGTTCATATCCATTAGGCCACAGACGCCGACGGTATCTCAAACGATACGGAAAATCAATCCTTTACAAGCATTCCATCATCCAATTTGGATAGTCCAGTCCAGCCAGCATAACATCTTTAAAAGGCTTTCCAAAAACAATTATCTTAATCATTCATTCTACTGATTTAATACACAAATAAATTAAACTAACACATGCTGAGCTGCCTTCCAAGAATGGTTCACTGAGATTCTACACACACTTAACCACTTCCATAAAGCACAAACAAGATAATATATTTACATATATATATATATATATATATATATATATTTATATATATATATATATATATATATATATATATATATATATATATATATATATATATATATATATATATATATATATATATATATAGTTAATTAATATCTCGCTTACCCTCAATCTCAAACAGACCGGATTTCAAGAATTATAACAGTCTGCTCACACATATGCAGATGGCATTGAAGCTTGTAGCAGATGCTGCTCCCTGTGTCTGCAGTTTTTGAGTTTCGCAGCAAGTGTGTCCTTCTTTTGCTCCATTTGGTTTTATATAGGTCAGCCTCTACCATCTCGGAGAGCATCTAGGCCAAAGTATTTTCATTCACGTAAAAACGTGTAAGTTTTGGCAAAGTGTGCTCTAATGCAAAATCCAAAATAAGTCTGGAGTCTGTATTTCTGAATGGATTTCCTCCATCTTAGGCTTGTTTAACCCATATGAATGAGCTCTATCCATTGCAATATCTAACTTATTCTATAGTTTATCCAGCTTTTCACTGGAGCAGCTGAAACAGGGAAAAACACAACATGGTTCATACTCCACTGTCTTCTATTCACAGTAACTTCTGCTCTACACCACATCCAGTGAAAATAAAGATATCTGCCTAAAGCTAATGATCCCTATTATCATACCTGGTCCTTCTTTAACGAGGTACTCCATGTATACTTGCACACTGCCTTCCTAAATATTTCCAACATCTACACTTTCGTTGTCTCCATGTTGACTTGCCTAGCGTATCCCGACACTATGTGTCCCAAGCTGGCGTTTCATTGGTCAGTTACTTGCACGGGTATTGCACGGTGTATAATTTTCAATGATCGCTGAGATATGATTCAGACTTCACTACATCTAGTTCATGCTTTGTATTTCAGTCTCCACTGTTCTCCGCCAGGTTGTCTTTGGTCTGCCTCTCTTTCACCTTCCTTCTGGGGTCCATAGCATAGCAGTTCTGGTGATGGTGTCAGGGTCTCTTCTGAGGACATGGCCAACCCAGTTCCAATGTCTGCCTGCAATGATGGTGTGCATGTCTTTTTGACCGCACCGTGTAAGCAGTTCCTGTTAGATACAGGCTGCACTTATTGCAAATTACTAATATTCTGAAACCTGAAAATGTACATAATACTTCTTTTCAAGGTAGATCTTTGGCCAACTCAGTATTGCTAAATTAGATCCCTGGGTCGCTAACTGCTGCCAACAAGATTATTAAAGACCGCTGAATTATATGAAGAAAAAAGCTCTGAAAGCTAAGTGGTGTGATGCAGATGATCTTAGAATAGATTGGTGTACAAAGGAAAACAATTTAAGAGACCATTCTGTCTCAATGTTAGGTAGAGGACCATCCTTCTTGTGGCATTGCACACCCGCCAATTAGTGGGTGTGGTGCGACCTCTACCAGCTGTGCCCACTGAGTTCGGGAAGTCCTTTGGGGTTGCAAGAAAACCCAAATAACATCCCCATTTGTTGCAAGGGTTAAAGAGTGAAAACTCAATATCCCTGTGGTTTGAAAGGAGGAAAAATCTTAATGTTAAGAAACAGTGGGTTTGGGGGTGGGATGGGGGGAGAAGGTTTGTCTACTAGGACAAAGATCAAAGAAATTTTCCAACTTTGTGGGTCAAGGCCTTCATCAGAGATAAATGTACAGAAAACAGAAAGGAAAGAAAGTTAGAACTAAATGAAAAACATGAAAAATAAATGAAAATAATACAACCCATCGATTAACATGCTTCATTGCGGCATATATGCAAGATCATTTCTTAATGTTAAGAAAAAAAAAAAAATGGAGGAGGAAAGTGAAATAAAATCACTGGACCTTCCAAAAACATGGTGTAGGAAAGAATCCAAACTCTAAGGACACAATGTTTTGAGAGGATTTAATCCTGTACACCATTTGCCTCATTTACTTGCAGAAGTTTGACAAATGTTGTGAAATACTGAAATGTTTAGCTGTGCATTTTATATGTATGCAGTCTGATTAAACTGTGAGATTTGCAAACATTTTTTTTTTTACCAGCATACCAAACCACAGTGGATGAGTTTTCAACATCCATAAGTTTTCAACAGTGGTTAGCCAGTGTCACAGAGAGAATCAACCAGACCATGCATTATGGATTTTCAGGTAGAATATTCTAGCAAGTTTTAGGTTATATAACATAAATGACTTCCTTACTTACTTAGTCATTCCTCTTCTACCCTGGGGTGTAGAGGTTTACCAGAGAGAGCACCATTCTCTCCTGTTAGCTGTGAATGGCTTGCCCTGAATTTATTTTAGTGCCTCCATTATGATCAATACTTTTCAACTTCCAGTGAAGTTAGGCTTTCAGCGAGTTTGTACCAAACCTTCATTCCCTGTTCCACATGCTTAAGGATTTTTTTCATGTCTTCTTTGTAAGTCTTTATCCAGGTCTTTTCATTGTGTGTTTTGGGTCTCTCTGTTTCTCTTACCCTTTGGATTTCTCAAGAATTACCTTGTAAAGCTATGAATATGCTTCCTATGTGTCCTTTCTGATGTCAGCATCTTTCCTCAGTTCTCCATTGGTTATCTCATGGTGCCATTTCAGTCCTTCTATTCTGATCAAGCACCCATTTCTGAAAGTGTAATTTCTTGATTGTCATTTTTGTTTCTATTTCTGTCAGAGTCCTACAGTCCAACTACCTTTTGTGCTGGACTTGATTTCTTTTGATTCCATGTATTTCCAAATTCATTGAAAACTCATTTTGCCTTTTGCGTTCTTTTTTTGATATCACCGTCCATTGCTCCAAGTTTGTCTAAGTTCCTGTCAAGTACAAGTGAAAACGGTACAGAAAAAATAAAGTGAGAGGTAAACTACACAAATACAAAATAAATGAAAATGATATGAGCCTTAAATGGAGAATGTAGTTGCTGTGGTAAATCTGGTTGAGCACTGTTGTCACTGCAGAAAAAAACTCCAGTAATAACTACTGCAAATTTAAATGAAGAACTGTGAATAGAGTATTATGAAGTTAAGGAGCAGCTAATGGGAACAGAAGGTACAGTAGACATTAACCTGTACACTTTATCGGCGATCGACAATGCACGATGTTTACGTTTTACACCACTTCTTTTATTTGCTGAATCCATAATGGGGCTAAACAGCAGCAAATAAATGATAAAATGAGAAGGAATGAGCAGGAATGCCTGTTAACACGTGCAAGCAAGACCCAACAGCTGCATCAAAACATAAACTGCTCCAGAAAACAGTGGCGCGCCAACGCAGTAAATTTAAAAATGCGCTCCGAAATCCATACCGGAAATCTGAAGGAACCGGATTATCGATGGCCGGATTTTTGAATGTCAACTGTAATAATAGTAATAGATATATGACAGTGAACTGGAAAGAAATAAATATTTAAGAACAGAAGATATATGAGTAATAGTAATGTAAGTGGTAATAATAAATTAAGACTGTATGAGAGCTGTGTACTTTCTGTGCTTCTCTATGGTGCGGAATGTTGGAGAGTAACAGAGAAGGAAATGTCGAAACTGTCCTCCTTCCACACAGTCTGCCTAAGGAAAATTCTCCGAATCTTTTGGCCAAACACCATCAGCAACCAAGAACTACTTATTCGGAGTAACCAGGAGGACATGCACACCATCATAGCTGGCAGACGCTGGAGTTGGGTTGGCCATGTCCTCAGAAGGGACCCTGATACCATCACAAGAACAGCTATGCAATGGACCCCCGAGGGAAAGCGAAAGAGAGGCCGACCAAAAACAACTTGGCGGAGAACTGTGGAAGCTGAGATGCAAAGAATGAACCACAGTTGGGGCACTGTACGAAGGATGGCTGCCGACCGAGCAAAGTAGAATCATTTTGTTGCTGCCCTACAAGACGCCACCAGGCGTGATGGCCGCTGACTGCTTTGACGGTTGGCGGTTATGGATCAAAGAAGAAGTGGTAATAATGAAATTAGTTAATGAAACAGAGTTTGACTCATTTAACATCGGCAGGTACCAGATCCCGGAAATCAGATATGCTGACGACACAGTCCTCCTATCGACCAACCCAGAAGGACTTGAACAATTAATTCTGTCCACCAAAAAACACAGCGAGGCCCAGAATCTATACCTAAACACCAAGAAGACCAAAGTATTGACAACAGACAAAGTAAAGACCAAACCAGAAATTGAAATTGATAACGAAGAACTGGAAAGTGTTAATGAATTCGAATACTTAGGATCAATCATCAACAGCTCTGGCAACTGTGCAGTAGAAATTAAAAGAAGACTTGCAATTGCTTCACATAAACTAATACAGATGAAAAACCTATGGCAAGGCACAAGCAAAGAAACAAAGTTACAACTGATCAGAGCATGTATATTCCCAGTAGCAACATACGGCTGCGAGACTTGGACACTCAATAAAATTGTTGCAAAAAAGATTACATCATTTGAAATGAAATGCTACAGAAGGATGTTGAGAATACCCTGGACAGAAAAAAAGACCAACAGAGAAGTACTGCACTCACTAAACGTACAGGAACATTGGCTCCTAAATACCATCGCAATAAGGAAGCTGAAATTTTTCAGTCATATAAAAAGACATAATAATAATAATAGCCCCTTCAGTCATAACTGACTATGGGAATGTGCCCCTGAGGTGACAGCCCTCAGCTGCTTATTTTCCTGGTGCTCCTTTCGACGTTTTCTCCTCACCTCTGCTTCTTGTGTGAGCCTCTCTTCGCCCAATCTGAGGTGGCGCCGTAAATAGCATCGCCACTTAGTGCGATCGGCAGCTTCCTCCTCCCATGTTGCTGGATCCATGTCCAGTGCCCTCATATCTCTCTTGCACACATCTTTGAACCTCAGCTGTGGTCGCCCAACTGTTCTCTTGCCATCTGCTAACTGTCCGTAGAAGATATCTTTTGGGATGCGACCATCTTCCATGCGGCGAACATGGCCAAGCCAACGAAGTCTGCGCTGTCTAAGAAGCGTATACATACTTTGAAGGCCAGCACGTGACAACACCTCGACATTTGTCACTTTATCTTTCCACGAGATGCCGAGGATGCGGCGTAGACACCGCAAATGGAAGGTATTGAGCCTTCTTTCTTGCTTAGCATAGGTCGTCCAGGTCTCGCTGCCATATAGGAGTGTGCTGGTGACGCAGGCATTATATACCGCAGCTTTGGTCTTCATTGTGAGTTTAGAGTTTCCCCAAACACGCGATGTGAGGCGGGCAAAGGTAGCTGCAGCTTTGCCAAAGCGGCTGTCGATTTCTGTATCCAGTGAGAGTTTGTCATTTATGGTAGACCCTAGGTATGTGAAGTGGTGCACCACTGCCAATTCATAGTTATCGATAGTGATAACTGGTGCAGCACCCACATCCTGACTCAGCACGTTCGTTTTCTTTAGACTTATTGTGAGGCCAAAGTCCTTGCATGCTTTAGTGAAGCGATTCATCAAGCTCTGAAGCTCCTGTTGGCTTTGAGTGACGACTGCAGCATCATCAGCGAACAACAAGTCTCTTAAGTGACCCTTCTGATTTTTGTTTTTGCCTTCAGCCTTGAAAGATTAAACAGACGGCCATCTGACCTAGTGTGAAGGCATATTCCTTCAGTTGCATCTCTGAATGCATGTTTCAAGAGTAATTTTTTCGATAACACTGGCTAACAAAAAAAATTTTTTTTTTCTTTCTCTAACATTTCTATGTTTTTCTGGTCAATTTTAATGCGCTGTTTTTAAATCTGCAAACCGTTTTTCTCTATCAGGTCGGGATCTCTAGAAATACGCAATTGAAGTTTTTTAACAAAGCATACAGTATTACAACATCATTTGTACAAGAAGTATAACAGTTATGTAGGCTTGAATTTCTTTGCAGTCGACTTTCGTCGGTGAATGGCATGTGGTACATCGCGATGAAGCATCCAACAATAATCGGCAAGCATGGTCACACTCCACCGTCCTTGATAACGTGACTCCATTACGGCGATATCTTGATGGAATCGTTCTCCATGTTCATCGCTGACTTCGCCAAGGTTGTCAGGGAAAAAGTCAAGATGCGAATCGAGCAAATGGATTTTGAGGGACATGTTACAGCCCATAATTCTGTATGCATCTATGCACTGCTTAACAATATGCACATAGTCGACAGATTTGTGATTTCCCAGAAAGTTATCGACGATCGATTTGAATGCCATACATGCGCGAAGTTCACTACCATGTAACAAGTTCTCGAATTGTTTGTCTGCAATAACTTTCCTAATCTGAGGTCCTACAAAGATACCTTCCTTTATCTTTGCATCGCTAATTTGCGGAAACTTTTCTCGAAGATAAGTGAAAGCTTTGCTCGTTTTATCTAACGCTTTTACGAAATTCTTCATGAGCCCCAACTTTATATGTAACGGTGGTAAAATGATGCTGTCTTTGTTAACTAATGGCTCGTGTATTACATTTTTATGCCCGAGCTGCATACGATCCCTGATAGGCCACACCTTTCTTGCATAATGTTCCTGTCTGTTGCAGCTGTCCCATTCATATAGGAAGCAACAAAATTTAGTATACCCAGTCTGCATGCCCGTGAGAATTGCAATGACCTTTAGGTCTCCACAAATCCGCCATTGGTAGTCATTGTACTTTATTTTTGCCAAAAGTATAGCCATATTGTCATAAGTTTCTTTCATATGAACAGAGTAGGCGACTGGAATTGATGAAAATAAATTTCCATTATGCAATAACACGGCTTTTAGACTAGTCTTGGAAGAGTCGATGAAAAGTCGCCATTCGTTGACTGTGTGCTCATGACCGAGGTGCACCATTAGGCCTTTTACATCTTTGCAATAGCAAATGTCATCATCCATCTCAAAGTATTGAACAAGTTCTCTGTGTCTATGACGAAATTTAGATATCGGAGTATTGGGCGCTAAAAGATTCCATTCTTTGAGTCGCGAACCGAGTAATTCCGCTTGTCCTTTGGTGAGAGCGAGATCACGTATTAGATCTGAAAGTTCTGAATGGTTAATTAAGTGAACACCATCATTCACCGGTATATAATCCGAGTCAGAATTAGTTTCTAAAGCAGATAAACTATCACTTTCTGATGGTTCATTCACGTCCAACGGATATTGTTCTGGTGGAACTGGGATCGGACACGTGATTGGATCATGAGGCACTGGTTTCGAAACCGATTCAATATTTGGATAAACCACAGACTTTCTAGTTTTAAAAGTGAAACCATAGATATTTGTCAAGCAGAAGTAACAATCAGTAGCGTGATTTGTCGGTTCACGCCATATTACTGGCACTGCAAACGGCATCGACTTATGCTTCAGCGATTTTCGTAACCAACCTGCCAATGTATTTGTACAAGTCGAACAAACTGCATTTGGCATCCAAGATTTATTTGCATCATCAACTTTCGAATCGAAATAAAGTTCATATGCTTTCTTTAGCAATGTTGTAAAGTTTTTCTGGTGAACACGATCGGTAAAATATCCGCACACGTAACAGAACAGATCAGCCGAATTTTTACAACTTCTAGAAGCCATATTTCACTCAGAATTATTTCAAAATACAGTAACTATTTGAAATATAACGTAACATATGTCATGCATCTTTTAGCAGTATAAAAAGTAGAATTATTTTGCATTTTATTAATTTTTAAAAAGTTATATAGTAAAAATGAAACGGAGCAAATAACGGTTTCCCAAAAATATATTTATTCACAAATATCTTAGGAACCCGACGTGATAGAGATAAACGGATTTCAAATTTGAAATCAGCGCAAGAAACTGACCTAAGAACACTTATTCTTATATAAGAAAGAAAAATGTTGTTTGTCAGTGTAATTGCTTGGTGCACAATTTTCTGTCCACAGTTCGGGTTTGACCCTAATCCCCATGCACCCAATGGGGAAAGCAGACAGTGGCGGGACAACACCTTATTGACTGGGGGCTGCCCAGCTTGAAGCGGGCGGTAGCTGTCCAGTGAGATCCTAGAACCTCTCCCACTGTCGGAAGTAGCCCCTGGCGCCATGCCCTACGCCAATTGGGCAAAATGCTTATAACCGGTAACTGCTACTTCCCGTGTTTTGCCGACACCTATAGGGTGAAGCTGGAGTGTCCTCTCCAGGGCGCGAGCTTGGGCACAGTTATATGGAGATCAAGCTGTTGCCCATGCAGCATGTTCCCCCTCTCCACACAGCCGGTAGATCCAAAGGAACGGCAGTAGCCGATACAGTTTGGTACCAGCCATGTCGCAGGAGTTGCCAGAATAATGTCGAATCGACATTAGACTGCCTTAGGGACTCCGACTCCGGATTTATCCTCAGGGTTTACTCCCGAAGCCAATTCCATAAATGGATATTCCCGCAAGGCAGCGGTGGTTTGAATTCAGAGTTCCTTCTCTTAGATAAGCTACCAACCAAGGATCACGAGCCCTATCTGCCCGAAGCTGCTGGTTTTAAGGCGCCAGTCGCTCGCCTTTGCCCCTTCTCCCGTCAGTGGAAACAGTTCCGCCGGGCTCAAATTGAGCCACACGTGAAGGCCGGGAGCTGGACTTGGTTGTCAGAGGCTGTTTGAGGCGCGTGCCATAGAAGTATTTTATCTGCAGTGAGAGCTTATCCTCACTACAACTCCCGGCAATAACAACCTTTGGAACCTATAAAAAAAAAAAAAGACATAATAATCTGGAAAAAACAGTGATGGAAGGCATGGTTCCTGGAAAAAGGGGAAGGGGTCGACCTAGACGACGGTGGACCCAGGACATCACAGAGAGTCTGAACTTGTCTTTGGCTGATGCAGGTCGACTTGCCCAGAATCGTGATGCGTTCAGAGCAGCTGTAATGGAGACAATGTTCTGGAAAGAATATGTCACATGATGAAGTTGAAGAAAGGAAGTAAAAGGGAATTATAATTATTTGACTTGGTATGCCCTAACTAACAGCAGAAATGATTACGCTGAAAGAGGCAGTCATTCATTCATTATCATTTATGCCAAGTCTTTCTGTCCTGTGCCGTCTGCTCAAGGTCTTTCCATGTCTTCTTCATCCCCTTCATGTCTATCTCCAGTTCTTTTCTCCATGTGACCTTTGGTTTTCCTCTACCTCTCTTTCCCTGTGGATTCCAGAACAAGGACTGCCTGGTAATGCTATCAGCAGGTTTCCTCAATGTGCATCCTATCCATCTCCAGCGTCTTCTTCTCATCTCTTATTCCACTGTTTCTTGTCACCAGTTCCACATTAGTGATCTTGTAACACTTCAATCCTTCTATTCCATGCATTTATGAAAGCCTGTTGCTTTTTCCTTGTTGTTTTTGTTGTTCTCCATGTTTCAGAACCATACAATAGGACTGCGTTGACATTTGAATTGAAAGTATAAGCAATTGTTATTTCTGTTAATTTCAGAAGTTAACACAATCAGTGGTGTGGACAAGCTGATAGGTCAGTCTATTGCATTGTTTGCTTTTGTATCTTGCAACAGGCACCCCAGATCCTTTAGTATTCCATGCCCCGCAGGTATTTTTTGATTGTCTACAACAAAGAATATCTGCAGGGACTAGGAAAAAGCGCCTTCCAAACTTCACTACAGGATTTGTGAGGAAAGAAGCTCTCCCATTGGGCACCTTTACCAAATACACCTGGCACATCACTAATATTGCCCAAGTCAAGCAGATATTTGATTCTCAAGAGGTTTGTTGATGTTAATACTGTTGTTAGTTTAAAGTCTTAGAAGATTTGTAGTTTAAAGTCTTAGAAGATTTGTTTGTGAGGTTAATTGTAAATATTTAATGTAGTATTACTTTTAACTCCGCCAATGCCGGTCCCAAGCCCGGATGAAAAAGGAGGAGGGCGGCCTGCATGGAGGCCGTAAGGAGGCAGCCCCTCCACCATGCAAAGGCACAACAGGCCAATCACCTGTTTGCTTTAAATCATGATTACGCGAACTACAAGAGAGAAAACCGGACTGATTCTAAAGGCGACGAACTGGAACGGACTACGGACTACGACTTATGGAACTTGGAACACAAGAAGTATAAATGGGAAGGAAGAGGAGCTGGTGGAAGAGATGAGGAAAGCAAAACTAGAAATCCTGGCTATAACGGAAACGAAGAAAAAAGGACAAGGAGTCATGGATCTCGATGGCAACACGTTGCTCTACAGTGGTGTACCCATATCTGAAAGAGCTAAAGGGGGCGTGGGTTGCATTGTGGCCCAAAATCAAAAAGATAGTATCAAGGGATGGAACTTTGTCTCGGAGCGCATTATGGTTGTAAAACTAAAAGAAGGAGAAACCATAGTCAACCTGGTCATAGTGTATGGGCCAAATGAGGATGAGAGAGCAGAGGTCAAGGAGGAATTCTTCGAGCTGCTTCAAAGGACAGTGGATGACTGCCTAGATGAAGTTATTATGCTCGGAGATTTTAATGCCAGAGTTGGAAATGACCATGCTAGATGGGGTGGACTTATCGGAAGATATGGAGAAGATACTCTCAATGACAATGGAAAGCGACTCCTTAGATTCTGCAGTGAGCAGAATCTGATCATTACAAACACAAAGTTCCCCCATAAGCGCATACATGCATACACTAGATGTGAACCAACCAAGAATGAGAAGTCGGTGATCGACTATGCCATTGTTCGGAGAAGCTCATTCAGATGTGTCCGAGATGCAAGAGTCTGGAGGGGGCCAGAGATTGGAAGTGATCACTACCTGCTAACAATCAAACGAACAACTGAAAGAGTTGCTCAGCCTAGGAACTGCCCAACATCACGCAAGAAACCAAGTAAACGAGCAGGAGAAATGAGCATTAGGACCTACAAGCTGAGAGAGCCAGAAATTAAGACCAGATATCAGGGGCTTATTGCTACAGCAATGAGCAACACAGAAGAACGACCTGATGACTTGGAAACCCTCTGGAATAAATTCAAGGATATCATAAAGACAGCTGCTGCAGAAGCATGCGGTGAAGTCCGACTTGGGAACCAGAGAAAGAGGACACCTTGGTGGACAGAGGAAGTCAAAGAGAAAATAAGAGAGAAGAAAATGGCATGGAAACAATACTTAGGAGCTAAAAACACAACAGGACAAATGGAAAAATAAAGAGAATATGTGACACTCAGAACAGAAGCAAAGAACAAAGTGCTAGCAGCAAAACAGAAGTCCTGGGAAGAATTTGGAGAAAAGCTAGAAAAAGATGCACAAGAAAACCAGAAATTGTTCTATAAGACCCTAAAGAACATGAGGAAAGAAAAACAATGCCCTCTCAAATTTATAAAGGACAAGCAAGGCAAATTGCTTACTGCCCCGAAGGAAGTAATGGAAAGATGGAAAGAATATTTCTCAGAACTCCTGGATGGTGAGCATGATGAAGCATCAGAAATGATAACCACTGACACAGAAGAGGAAACCAATGATGGTGAAGATGACATAAAGATGGAAGAACTGAGGGCAGCACTAGAGAAAATCAAGATGGGCAAAGCAGCAGGGCATGATGGTATAACACCAGAAATGGTTAAGTACATGGGAGCATCAGGCGACCTATTACTCTTAAAGGTCCTACAGGCAGCATGGTGCAACAAGACCATACCAAAGGATTGGGAGATGTGACGCTACACTGTAATTCTGACTTTTAACAGGCCCGATTCTGTGGTTCTATTTTGTATTTTCACCAGTTTTATTTTCTTCTGATCACGCGATTTTCCGTTGTTTACGGAAATCGCTATTTTCGGGCACGCTTTTTCACCATTTTATTTCTTCTCATTTGAATATATATCGTGTTTTGGTATTTTTTTTGAGTAGATAAATTAAATGGGTTCGTTTATGATGGTAGGTTTATTTTATTCTAGCTTCAGTTTTACTTTCTTCTGATTTTTCGCGATTCCCGTAAAGTTCGTTGTTTGCGAAAATCGCCATTTCCGGCACGCGATATGACGCGGCCGGAAGCACGCGGCCGGAAGCACGCGGGGTTTGCGTGGGTTGATAGTACTAATTTTTCTAGCGCTCCCATTGGTCCGGGATTTGCGTAGGAAGGGAAATCCGCGTGGGCGGTTGCTCTTGTATATAATGGGACAGAAAACGGGGATTCGGTCTCTATGAAAAAATAAGTGCCAGCCGTCAGACTACGTAATTTATCGTTCTCCACTGTGGGAAAAACCAGCGATGAATTGCGAGTCACGGCGGAAACAGTGGGGAGCATAATTTTGTCAAATAAAATTATCCACGGCAAAAGACATATCTCAGGGTCAGAGTACTCGAGTATCGTCAGGAGCAAAAGAAAATTACCCTATGGTCTCTGGCAGTGAAGTCCCTATGCTTCAGCTGGACCGAGGTTTATTTATCATACAGCCGAGAGCATCGCTATTATAGTCTCTAGCAACGGCAGAGGCCGGGAGACTAGTTTCATTTTGTACAGCCTGAAATCAAGGCTGTGTTTTTTCCTCTAACTCCGGAGCGGGTTAAAAGAGGGAAGCTATTCAGCAGCAGAGAAGTTTTGTCTACAGTTAATCAAGTCCCTCATGCTTGATATCCGAACATCGTCATCACCAAAATCAGGAACAGGTGACAGGGTTACCATACCTAGGTCCTGATAGAAATCAAGAGAAGAGCGTAACGGAGACGCCGCATCATCAGCCCTCGAGTGTTAGAGAGACACTGAGATCAAGAGAGGAAAGATAGAGAAGGAGGGAGAAAATAGACAGGACCAGTAGGGTCTGTTCAGTATCCATTGGACGGATAGACACTGAGTCTGCGTTCGAAAAAACCAAGTCTATTTATTTTTAGCATTTCTTGTGGTGTAGTAGTTATCGGCGCCTATCGCCTGACTAGTAAAAAGCTGTGTAGCCGTTCGTTGAGGAAGAGTCACCAGGACTAAGACAGAAATTTATTAGTGTTAGAGAGTGGAGGCTAAAAGTTGACAGCCCCACCAAAGTAGATTTGGTTTAAATCACTAACCATTTTTATTGTTCCTCAGCAGGGTGACAGGAAGAGTGAATGTGATTTGGGGTTTTTTTGTTGAGTGTCTCTCAATTTAATTGTTACCTTGATTTTTCCAGGCCGTGCAACAGTGCACGCTATTGACTGACTTGATGACGTATGATGCCATTTTATGTTTTTTTCTTGTATGTAAATAAATATATACATATATTATTTACTGGATCAGCTTCTATTCTTTACTATACTTACTCTATGTTGTCTGTATAGTGGTGTTGTGGTCGTAATTATACACCTTATCTCCTTGTGTTTCAAGGCAGTCAGAGGTGGGGAGACTATAGCCATTTTTTTTAGTCACGAAGCGGCAGGGGGAGATTCAAATCCTGGGTCTATCTCTTGAGCCAATAGTCTCACCTGTCCACAGGCATGTTATTTTCCATCTAAATTCTATCTTCTCAGACTTTCTCATACTAGGGTCTTGCTTTCATTCAGGCACACTCTATAAACTTAAAACCACTTCGTGACAAGTGGGCGGCAATCGTCCGGTGGATCATTCTGTTGAGATCAATTCTGTGATCTACATTCATAGATTGTCTCTAGGAAGTTTCTGAGAATAGAATTTCTTTAAATATCCCCTAGACTTGAGCTACTAGAACTGATCCAGTATAAGTTTTTCCACAGGTTGCAGTCTAGTAGATTTTTGTGGTATTTTTGATTTATATGACTAAGAGGTAATTGATGGCATACCGACATATTTTTCTTTAACAGGAAGGTAATTTAGTTTTTGGTAGCTTCTTAACTAAATTTTTTTCTCAGGTTATTGTTCAGACTTGACGCTAGTCTGAGGTCGGGTTTTGGAACAGCGGTTAAAGAGGGAGTATTATATATTACGTAACAGGTAGTTCCTTCCTTTTGTTCTCCTTTCTGTCATTTTCTGTTAGTTGTGAACTTACAGCAGTTTACAGGTAAGATGGCGGATATGGCCAAGTTACGAGCTGCCTGGCGTGAATCTGCTCAGGATATGGGAATGGATAAGGAGGAGACTAAGGCCTACCTGATAAGGGAAACTGATAGGCATATTCAGCGAGAGAAAGAGAAGGAGGACAGGGCAGCCGCCGCAGAAGCAGCAAAAGAGGAAAGGATAGCCGCCGCAGAAGCAGCAAAAGAGGAAAGGATAGCCGCCGCAAAAGCAGCGGAGAGACAGGCCGAGATGGAACTTCGGAAATTGGAAGCCCAGGAGAAGGCAGCAGAGAGACAAGCAGCAGAGAAGGCAGCGGAGAGACAGCATGAACTTGCCCTGCGTTCTCTGGAACTGCAGTACCGAGCTTCGGGAGGCAGTTCGGCTAATGGAGATTCACCCGGAGCAGGAGCGACAGACACCTCAGGAAACGGAGGACCCCGGATGGCCGCCATGAGCTTCCCATTTGACTCGTTCCCTAATGGGAATGAAAAGATTGACGTGTTTTTAGAAAAATTTCAACGGATGGCAAAGGCATACGGGTTGGATGAGAGTCTTTGGTGCCGGAAATTATCGCAATCTTTGAAAGGTCATGCTTATGAAGTCTACAACAAGATGCTCCTAGATGACCAGAACAACTTTGAGGCACTGCGAAACGCTTTATTGCAAAGATTTCAGTGGACTCCACGTAAATGCCAAACCATGTTCAGGGAGAGCAGGCCGGAGAAGGGAGAGAGTTTCGCACAGTTTGCAGAGCGGGTGAGAAATTACCTAACCCGGTGGAGGGAACTGTCAGGACTGGCGAAGACTTTTGAAGGGTTGGAGGAGTTAGTTCTGTGTGAACAAGTTAAGGCAAACATGTCCCCCGACTTGAGGCGATATCTGGCGGAGCAGGGGGCCCAGCAACTCGATCAGATTATTCTGTTTGCAGAAAGGTACCAGACAGCACAGGCCGAAGTACTGGGACAGAAACGGAAAAACCCAGACCTGCCAGCCCCAGACAAAGGAGCTTCATCATTGCAGCCAGCTACTTCACCAGTTCATCAGCAACCAGGGCCTTCTCGCAAGGAGCCTCATTCTGGTTATAACTTGCGCCCCCAGCAGCATAACAGAGCACCGACAACAACCTCTCAGGAACCTGCTAGGAACAGAGGAGATAATGAGAGGTATTGTCAGAATTGTAGAACCACTTCCCACTGGACATCCCGGTGCATGAACAGACCCCCAGCTCATCATGCAGCTTGTTTAAGACCGGTGAGATGGACTAAAGGGAATAAATGGGAACCAGTCCAGGCAGAGAAGTTGTTCTCTAACAGTGGACCTGCGGTAGTGAATGGGACAGCCACTACATGTTTGTTTGATAGTGGGCTTACATACCCCAGCATCGTCGCTCGTCATTTGGTGAAACCAGGTCAGTGGACAGGAGAAATAGTTGAGATTGGTGGCATTTTGAGAAGAGGTATCTCACAACGGTTGCCTGTAGCCAATATTGAGGTGAAATGCAAGTTTGTGTCTGGCACCATCAAGGCAGCTGTGATGGCACAGCCAGCACATGATTTCATCCTGGGAAGCCCTTACTTAGTTTTGGGGAACCCAACCACACCGATCCTTGCTAACGCAAGGGGGCCTACTGCAGGCCAGCAAAGTGAAAGGGGAAAGCCCCAAATTCACGGAGCCCCACGGGAGCTCAAACATCCTTGTCTTGCTATGAGGAGGAGAGACGCCTCTAAAGACAGTGGAATGTTATTTACAGAGGCGTATTCGCCTGTCAGCCCTGTTCAGCCTAAAGGTAAAACAGTGGTGACGCCTCTTACTTCAGAAGTATCTTCTTTGTCGTCGGGAATTAGGCCCCCGATGGTATTACATCTCTCAAGGGAGGGAAATACTGACAAGAAGAAACATGTGCACGGTTCTTCAGTCAACTGTAAACAGTTACGCCCTGTTACGGCGATGTCTGGCCAAGCCAGTCAGACTGTTTCAAAACACTGGGAGGTTGCACCAGCTGGTAATCATTATTTACCACGCGCCGCCAGGAAAATTCGTGGGCGAAGGAAACACATGAAAGGGAGGAGGAAGGGCGACCAGTCAGGCTGCAGTCGCCAGGAGGAAATCCCATGGCGTGACCCTCACGATCCAGGGCTTGCCAAGATTCTCAAGGATATGGAGATGGGCCTGTATGATAATGCTAATTATGACAGTGATTAGATCGAGAGGTAGATCTAGATACGGGCTAGTATGAAACCCAGAGATTTCAGTGATTTAGCACGGTTCCCGTACTTGAAAGGGGGGACTTATGTGACGCTACACTGTAATTCTGACTTTTAACAGGCCCGATTCTGTGGTTCTATTTTGTATTTTCACCTGTTTTATTTTCTTCTGATCACGCGATTTTCCGTTGTTTACGGAAATCGCTATTTTCGGGCACGCTTTTTCACCATTTTATTTCTTCTCATTTGAATATATATCGTGTTTTGGTATTTTTTTTGAGTAGATAAATTAAATGGGTTCGTTTATGATGGTAGGTTTATTTTATTCTAGCATCAGTTTTACTTTCTTCTGATTTTTCGCGATTCCCGTAAAGTTCGTTGTTTGCGAAAATCGCCATTTCCGGCACGCGATATGACGAGGCCGGAAGCACGCGGCCGGAAGCACGCGGGGTTTGCGTGGGTTGATAGTACTAATTTTTCTAGCGCTCCCATTGGTCCGGGATTTGCGTAGGAAGGGAAATCCGCGTGGGCGGTTGCTCTTGTATATAATGGGACAGAAAACGGGGATTCGGTCTCTATGAAAAAATAAGTGCCAGCCGTCAGACTACGTAATTTATCGTTCTCCACTGTGGGAAAAACCAGCGATGAATTGCGAGTCACGGCGGAAACAGTGGGGAGCATAATTTTGTCAAATAAAATTATCCACGGCAAAAGACATATCTCAGGGTCAGAGTACTCGAGTATCATCAGGAGCAAAAGAAAATTACCCTATGGTCTCTGGCAGTGAAGTCCCTATGCTTCAGCTGGACCGAGGTTTATTTATCATACAGCCGAGAGCATCGCTATTATAGTCTCTAGCAACGGCAGAGGCCGGGAGACTAGTTTCATTTTGTACAGCCTGAAATCAAGGCTGTGTTTTTTCCTCTAACTCCGGAGCGGGTTAAAAGAGGGAAGCTATTCAGCAGCAGAGAAGTTTTGTCTACAGTTAATCAAGTCCCTCATGCTTGATATCCGAACATCGTCATCACCAAAATCAGGAACAGGTGACAGGGTTACCATACCTAGGTCCTGATAGAAATCAAGAGAAGAGCGTAACGGAGACGCCGCATCATCAGCCCTCGAGTGTTAGAGAGACACTGAGATCAAGAGAGGAAGATAGAGAAGGAGGGAGAAAATAGACAGGACCAGTAGGGTCTGTTCAGTATCCATTGGACGGATAGACACTGAGTCTGCGTTCGAAAAAACCAAGTCTATTATTTTTAGCATTTCTTGTGGTGTAGTTATCAGCGCCTATCGCCTGACTAGTAAAAAGCTGTGTAGCCGTTCGTTGAGGAAGAGTCACCAGGACTAAGACAGAAATTTATTAGTGTTAGAGAGTGGAGGCTAAAAGTTGACAGCCCCACCAAAGTAGATTTGGTTTAAATCACTAACCATTTTTATTGTTCCTCAGCAGGGTGACAGGAAGAGTGAATGTGATTTGGGGTTTTTTTTGTTGAGTGTCTCTCAATTTAATTGTTACCTTGATTTTTCCAGGCCGTGCAACAGTGCACGCTATTGACTGACTTGATGACGTATGATGCCATTTTATGTTTTCTTGTATGTAAATAAATATATACATATATTATTTACTGGATCAGCTTCTATTCTTTACTATACTTACTCTGTGTTGTCTGTATAGTGGTGTTTGTGGTCGTAATTATACACCTTATCTCCTTGTGTTTCAAGGCAGTCAGAGGTGGGGAGACTATAGCCATTTTTTTTAGTCACGAAGCGGCAGGGGGAGATTCAAATCCTGGGTCTATCTCTTGAGCCAATAGTCTCACCTGTCCACAGGCATGTTATTTTCCATCTAAATTCTATCTTCTCAGACTTTCTCATACTAGGGTCTTGCTTTCATTCAGGCACACTCTATAAACTTAAAACCACTTCGTGACAGGAGATTGCCATCATAACACCAATTTTCAAAAAGGGTGACAATCGACAATGTGGAAACCATAGAGGCATATCCCTTCTCAGTGTCCCTGGTAAAATCTACTCTAGAATCCTAGAGCAGAGACTCCGACGCCTAGCTGAGCCACAATTGGATGAGGTCCAGTGCGGATTCCGAGCAAACCGAAGTACTCAAGACCTAATCTTCACACTCAGACAGCTGAGTGAAAAGGCCCTTGAGTATAAGAGTGAGATCCATCTTTGTTTCATAGATCTGGAAAAGGCGTTTGACAGGGTCCCCTGGAGCAAACTTTGGGAATGTGTTTGGCAAGGAAGAATATTCCAGCACCTCTGATTCATGCTATACAGAGCTTCTACAAGTCTTGCAGAAATTATGTGAGGACAGCAAACCATAAGTCAGAAGAGTTCAGGACCACCACTGGTGTAAGACAAGGTGATATCCTATCACCTTACCTCTTCATACTCCTTATGGACGATGTCATCAAGGCATGTAAGGAGAGAACAAGAAAGTATTCAGTGGGGTACTGGAAGATGAGACAGGTCTATATTTCGGAGCTGGCATTTGCTGATGATGTTGCCCTGATTGCTAAATCAGAGGCACATCTCCAATCCAACCTGCAAGTCTGGAAGGAAGAGCTGGAGAAGAGAGGGATGGTCATAAGCAGCTCTAAAACAAAATCCATGGTGATATCACGAGAAGAAAGAAAACATCAGATTAAGTTGGGAGAACAGGTCCTGGAGCAGGTCGACCACTTTAAATATCTCGGAGCTATTATAGACCGAAAGGGAGGCATCAAAGAAGAGTTGGCCACTCGTAAAGCAGCAGCTGGGAGACTTTTTCAGGCCATAAATCGTGGATTCCTCAGCAAGAAAGAGGTTGGTAAGAAAACGAAGATGGCTGTATACCGCTCCACCTATGTCCCAGTCTTGACATATGGATGCGAGTCGTGGGCAATGACTACAACCCACAAAAGCCAGATCCAAACCTCAGAAATGAGGTATCTGAGGAAAGTGGTTGAAGTAACAAGAAGAGACATGGTCCGCAACCAGACGATCCGTCAAGGCCTAAAATCCCATCTGCTGCAGACCCAAATAGAACAGTCCCAACTAAGATGGTTTGGCCATGTCTGCAGAATGGGAGAAGATCGGCTACCACGACAAGCATGGGAAACAAAGAGCCAGGGATCCAGACCTCCAGGACGACCCAGAGTCCGCTGGGAGGACAACATTAGACAATCTTTGAAGGACCGAGGACTAGAATGGAACCAGGCCAGGAAGAAGACAGCTGATAGAATAGTCTGGTGCTCTCTCTTCCAAACCTCTACACCTCACGGTAGAAGGGGAACGACTAAGTAAGTAAGTATTACTTTTAATTTTTATTTCTTGCTGGTTTCACTTTTACTGCTGATTATTAATTATCTAATCCATCATATGCAGAAAATTTTACAGAAAAAGTGAATTTTGATTTCCACCTTTACTTCTTTTCTTTTCAATGTTTTATCAAGGAGTTATGACATCATTGATGAGTTTTGTATGTTAATAGTAAACATAATTTTGTCTTTAGAAAATTGTAGTTAACATAAGTTTGTCTTTAGAAAATTGTAAAAAATTGATTAGAATTTGACATTATAAACAAGTTACTTTTTAGGGAAAGCCATAGTTTACTGCATGCAGACATAAACTGCAACAGCCTAAAATTTACTCATTTTAAAATGCATGGAGTGCAGTTTGATCAGCACATCCAAAAAAAAAAAAAAACAAGCAGTGAAGGTGAGCAAAGCCTGAATCCAACTCAATGTCCCTATCAATAATATATTGAACAAATATAAAAAATAAATAAATTGTAGGCACTCATCATGGGAAAAAAAAGAATGGAGGATACTAGAAAACAGAAAAGAAAGAGAAGTAATAGACTCCCAGGAGATGCGATCCAGGTCAGTCCTAATGATGACACAATCTTGCTTTGAGAAGTGAATGTAGAAAGGCAGACAACAATCTAAGTGCCTTAAAAAAAGTCCTATCACTGGAGTATTCCTCTCCAGGCCACAACTTCCAGCTATGAAATTTATACCTGAATGACATTTGTATACACACTATTACTTCCGAACTCTCTTCAATAATATCATGTTCAAACAGGTTATAGAATTCAGGTACTTTTGAATCGTTTTCATGCAGAATGGTATAATGAACAGAGACGAAGACACAAGATGTCAGAGAGCTAATATCTTCTTTTTCTTCTTTGTTCATCCTGAAAAGGACGTTGGTTGCGTTGTGTCCGTTTACAGTGAAGCTGCAATATTTGCGCCTTTCGGCCAACACATTCGACTTCAGCATTAGCCTTTCCTCTTCGATCCCTACTCAGAGAGCTAATATTACAGCTTCCCAACGTTTCTGCTCAAACATTCATACATCTTTCGCAGAACAGAGCAACAGCTGATAAACAATGCTTGTTACAGCTGTTTGGTAACAATGTTAAGTATGATTTAAGAATATTTACTATCTAAGACACTTCAGAGAAGGATAATAAAATACGAGATTGGATACTTAAGAAAATCTCATGTTATAGGAAGAGAAGCTAGAAATGACAACATTAAAATGCCGATGAGAACAAGGCAATGCATCGGCCACTTTGAGACAGAAAGTAGATTTACTTTGGATACCCGTTTTAAGCATGCCATCGCAAGCTTTCAGCGACAGAATATCTTCAGGACAGAGGAAATATCTTGGTGTGGTAAGAATCAGTGAATTCCTGAAGAAAAATGGATTAATCTTAACAAGAAATGGACATAGAAAGTCCACACAGCACAGGAGGATGGAAAATGTAAGCTAAACTAAGCTGTGAGAGAACACAAGAAACAGCTAGCCGTATATACTCGTATAAGTTGACCCCTAAGCTGTAGGACTTAAAAATCGTCCAAAATGAAAGATCCAATTATAAGTCAAATTAGTTTTTCATCGATTCCAAATTCCCAAATTGCATTGGAATTTTCTTGGCTTTCTGCAAATTTTTTCCACTTTCAGCAAAACCCTTTCCTGTTTTAAACGCTTGAAATTGCCCCATTAATATGTAAAATAAATGTGAGAATAAATGAATTCAGTATAAAACGAGAGAAAGGAAGGGCAGATTGTCAAACGGGCCTGTGTGCCCAATTCTCAACACTTTGAAAATAAAGTTTGTTTGTTAGCCCAGAAAGTCTGGTTACTGTTGTCGGTCGTTGCTAAGTAGCAACGAGATTTCTGTTACATTAAAGTGCTTCAATTTTTATGAAATTTTTTTTTTAGGGGCGATCGATATTATGATTTTTTTTTTGACAGCCAAGTCTTTCTGGGTAGTAGAATATTTGCTTTAGGATCTGAGAAGTGACTTGTTATTTCATCAGGATGCTAACCGTGCAGCCGAATCAGATGTGGATATTGAATAAGGGCTTGATTTAGACTCAGACAGTGACACTTGTCACGGGATTTACTACCCTTGCTCTGCAGTGATGGTTCAACAGTGGCCAAAATTAATAGTATCTACTGAGGGTCTTCAAAGGTGTCTACCTTTCACTCAAGATTACTCTTGGCAGAGATGTGAATTGAAGAATGGTGCTTCATTTCTAGGGAGCTTCATAGGAATTTAAAGAAATCAAGTACTCCGGCAGATAGGATCCAGGCCGTGTAAACTTCTTATCTTTCCTGACCTTCTATGAGTTAGGATGTTGCTCGTTCTGATGAGCCCCCAACTGATTTAACTCCATAAAATATTACTTAAATAGCTCTGTTATAAGTATTTAAAATGCTGAGACATACGGGTGCAGTTCACTCAAAATGACTAAATCAACTATACATTTGTATATTTACAGATAACAAGTTTGATAATCAGTTATCGTTAACAAATGTAAAATAAATAAGGGTTGGGTGAATTTGGATGGTCTTTAAAATTTCCTCACAGGTGATGGTATGATATGAAAAAAAATCATTAGTAGAGAGTTCACTTGGCAGCTTTGAATGGGTGCTTAGCTGCCAGTAAGATGTCGGTTGGTTTCTGCTCCAGCCGATGCTTGTTCTTTGCAGGTTATGGACTGGTTCACTCTCATCACTGGGCAAGTCTGGGTCGCAAAACGTCCCTCGTAGTATTGTTGGGTAATTGCGAAGATGGTCCTGCATCTGTTAAGACCTGTCTGCTGTAGGTGTCTAACTTTGACTGCAGGCCACTTATACCACTCCCTTGTTCCACAGATAGCACCACCAATTGGTCCCACCGACTAGTATCATGAACTAAGAGAGAAACAAATACCCTCCTGAGTATTGGGTTTCCTGACACAAAATCAGGTGTGTACCCCCCCCCCATCCCCCCACCCCCACCCCTTTCCATACCACCATCACATCTGCCTCAGAACTTTACCCTCCCTGAACATTAATATTAATCCCAGTGAGCGAAAAACATGCATTGCATTTATATTGAACATGTTTACATTTACATTTGCGATGGTTGAAAAGGTTAATATAACAAGTATGAACATCAGATCTATCATCATCCACCCACTGCACCACATGGAACTACCTCTACTTTTGGTTCTCTATGAGAAATCCGCATAAAGCAGTCACCAGCTCTTGCAGTGGTGGTTCATGAAACCATCTTTCTATATGCTGAGGTTGCCAGCCTCGTATGACTTGGACATCCACTAGCAGTTTTCACATGTTAATAAATGCAAAATGTAGAATGATAAAATGTACAACTTACCCCAAAATCTCTTTTGGGAATACAGACTTCTGGCTCAGAGAAATAGTTTCGGCAACTTGATTGTGGTCTGGGGTGTTATTTTACAATGACTCCCACTATGACTTAGTGTTTAGGTTCCTAGGATTCCGGGCTTTCCGTATTAATAAAGGTAGAATTGTTGTTGTGTAAATTCACAAGATGCTCAAACACGTCCTGTCCTTTAAAGTGGAATCCTGATCTTATTCCTTATTTTGGCTTGTCTGGCTGTCTTCTTGATGAGTTGAATTTCACAGTGCAGTAAACTCACAAGGCGCTAAATTATAATGCAACATTTGGCCCACATCCAGATTGCTAGAATATGACAAGGCTCCAATCAGAAATGTTGTATTTTTACATCTCAAATGCCAAGCCAATAGCATGCAAGATGCGTATATTTCCCCTTCTCTCACGAAAATGTTCTGCATAACAAATGCAAAAATAAATATGTTGTTTAGTCACCATATACGGTATGCCAGCTTCCGTCTATTATCGATCATGTTTACACTCACAACTCCATAATCTATCTCAAGTAATCTCTTTCAAGATGGATAATTATTCTCCGACCCGTCTTGTCCGGAAATGGTAATGTCATTTACCCAGTCTTAGCCAACAATCAACAAACTGGTCAGACAGAACTGTTATCAGAGATAATCACCGTTGTCTTCCCAAGGTTGTTTACTCACTAATCTGGTCACTCTTACTGCACTATCTGGTAAGAAATTGTGTTACACATTAGTGAACCACTCTTCTCTCTACAGATGCAGGGTGTCAGTATGGGTTCAAACGAAAGTGATTGATTACCCTAATCAACAAAAGATGGTCGCTGAAGTCCTGACATGACAAGAATATAGGGAAGGGAGTGTAAGCAATGGTTAAGTACAGAAAATGAGACGTAGCGCAATAATGTTGGCGATAAACATGAATGCTAGGAAAAGAGAACGGACAATTCTGTCACAACACTGATGAAATTGAATTGAAAGAAGTAATTGAGGAGGTTGATCAAACAAGGTATACTCCAGTTGATATTTGTGACTTAATAAGAGATCAAACGTGTATTACTTATGATATTTTGATAAAAACGTTTAATGAAGCAGCAAGTTCATATATGAAGGATACTAGTGTGCAATGCAGAGGACAGATGGGGGGAACAACACTGACTGGTTTCATAAATCTTTTATAATTTTTTTTTACCCAAATATAAGTCAGGGGTACATTTTTAAGGTCTAAAAGGGCAAAAAATTTCTCAACTTATACAAGTATTTATGGTAATTTACATTCTTTTTTATATGTATTTCAAGATGAATCTGGATCTGACTAGAAGCTTTGTGGAAAATCGTGATGGGACCTATGACCTGTATGAGGCATCTCGTCCTGACACTTTCAGTGATACCAACAAAATAAGGAATCACACTCCAATAAGGCCGTTCGAGCTCAAGACATATTTAAAAGTTGGTAAGTGTTTATAGTTAATAGTTGAAATGTCTTTAATGTAATTTTAAAAAAACCAATTTCCCTTTTCGAGTGCCATACCAACTGGCTTAGGTGATCATGTCTCTCCACAACTCCAGTCCACTGTGCTATTTATAGGTTCTGTTGTTGACTTCTTTCAATGCTTCGATGTTGAACGGTGCAGAATTTTCTCTGTCATCCTCTGATGTTAGTCATATATTTTTTCATCAATTTTCCCTGTTGTCACAAAGTACTCCGGCTGTCTTCGTCTCATTACATGCCTAAAGAAAGTGAACTGCTTGCTTCTGATATGTGTAATGAGCATCCTTTTTGATCTGACCTCTTTCAGGACATGCTCATTACTTTTGTGATCCGCCCATGGTATTCTTATATTATTCTAAAAAACTGAATCTCTGTTGCGTCTAGGGATCTTCTTGCTTTTTTACTGATGGTCCATGACATGATTCCATATGACAGGATCTGCTCGGTGTAACACAGAAGAACTCTGTTTCTTACTGTCAAAGAATGCTTTTCATTTTGTACAGTATCCCAGAAGAGTTTTTACTTATTTCCCTTTTAACAAGACGTGATTGGGCTAGAATGCTCTTCATTTTATACAGAATCCCAGACGAGTTTTTAGTTATCTCCCTTTTAACAGGACGTAATCGGGCTAGACATTATTTTTTAATGATATCTTATTATTAAAAATCATATGGGGGCTGGGACCCAAAGACGCAGCAACAGAGAATGCAGTCAGCGACCCATAGCTTGACTGCTTGCATCAGGGTCAGCGAACCAAAGCTGACCAAGACCCTACTCGACCTCCATGTGGTGGTCCTGGAAACAGGCTGCATCACTACAGTCTGGCTGAGAGAGTAGGGATCGAAGAGGGAAGGCAAACCCGGTCCCAAAAAATGCTGTGCTGAAGTCGGATGTGTCAGCCGAAAGGCGCAGATATCACAGCTCCGGCGTAAACAGACACAACGCAACCAACGTCCTTTTCAGGACGAACGAGGAAGAAGAAGATATGGGGGCTAATGCGCAAACATTATGTGCATTAATAAACTGGTTTGCGTATTGAATACAGAGGCAACTCTGTAGCTCCATTCAAGTCCGTAGTGCATCAGTGTTTACGAAGCAGTGATATAGGTGTGTGAAATTGGAGCAGTACTTGAGCATTTGTCACATAGTATAGTGGGAATTAAAATAATAATTGAGCTTTTGATGTATAGTGTGGTGGAAATTGGAAAAGAAATTAAGGTTAGTCATATAATGTTGTGTGTTGTTATACAGACTACAGACAAAAAAAATGGTATAAAATTGTGACAGTCTTTGTGCACCAAAAGTAGACACAGTAACAAGAATGAAACAAATGACTTAGTTTTGTTTAGCAGCGTATGGTAGTAGATATGAATATGTGGATTTAAATGAGAGGAGATATGAGTATGGGGATTTGGCCTTGAAAATGTAACGAGCATAAGCACATATATTTTATTAAAGGAAAAAAATGAAAATATTTGTATTGACATCTCTAATTAGATAAAAACGTGTTTCAAAGACGGTAGGAAAAATAGCTTTTAGCAACAGATTGCTTTGATCATTCAAAAAGCCAGGGACATATGACGATCTAGTAGGTCCATATTATCATATCTAAAATATATTAAAGTAGACAAATAGACTGTGCATCAGTACCTTGTAGTTTAGTTGTCATCATCATCTCCTTGTTTTATAAAGCATGGAGCCACCACTGCAGATGGTCATAGTTAGGGAAGTCCCAAGAAATGATTGAAGAAAAGTACAACCCGAAGGAGTGGACACACGCATACACAGATCGATCCGCTGAGGGGGCAGTAAAAAATGGTGGAGGAGGCATTTTTATAAGATTCCTAAATGGAAAGATCATCCGAAAGGCCTTCCCAACTGGAAAGATCTCCAATTTCAGGGCAGAAGCTATGGCACTACTGCAAGCTCTGAAAATCCTCACCAGATCCGAACAGCAGCCACCAGCTAAGATAGTAATCTTCACTGACTGCAGATCATTACTGGAATCAATACAGAACACTAGAAATGATAACATGATGAATGAGATCAGATCTGAGCTTAACATCATCCAAAGGTCATCAACCATTGCCCTTCAGTGGTTACCCTCCCATTGTGGAATTGCTGGTAATGAGAGAGCAGATGCTCTATCAAGAAGTGGCAGTAAAATGGAACAATACAGCCACCCATTGCCCTATCGGGAAGCAAAAACCATCATCCACAACAAGTACAAAAATCAGTGGAAGGAGGAAGCAGATATATACAGCAGAGATGACCCAATCCACCATCTAAACAGATACCAACAAACCACCATTTTCTGCCTGAGAGCTGGCCACTGCAGATTACTTGGCCATCTCTATCGCCTCAGGATATCCCACACAAATGAATGCCCATGTGGAACTGGAATCCAGACCCCAGAACACATTCTCCAGAACTGCCAAACCCATGATGAACCGCGACGTGTGACCTGGCCAAGGGGTGCTGAGCACCAGCAGAAGCTATGGGGCTGCCGCGCCGACCTGGTAAAGACTGTGGACTTCGTCCTGGCAACAGGCCTGCAGATTTAGCATGACTACAAACTGAACGCAGAAGAAGAAGAGGGAAGTCTATTCCAGAGCACAGCCTCTTGTAATGGTGGTTACTGTAACAGTTTGTCTTACATGATGAGGCCTCTTTTTTTATGACATGCTTGTGAAAGCAGTAGTCCAATTCTTTCTTTGCCTCCTAAGAGATCCATGAGAAGTACAGGGGTGTACATAGTTGAGATAGTTGTAAATTTGTTGCTGATAATTTTCAGAATGTGCATGTTGAATATAGCAGTGATGAAAAGGTGATAGTTGACAAAGTGATGGAATAGAATGGACGTTAGGACATGTATGTGATTTACCATAGAAGTTGACTGACTACACATGAACGTATACAAACTGAGTATTCAACTGGTTTTTAACAGTTACTTGTTTTAAACAGTATCTGTACATACTCATGTGACCTCACTTGTGCATGGAATATTTCATCATGACAGCGTTACAGTAGCCCCCTTGTAGTTTTTATGACAGCGTTACAGTAGCCCCCGTGTAGTTTTTATGACAGCGTTACAGTAGCCCCCGTGTAGTTTCTGGGGGTCTCTGAAGAGACAGAAGGAATAGGACTACTCCACCATCAAGCATGTCATGCAAGGGGACTAAAGTGAGGCTGCTCATGAGACTGGCAACCTCATCATGTCAAACAAATGGTCACAGAAACCACCTCTGCAAGAGCATGTGATTGCTTTGTGCAGGCTTCCTGCAAGGGGACTAGCTGCAGTGGTGGTTCCATGCTCTGTAGGGAGCTCTAAGGAAAATGAAGATGATGATGTACATTATAGTAACATTTGAATTAATAGCATCTGTGAGATCTTTATACATTTTCTGGTGTCAGGTATTTGTCGTGGTGAGTTAATACAGTAGCTCCGCTGCCAATGGTTTAATTTATTGGTTGGATGATGACATTGGGATTTTTTTATTTGTTCCTTTTTCTCTGTTGTGTTAGTAATCTTCTACCACAAGTCATGCACAGATTAGATTCACACTACATGTTATAGGGTGTTCATATGTGTGTTCCAAATAGGTTGTGTTGCTGTTTTAAAATACTCTATGCACTTAAAATTAGACTCATCATTCAGGACTGTTGACAGAGTGGATAACCTGCAATCAATCAAGTATACATAATGTATAGACTTGATGTAGACGAGATAAAGTTTCATTAGTGCAATAGACGTAATAAATCAAGCATACATAATACATAGACTTTGATGTAGAGGAGATAAAGTTGCTTCATTTGTGCAGTACACGCAGTAATTTGAGAAATGAATACTGAGAAATAATAAAAATATTCGTGTAACATAAAGGTCGGAAAAAAATAATACCCTTTATGCATTTGCTAGTAAATAATCAAGTAGCTTGCTGAGATATATTTTGTCTTCCCTTATGACGGTATGAAAATGTTAAAGAGTTAGTAAATTATACTTTTAATGAATGTTACTCAAAGCATACGGACAACGATATCTTATTGTTACCACTGATCTTGACACTTAAAAAAAAAAAGACAGTACAATCACCTCGCTGGGGAAAATAAAAGAACTTGCTGAGATATCTTTTGTTATTCCCCCAGTCATGAGAACAACCAGTTTAAGCTGTTCTATTGTGGGACTGGGCTAAAATTAACTCCTACCATTCCTTCCCTTTGATGTGGTAAAAAATATGATGTACACATTTTGGAACTGCTAGTACCTTGTCAGTTGCACAGTTTTGTTCCTATTGATGATACTGCGTATTTCCTCAATAGAATGTCAAATGTTTGTCAGTTATAATTAGTACGTTATTATAAATAACTTTTCAGCTTTCAGTTTCACGATAACACAGCTGCACAACTTCTTCTTCTTCTTCTTTGATCCTTAGCCGCCGACCGTCAAAGCAGTCAGTGGCCATCACGCCTAGTGGCGTCTTGTAGGGCAACAACAAATTGATTCCACTTTGCTCAGTCGGCGGCCATCCTTCGTACAATGCCCCAACGCTGGTTCATTCTTTGCATCTCAGCCTCCACAGTCCTCTGCCAGGTTGTTTTTGGTCGGCCTCTCTTTCATTTTCCTTCAGGGTTCAAAGCATAGCTGTTCTTGTGATGGCATCGGGGTCTCTTCTGAGGACATGGCCAACCCAGCTCCAGCGTCTGCCAGCTATGATGGTGTGCATGTCCTCTTGCTTGCTCCGAGTAAGCAGATCTTGGTTGGGGATGGTATTCGGCCAAAAGATTCGGTGAATTTTTCTTAGGCATGTTGTGTGAAAAGAGGACAATTTCGACATTTCCTTCTCTGTAACTCTCCAGCATTCCGCACCATTGAAAAGCACAGAAAGCACACAGCTCTGATATAATCTTAATTTTGTGCTTGTGCTGTATTGAGAGGACTTCCAGATGTTGTTTAGGCTAAAAAAGGCTGTTCTTGCCTTATTCATTCTGATGTTGATGTCTTTGCCTGCCCCGCCGTCTGGTGTTACTATGCATCCTAGGTATGTGAAGGTGTCTGTCTGTACCAGTTGCTGATTCCTTACTGATATGGGCTCAGGGTTGCTCACATTGAGTGTCATGACCTCTGACTTCTTTAAATTGATGTTCAAGCCCACCTGCTGGCTAAACTTATTAAGTCTGTCCGTTTTTCCTGAATGTGTTGATGTGAATGTGCTAGTAGTGCAATGTCATCTGCATATTCCAGATCTTCCAATGTAGAAAATGTAGTCCATCTTAGTCCTCTTGGACTGCCCTCTGTTGTCTGGCGCATCACCCAATCTATGACTGTTAAAAATAGAGTGGTTGATAAGGGGCATCCCTGTTGTACTCCTGTCTTCACCTCAAAGGTTAGGCTGCTCTGCCCAACACTACAAGTAAAGTTGGCATAGAGGCTTTTTATGATTGTCACTATGCAGCTTGGAATTCCATAAGCCCTCAGTATTTTCCATAAACTGTCCCTATGTATGCTGTCAAAAGCCTTTTCAAAATCAACGAAATTAATGTAAAGCTGTCTTTGCCATTCTGAGCACTGCTCAATAATGTTCCTGAGAGTGAATATATGATCTACACATCTTCTGTTCTTTCTAAATCCTGCTTGTTCTTTCCTCAGTTTGTGGTCTACTGCTTTTGAGATTCTCTGTATAATTATCCTGCCTAGTATTTTGCTGGGAACTAAGAGAAGAGTGATTCCTCTCCAATTATTGCAGTCATCAAGATCTCCCATCTTGGGCAATTTGACAATTATTCCTTTGTTCCACTCTGATGGTGTTGTCCCCATTTTCCAGACTTGTGCAAATAGTGGTTCTAATAGTTCTGCTGCTAGCTCAGGGTCTGTCTTAAATAGCTCTGCATTTAAGTTATCATGGTCCGGAGCTTTTCCGTTCTTTAACCCTTTGATTGCTGTGATGATTTCTTCTTTTCGTGGAATGTCTGTATTTACATCTAGATCGTTTTCAGCCTCAGGACCATTCAATTGTGTCTCTGGTGGTTCCTTGTTCAGAGTTTCTCTGAAGTGCTCTGCCCATCTTGTTTCCTGTCCCTCTGCTGTCGTGATGAGATTTCCTTGCTTATCTCTTACTAATGTAATATTGTTTGCACCTCGTTTTCCGCTGATGAATTTAGTTATTTTGTATAATGTGCTTTGTTCATTTCTCAGTGCTGCCTCTTCTGCCTGTCTTGCAAGATCGTCTAGGAAATTCCTTTTGTTGGCTCGGGTTTGGCGTTTAACTTCCTTGTCCAGCTGACTGTACTGTTCGCTCTATAGTTGCTTTAACCTGGGGGACTTCGCTTCTGTTTTCTTTCTTTTCATTTCCTTTCTCAGTGTTATGGTGTTTAATGTTTCTGGTGTTATCCAGTCTTGCTTCTTCCTTTCCTGGAATCCCAAACATGATTTGCTGCTTTCCTTATGTATTGTTGAAATGGTGTTGAATTTCTGGTCTATATATATCATCAGTCAATGTCTTTTCCTGACTTTCAGCTGCACAACAATAGCTACTAAGTACATTCAATCTGTGAAACATTATGACAATCTGTAACTTCTTGGTTGTCGTTTTGGTTGTTTCAGAGCCATACAACAGGACTGGCTTGTCACTTGAATTAAAGGTTTTTATTTTTGTGTTGGATTGATTTCAAAATATTTCCCAGTCTCTCCTCAACTTCTTTGCTGTATTCTTCATTTTGATATGTTTGCCCTACTTTTGCCTTATTTATTTTAAATAATCTTTGTCTTTCTGTGTATTTTTAATGTGATCTCTCACTAAATATTTTCTCTTTGTCTTGCATCTGGTCACACAGGAGAGACATTAAGATAGTATTAAAGAGAGGAGCTGACGTAGTGTCAGACCACCACCTTCTCCTGGCGTCACTGAGGATAAAATTGAGGGCACACAAAGACAGAGCAGAAAGTATCAGACCAACCTTCCCGTCACTGAGATAAAATTGAGGGCAATACCGAGAAAGATCAAGCCCTTATGAAGAAGAAAGACACAAGAGTTCAGTTCAACCTAAAGTTGAGAAATAGATTTGAAGCACTGGAGAACCTGGAAGAGGAAAGTATAGATAACCATTGGTGAACAATTCAGGAAGCATACAGGAATACACGTGAAGAAATTCTTGGCAAAAGAAATAAACAACAGAAGGAATGGTTCACAGAAAACACATGGAACCTCGTAAGAGAAAGGAGAGAAATCAAACAGCAAGTAAACAACTGTAAAGAGGCAGAAGAGAAAACACAACTGCTCACTGTTACATCCGTTTTCGCATAAGTGTTAAGGGTGCGAGACTTAACAGTTTACCAGATGCCAAAGTCTAACTTTGTTAGATGTACTATACGTATGCATCTATATAAGTAATAATAGTTTAAATTAATTCTGCACTAAAGAGCACAAATTTGGTGCGATGTATTTGTTAGTTGCCAAAGTACGCTTACGCGTCAGAGGGAGACAAAATGCCGGCTTAAGAAGGCAGACGTTGGTCTGAACCAAGTGTCCCATATTGTGGGAAAATTTAATATTGTTATAGTACGCTACCTTCCAGAGGGAAGTGTAAGCTCTAGCCAATTCAGGCTCATGTTCTTAAGTATCTCAATAAGATACCAGTTATAAATACGTTGCAATACTCTGGCAGGACTTAGGTAAAGCTACTTCTACTGCTAGTGGGACCAGTAATATTCAAATTGATATTTGGTTAATGAATTCTCGAGGAAAGATATCCGGCAAGATGAATATATGTATAATATAAAGATAGGATCTGAAAGACGAAATATAATACTCACCTCAACACTCTCGCCGTCCACGGGTTGTCTAACAGCCAGTGAGGTCAGTCAAGTTCAAGATTAATGATATACAATATTATGCAAAGTACTTCGATGCCATGATGTTTATAACTTATACCAGATGTGATGTACCTGTCCTGCAATGACTATGAATGTCCATACTTCGTCGACAAAATAAACGTACATGTTCTGTGATGTCAACCATGACTCCAATCAAATTAATTCTACTGTGGTCAACTTATGCATTAACATTGGCCCACATTTCGGCCCACACTGTTTTATTATTTGCGTCCTGTATTTGTTGGCAATCCTTGTAAGCCCAACCGAAACTGACAACATTCTAAGTCAGTAGATACATTGTTAGTCCGTACAAAGACACGTCGTGTTAACCTATAATAAACTGACCACGTATCAGCCAAACTAAAAGTAAAACGCTGTAATCGGATTTATCACTCACAATTTATCACTAGGGAGCCGCGCTAGCGTAGTGGTTACAACACCGCTCTGGCGACCGGGTGATTCAGGATCAAACCCGGGCGACGGCATTTGAGGATTTTTCGTCGACCGGGAATTGGACTGGATTAACTCGAGACCTGGCGAGAACATTTGAAGGAGTGTCATCGACCAGGGATTGGCGGCTCCTGAGCCGACCCAGCTCTAATGGGTACCTCCGAAATCGGCGAGTATCTGCCTGAATGGCGAGGGACACCTGTCTCTGTACAAGAAAAGGGATACTCACGTAAAAATCAATGTCAGGTTAGACATTAACAATAACCTGAGATTTCGCCTCGAGTATTAGCGGGCGTACGAAAAAAAATTAAAAAAAATAAAATCACAATATATTGGGAGCTAAACAGGAAAGTGAAAAAGAGTGCCAGGCAAGATAAAAGAATTTATTGAAAAAGTAACAGAGGAAGCCGAGACTGCGACAAAAAAAAGGAGACTTGAAAACATTATATAATATTACTAGAACTTTATCTAAGATACAGCTAAACCACAATACAACAGTGAAAAGCAGAGAAGGACCAAACATTAGCAATGAAGAAAAACAAAGGGCCAGATGGGCTGAATATTTTAAGGAAATCCTAAACCGAAGTCAACCAATACAGTAACCCATCATAGAACCAGCAGAAGAGCCACTACAGTGCAACATGAACCCACCCACTAAACAAGAGATCTCTTGGGCAATAAAACAGCTGAAAAATAGGAAGGCCGCAAGACCAGATGGAATACCACCTGAAGCCCTGAAGGCAGATATACCATACACTACAGAGTTGCTACACCAGCTCTTCAAGAAAATCTGGGGAAAAGAGGTCATCCCAAAGAACTGGAAGGAAGGCCACATTATCAAGCTGCCAAAGAAAGGAAACCTGACTGTATGTAGCAACTGGAGGGGTATAACACTACTAGCAGTGGCTGGAAAAATTTTGACCAGAGTTTTGTTTGACCATATTAAGAAGGCGGTGGATGACAAAACTCAGAGAGGAACAGGCAGGATTTCGTGCAGGAAGATCATGCACAGACCAGATAGCTTACTTACTTACTTAGTCGTTCCCCTTCTACTGTGAGGTGTAGAGGTTTGGAAGAGAGAGCGCCAGACTATCCTATCGGCTGTCTTCCTCCTGGCCTGGTTCCATTCTAGTCCTCGGTCCTTCAAAGATTGTCTAATGTTGTCCTCCCAGCAGACTCTGGGTTGTCCTGGGGGTCTGGATCCCTGGCTCTTTGTTTCCCATGCTTGTCGTGGTAGCCGATCTTCTCCCATTCTGCAGACATGGCCAAACCATCTTAGTTGGGACTGTTCTACTTGGGTCTGCAGGGGGTGGGATTTTAGGCCTTGACGTATTGTCTGGTTGCGGACCATGTCTCTTCTTGTTACTTCAACCACCTTCCTCAGATACCTCATTTCTGAGGTTTGGATCTGGCTTTTATGGGTTGTAGTCATTGCCCATGACTCACATCCATATGTCAAGACTGGGACATAGGTGGAGCGGTATACAGCCATCTTCGTTTTCTTACCAACCTCTCTCTTGCTGAGGAATCCACGATTTATGGCCTGAAAAAGTCTCCCAGCTGCTGCTTTTCGAGTGACTGGCTCTTCTTTGATGCCTCCCTGTCGGTCTATAATAGTTCCGAGATATTTAAAGTGGTCGACCTGCTCCAGTACCTGTTCTCTCCCAGCTTAATCTGATGTCTTCTTTCTTCTCGTGGTATCACCATGGATTTTGTTTTAGAGCTGCTTATGACCATCCCTCTCTTCTCCAGCTCTTCCTTCCAGACTTGCAGGTTGGATTGGAGATGTGCCTCTGATTTAGCAATCAGGGCAACATCATCAGCAAATGCCAGCTCTGAAATACATACCTGTCTCATCTTCCAGTACCCCACTGAATACTTTCTTGTTATCTCCTTACATGACTTGATAACATCGTCCATGAGGAATATGAAAAGATAAGGGGACAGGATATCACCTTGTCTTACACCAGTGGTGGTCCTGAACTCTTCTGACTTATGGTTTGCTGTCCTCACATAATTTCTGCAAGACTTGTAGAAGCTCTGTATAGCATGAATCAGAGGTGCTGGAATGTTCTTCCTTGCCAAACAGTCCCAAAGTTTGCTCCAGGGGACCCCGTCAAATGCCTTTTCCAGATCTATGAAACAAAGATGGATCTCACTCTTATACTCAAGGGCCTTTTCACTCAGCTGTCTGAGTGTGAAGATTAGGTCTTGAGTACTTCGGTTTGCTCGGAATCCGCACTGGACCTCATCCAATTGTGGCTCAGCTAGCATCGGAGTCTCTGCTCTAGGATTCTAGAGTAGATTTTACCAGGGACACTGAGAAGGGATATGCCTCTATGGTTTCCACATTGTCGATTGTCACCCTTTTTGAAAATTGGTGTTATGATGGCAATCTCCCAGTCCTTTGGTATGGTCTTGTTGCACTACGCTGCCTGTAGGACCCTTAAGAGTAATAGGTCGCCTGATACTCCCATGTACATAACCATTTCTGGTGTTATACCATCATGCCCTGCTGCTTTGCCCATCTTGATTTTTTCCAGTGCTGCCTTCAGTTCTTCCATCTTTATGTCATCTTCATCACCATTTGTTTCCTCTTCTGTGCTAGTGGTTATCATTTCTGATGCTTGACCTTGCTCACCATCAAGGAGTTCTGAGAAATATTCTTTCCATCTTTCCATTACTTCCTTCGGGGCAGTAAGCAATTTGCCTTGCTTGTCCTTTATAAATTTGAGAGGGCATTGTTTTTCCTTCCTCATGTTCTTTAGGGTCTTATAGAACAATTTCTGGTTTTCTTGCACATCTTTTTCTAGCTTTTCTCCAAATTCTTCCCTGGACTTCTGTTTTGCTGCTAGCACCTTGTTTTTTGCTTCTGTTCTGAGTATCACATATTCTCTATTTGTCCTGCTGTGTTTTTAGCTCCTAAGTATTGTTTCCATGCCATTTTCTTCTCTCTTATTTTCTCTTTGACTTCCTCTGTCCACCAAGGTTTCCTCTTTCTCTTGTTCCCAAGTCAGACTTCACCATATGCTTCTGCAGCCGCTGTCTTTATGATGTCCTTGAATTTAAGCCAAGCATCCCAGACATATTTGAATGAGCTCCTCCTAACAATGGCATAGTCGATCACTGACTTCTCATTCTTTGTTGGTTCACACCTAGTGTTTGCATGTATGCGCTTATGGGGGAACTTTGTGTTGGTAATGATCAGATTCTGCTCACTGCAGAATCTAAGGAGTCACTTTCCATTGTCATTGAGAGCATCTTCTCCATATCTTCCGATAACTCCACCCCATCTAGCATGGTCATTTCCACCTCTGACATTGAAATCTCCGAGCACGATAATTTCATCTAGGCAGTCATCCACTGTCCTTTGAAGCAGCTCGAAGAATTCCTCCTTGACCTCTGCTCTCTCATCCTCATTTGGCCCATACACTATGACCAGGTTGACTGGTTTCTCCTTTTAGTTTTACAACCATAATGCGCTCCGAGACAAAGTTCCATCCCTTGATATTATCTTTCTGGTTTTTGGCCACAATGCAACCCACGCCCCCTTTAGCTCTTTCAGATGTGGGTACACCACTGTAGAGCACCGTGTTGCCATCGAGATCCATGACTCCTTTCCCTTTTTCTTTGTTTCCGTAACAGCCAGGATTTCAAGTTTTGCTTTCCTCATCTCTTCCACCAGCTCCTCTTCTTTCCCATTTATACTTCCTGTATTCCAAGTTCCATAAGTCGTAGTCCGTAGTCCGTTCCAGTTCGTCGCCTTTAGAATCAGTCCAGTTTTCTTTCTTGTATTTCGCGTAATCATGTTTTAAAGCAAACAGGTGATTGGCCTGTTGTGCCTTTGCATGGTGGAGGGGTTGCCTCCTTACGGCCTCCATGGAGGCCGCCCTCCTCCTTTTTCAGCCGGGCTTGGGACCGGCCTAGGCGGAGTTGACCAGATAGCAACACTTAGAATCATCATAGAACAATCAAATGAGTGGCAGACCCCTTGTATATAAATTTTGTGGACTTCAAAAAAGCTTTCGACAGTATAGACCATACAGTGATATGGAAAATCCTGAGACATTATGGAATCCCAGAGAAATTCACTAAAATCATCCAAGATTTCTACCAGGAGGCCTCATGCAAAGTAGTACACAAAGGAAAACAATCAGAGCCCTTTACAGTACACAGTGAGGTCAGACAGGGATGTCTGCTATCACCAACAATTTTTCTCATGGTCATAGACTGGTTTATGCGACAGACAACAGAGGGAGAGAAAACTGGAATACAGTGGACATTTAACAAACATCTGGAGGGTCTAGACTTTGCAGATGATTTGTGCCTTCTATTACATAGGCAGCAAGATATGCAGGAGAAAACAAATAGATTAGTAACAGAAACAGCAAAGATGGGATTACACATGAATGTAAATAAAACAAAGGAAATGAGAATAAATAATAGGCAGATGGACTCGATGAAGATCAATGGTCAAGTCATTGAAGAAGTAGAAAGCTTTACATATCTGGGGAGTAACATTGACAAAGGAGGGGGAACAGCTGGTGATGGCTGCTCAAAGATAAATAAAGCCAGATGTGCTTTTAATGCCCTTCGACCAATATGGAACTCCTCAGCTATATTGAGAGAGAACAAAATTAGAATCTTTAACTCAAATGTGAAGTCAGTCTTGCTGTATGGCTCAGAGACATGGCATGTCTCAAAGAGTATCACCTCCAAGCTGCAGACATTTGTAAATAAATGTCTCTGACAGTATAAGATGGCCAGATGTAATAACAAATATAGAGCAAAGGAAAAGATGCGGACAACAGCCAATACAAACATAAATTAAGGGAAGAAAGTGGGGATGGATAGGACATACACTCAGAAGAGAAAAATCAAGCACAGCCAGAATTGCCCTTGACTGGAATCCACAGGGGAAAAGAAGAGTGGGGAGGCCAAAGAGAACTTGGAGAAGAATTGTTGAAGAGGAGACTAGCTAGGGAAATTGGAATAACTTGGGCACAGCTGAAAAAGACAGCCCAGAATAGAAATCGATGGAGAGCAACTGTTTCTGCCCTATGTTCCACAGGGAATGATGATGATTGCATCTGGTCACAATTATGGGACATAACAGCCAAGCCATTGGCAAAATTTAGATAGTCAAACCATTTTATTAGAGTCATTTGAGTTCCATTGATACTGTTTGATGCCATTGCTTTCATAATCTAATCTATAGCAAATAGTAAGAGAAATGGTGGCAAGAAGCATCCCTGCCACTGTCCTGTTCTTATTTCAAAGGATTTTGGAAGTTATCCTGCATGAAGAACTCTGCATTTCATTTGTTATGTTTTCTTCATTAAGTTATTGAACTTCAGGGGGCGCTTCATAATGTCTCATCAGTTTCCAAAGTGATTCTCAGTCTAAACTATTAAAGACCTTTTCATATTGCACAAATCCAATATAAAGTGGTGAGTTCAGTTCAAAGCTTGTTCTGTTTTTTCTTCTCCTTTATTTTATTGATGGTTTCTGTTGTCATCCATGGTTTGTGCCAGCATTCACTTTGTCCCAGAACTTTCCACATGTCTCATTCCATATATTTATCTGTTGCTTATTGGCTTCATCCTCAAGTTGTGGAAGAAACCACCATTACAAGAGTACATGAATGCTTTAGTGCAATGATTGTCCCATGCCCCATGGAGAGCAAAGGAAAATCATAATGACCATTTTCAAAGCCACTATTGTGGCTATCATGTTCCTATTATGGTATTTAATTAATTTCTCAAGTTTCTCACTGGAATTCTGGCTTTCTTTCCTTTCTATTTTTATTTGTTTGTCCCTGACAATGTAGGCAGTTTTCGTTGTCTTTTTCTTAGTAAGACGTATTACCTTTTTTTTTTCTTGTCACGTCTCATATATTTGCTGAGTTGGAGCACTTTAGTATGATTCCTGGGTTAAAATTAATTTGTATTCACAGTTATGTTTGCTCCATGTAGTGCCAGGGGCGAAGGGTTATCTCAGGAGACAAAGAAAGAACACAACCTCAGGCATGTCATAAGAGGTGACTAATATAAGGTTGTGCAGGAGGCTGGCAACCTCATCATATAAAATTTATCGCTACAAAAACCACTGTTGTAAGAGTACAAGACTGCTTTTGTGCGGGCTTCCTGCAAGGGGGCCAACTTTAGTGGTGACTGCATCCTCCATGTAGAGCAAAAAAGGAATTTCATTATGATGATAACTGTGCTTCTTTCATCAGTGTTTTTCACAAATACATAAAAATGTTTTCTTGTTTATTTATTTTATGCTTATTTTACTCGATTGCTTATTTAGTATTTTATTGTTGTTTTTCTGAAAGGGCCATCTAGTGACCAGAAGGAATCAACACCCTTCATCATTGAATGGATACCAGATATACTGCCACGATGTCATATAGGAGAGTTACGCATAAAGTTTGAGTATGGACATCAGAGAAATGGACAGATTGAAAACAGAAACAGTAGAACTATTATGTCGCCAGATATTTCTCTTCAGTCACAAGCCATACAGCTGAGAGAGATTGTTCCAAGCTAGCTAGGCTTGAAATTCATGTAGCTTTACGTAAGTTGATGTCTCACTTTAGTCGCAAGGATGGTCCATGGTCTGTCTGCACCAGTGAATTATACATCCAGTGGCCAAGGATCAGTGGAGAGGGTCATGAGTGACTTCAGCAATCAGTTTGCCGTGAATCACCTGTTTGACCTTGCTCAGAAGGAAAACAGAATTCCTGCTTTCCAACTCAGTGCTATTTCTCACATAGTAACCACGAGGAAGATCATTACTGAGAGCAGACATCCCTTTCTGAACCTGCTGTGTGTTGCAAAAGGTTGTAAGAGTTTGCTTTAATGGACAGTTCTGCAGGTGCTCTTTTGATATAAATCTTGTATGTTTTAAACAAATGTATCCAGGATTCCATTAAGTCTGTTATCATATCAGTGTTGGGTGTGTATTATCAATATCAAATGCCTTTTCAAAATCCACAGAGATTATATACAGAGGTGTCTGCAGTTTATTTGATCACTCTGTGATGATTTTGAGTTTTTCCATATGGTGTGTTCAAGTCCTGTACAGAATCTTGCAGTTTTCCATTTCAATCTTCATTGATGAAGTCTGACATCTCTTTGGTTAGAGTATTTTCAACCACTGCCAAAAGCATTGTGCCACAGCAGTTGCTGCATATAGCAAGTTGCCTTTCTTTGATGCTTTAGTAAGGTGTCCCTCCTTTCAGTTCTTATTTCCATATTTTTTTGACATGATATGTACAGTGGATGAAGTACCAGTTTTCATGGCTTCTGTGAGGAATCCTTCTGGTCTGGCAGCCTTTCCAATTTTCAGCAGTTATAGTGCTAGTGTGACCTCTTGCTTAGTTGGTTCATTTGATGATTATATTTAGTGACTTCTTTGCTTCTTTTGTTCATTTTCGTTGCTAATGTCCCTGTCTGTCTGGTTTTGTCAGCCAGATATTTTTTGATATTTTTTTTCTATACACAGGTAAAGGATCCCGTTATACGCTTATTGAGGCATACTGGGAATATGGTGTTAGGCCCATATTTTCTTGACCATCAGCACACTAGGGGTGATGTGATCAGCATCACGCTGGCCACTTTTAACCATCCTATAGTTGCTCTGGTACCCAATTCATGAGGCTGGGTCTACCCTGGAGCCGTTTGTGGACTATAAAATCCCAACTCAACTGGGGATTTGTCGTAGATTTTATTGAGATAGGTTGAAGATGTTTAAAGTCCCGTCTGAGCAGAGGTGATAATGGTAAACTATGTGAGAATAAGGGGTAAGAAATAGCTTTTTTTTCACAAGGGGGTGAAAGTGTAAGAGAAAGGGCAGTCTCTGGATTGAGTAATTGCTCAAATCCAGCCTATCTCACGACAATATTTAACTAGACTCACTTTCTCTCCTGGTACATATATATCAGTTACACTTCACTTACATATACACAATTCTGTGACATAATACGTACAGACGTTAACCAAGCTATGGATAACATATAATGGGCAGGGGTTTTGACCAACACGATAACTTACGGTTTTATTATGTTTATTATCTTTAAAAAAAAATCACATCAATATTATCTATCAGAACGTATAGTTTACAGACATAAAAAATGCAAGAAAATTTATTAACCCAATAGGCTCTCCTCTATTGCAAAGGAATCTCAAAGTAGATCCTGACAGAGGTAATTAACCCAAAAGATTACAGTTAATAATAGTATATATAGGGATAGACGATAAAGTAAAAGAACCAAGTCTCTAGTTAATCTATCCTGAAACAAAGAAGACAAGAAAATGATATAACAGTATTTGCGAACCCGAAAAGACTGAAGTGAGTATAATGATTATACAAAATATGAAATATTCATTTCTCTTTCTTACAGTCTGTCAGTCTGTGGCCACAAGCAATCAGCAATCACACTTACCTACTACTCTTTAACACATCTGTGTATTTTTGACATATTTCAGGGTGGTGCTATCCAAGGGACCCCAGTTCCTCCAAGAATGATTAATTTTTCCTAATGGGGAACGTCCGCTTAAATAATGCTAATATTATGTGTCAAAAAGTTCACGTCAGGTAGTGCAGGTAAATATATATTGCGATCAAAATGTTCACCATGGGCAGCACACAGATGTCCGATATTTAAGGAAAATGTCTGGTAGGTACACTGTTAGAAAACCAATAAGGATAAGCAAAGGATCTCCTATCTGTTTTTTTTATCTCTCACTCTGGTGTTGGGTGCCGGTTATGGACCCAAGTATTCCTTTTTCTGGATAAATCCACTTGAGAAAAGAAAAAAAAAACTACGATAGTCAATATTCTGGAAACAATGTTTATATATACAAGGGGCTTGACATAAGTCTTGGGCCTGTCCATGAAGGACATGTCACAGAGAGCTGAAATTTTGTATAGTGTTTATTCCTTTTCAATATAGCCACCGTCTGAATTGACACACTTCTGCCATCTCTGCTTGACCTTGAAAAGACCTTGGGAGTAAAACACCCTATTTTTCAAACTAAACCAGTCATCACATGCCAGTGTAACTTCTTCATCGCTGTCAAAATGATTTCCTTTTAGCTGTTTTTTAAGATTTGGGAATAGAAAAAAGTCTGATGGAGCCAAATCTGGAGAATATGGTGGGTGTGGAAGAATTTCAATATTCAAATCGTTGGCTGCTAGCTGCACAAGCCGTGCTTTGTGAGAGGGCGCATTGTGTTGAAGCAAAGGAAGATTTTGAGTACGTGTTATCCCTCGTATCCTGGTTACAACATTTCTTAGTTTGGTGAGAAGATCTGCATAGTACTGTCCATTAACTGTGTTGCCACGAGGCAGATAATCATTCAACAGGACACCTTTGGCGTCCCAAAAAAACAGCATCACTTTTCTGCAAATTTCTGCGCTCTCGGCTTGACAGGTGTTGGAGAGCCCGGGGTTTTCCATTGCATGCTGGCAATTTAGGATTCGGGGTCATAATGGTGTACCCAAGTCTCATCTACTGTCACCATGGTCTCCAAAAAGTTTTTTGACTGACACTTTTTGAGCAACTGTTGACAGCAATTTATCCTCGTTTGCTTCTGTTCACGTGTCAACAGTCGCGGAACCCAGCGTGCACACACTTTTCTCATGTTCAGTCTTTTGTGTAAAATTCTATAAACTGTTCTTTCATTCAGTTTTACTCTACTAGCTATCTCCACAATTGTCATTTTTCGATCCTGGTCAATGATTTTCTTCACTCTTGTTGCATTTTCATCATTGCACTCTGAGGCTGGTCTATCAGATCTTGGCAGATCAGCAACATTTGAGCGTGCCGCACTGAAATTGTTGACACCAGTTTTTTTTACCGAAGTATATGAAGAACAAGAATCATGAAACACTGGTTCCATCTCCCTGTGTATTTCTGTAGGTGTTTTTCCCTGAAACATCAGAAATTTTATCACAGCTCTGGCCTCCTTCTTTTCCATTGTTTTGTCAAATCTTTGGAGTTGCAGATCCGGTCAATAGGGTACATTGTGCCGTGCACCGTAGTGGGAAAACCCATTGAAGAAACAAACGCGTACTTAACACATTCAGTGCAAATATGATGAACTTTAAATGTGCCAAGTTTCATCTTCCTCCTGTGACTCCTTCATGGTCAGGCCCAAGACTTATGTCAAGCCCCTTGTATAGATATTTGGCCACCACAGGCGGATCAGATTTGCTGTGAACAATCTGGGTACTTTCTTGTTGAGTTCTGATGTTTTATTCTTTAAATGTTTATATGTAGGGACTCTCTCTGTAAGAAGACAAGAGAACCGCACAGGTCCAAATTTAAGACCCAATAATATTTTAAGAATGTTTTCTGGAGCTATTCAGACCGCTAGATCACAGGGTTGATCGCCTAGATGTAGAAAAAACAAACATTTTAACAATGATATCATTATTATATTCTACATTCGTTAGGTAAGACCTCTAGATCACTCCGGTATTAAATTATATTTAAAACCCACAAAACTCTAGTAATTCGCAAAATTACGCATGATGAATAAAAGTATATTTATCTCTAATTATCAGTCGCCTAGCGTATATTAATTAATTTAAAGCGTCTCTTACTGGGGGAATAGCAAGAAATTAAATTTACTTATTACAGCTGGAACTATTTAATATGCTTATTTAATAAACACAGAAATCCCAGTGAAAACATTAACACGTTAAGGCACTCAAAATTCTAATATATATATGATTACCGCCACATAAGGAAAATGACACTCTCCGTGAATCTCAGAAATTCTTTCTGTATAAAACTCCAAGATTCGCGCTAGCAGATATCACCAATTCCTGGGGCAGACTGATGATGAATTTTATAAAACTGCGCAAATATACTGAATCGGCCCATGTCCCCATGACTGGCAAACGCACCTGCGAATTCTTCGTCCATTCTATTATCAGGTGTTAAACAGAGGGTGCTGATCTCGGCTCTTGACATTGTAACCTGATCTCCGGTGGTCTGCCTCTCTGTGGGAATGTCAGTAAGAGATACCGCAGCGAGAGAAGACAACAAAAGGGCGAATGTCCAGATAACTTATGGCATACCAAACCAGCAATCGTGGGAATGACTCGAGTTGTTTAGTTGTAAGAGAGAAAAGGGGGACTGAGGGATTAAAGAAAGAGAGGCCCGATTTTCATACGTCACTGGATTGAACCATGGACCACTGAGCTTGGAAGCCAGTGCACTAACCACTGCTCTACTGTGGCTTTTTTACACAAGGCATGAGAATATTTTGCTTTTCCATTGGCCTTATGAATTCTGTACACATTTTTCTAGACATCACTAAAATTCAGCAGTCAGATTAAATCCATAATGTCAAGAAGATAACATGGATATATTGGAAATGAAACAGTAATGCCTTTATCTAACACTACAATATTTATTTAATGTTTCTAATGCTCATTACTTTTGTGGGTTCTAAATTTATAGACTTGTCTTTCTTTCACTTGCAGAATGGTTATAGCTCTTGCTCATCAAGGGAAAGGGTCCTGGTTTGAAACTAAGTCGCTTCATGTTCTAGTGTACCCACCTGTAAAAATGGGTGCCTGATTCCGCTCTTGAGTTAGGCAAAGGTAATGAGGAAGGGAACTTGTCACCCCACCTCATAAATCTGAGACCTAGTATAGGCGAAGGCTCTGTTGCTTCATTCCCCTATGGCAGTATCTGCTGCGGGACGACCTTTACCTTCTAATCTTCTTCCTTCTTGTGATTGTGGTTGTAAAGTGATTGTAGGAAATTCTCACATGTTCCAAATACTGAATGAAATAATCTTGTCCTGGAATCTTAATCATCATGTGCCATTCTTCCTGATGTTCCAGCGTGGAATGATTGCGCCTTTATAAGCTGGTCTCATTGAAAACTGACCAGGTGTTGAACTATTGTTTAATGTACTTTGTAATGAGTAACAGTTTGTTCACATGTTGGTGCCATTAATTATATATATATGACTAAAGATCTTCAGATGTAGATGGTAGCTGACTGGGAAATTACCTATAAGTGCCAGTTGTCAATAGTAAGCTGAAAAAAATCTGCTATATCTTATCTATATCGAAAGAGCTAGTTTATTTCTCTTATGTTAAAATTGTCAGATATTTCTAAACAAAATGATGACGTTTCTAGAATTGTCATTTCAGCTCTTCTAATAGCTGAAAGTATCAGATTTACATGTTTATGCTGAAAGTGTCAAGCTTACCTTTCTTAGATTCAGAAAGTTCTAGTGTACTTGTTAAATATTAAAGTGCCATATTTAACTCTCACAGCTGCTAAAAAAAAAAAAAAAAACCCATCATTGTCAAGTACTTCAAGTGTAAGTTAAACCTTGCCATGATATACCTGTTAAGTGCTGTACCTGTTAAGTGCTGTAGTACACCAGAAAAGCAAGGTGTAAATGTATGCCTATATGTACAATATACATTGTAAACATTTAGTTTTTCATTTAAAAAAACCGGTTTGATCTTTGGACTCACAAGATATAAATATTTAAAGTTTTTCATGTAATTAGCAAAAAAGCAAGAGGAGCTTTCATTGCATTAGGAAATATATGATCAAGAGAAATCGGATCCAACACGAAAATAAGAATCTTCAACTCAAATGTGAAGTCAGTCCTATTGTATGGCTCTGAGACATGGAGAACAACAAAGACAACAACCAAAAAGCTACAGACTTTCATAAATGGGTACTTGCGTAGAATAGAAGGATTAAAATGGTATGACAAGGTTACCAACGTGGAACTGATGACAAGAACTAGACAAGTGCCAGTGGAACAAGAGATGAGAAGAAGACGATGGCGATGGATAGGACACACGCTGAGGAAACCTGTTGATAGCATTACAAGGCAGTCCTTGTTCTGGAACCCCCAGGGCAAGAGAGGCAGAGGTAGACCAAGAAGCACATAGAGAAGAGAGCTGGAAACAGAGGTGAAAATGATAAGGAGAACGTGGAAAGAACTTGAGATGATGGCACGTGACAGGAGGACTTGGCATGTGTTTGTTGAAGGCCTATGCTCCTTTGGGAGTGGAGGGTTATGAATGAATGAATGTAATTAGCAAGTCACTGTAGGCAGTTTGCAGAATAAAAAAAAAACAAAAGGTCTTGAACATTAGTTATAAACCACAGATAGCCTGGTTTTTTTTTTTTTAAATTTTACAAGATAATAAATGTGTTGAAAAGCATTAGTTATAAACTTAAAATATCATTATTTCTGAAGCCTACATCTCTCTCTTTATCATGACATTGGTGGTCTGTCTCAGGCTTCTCTCATCGCTATAATGGATGGGTGTGAAAAAAAATCGAAAAAAGGGGATTCGTCTTACGAGGACAAAAGACAAAGAAAATAGCCAACATTATGGCCACAAGGCCTTCGTCAGGGAAAGGAAAGAAAGTGAATGCTAGATAGGACACATAAGAACCTAAATAAATATAAAAATTAAACCTAGGTACTCTCATCGCTATACAGGTTCTCCCTCGAGGGGGTTGGTGAAGGCCATAACTGGAGGTAGTCTGCTTCTCTTATAGAGGATATTCACTGTTTTCTTTTGTTCCCTTATCTGGACACATTTGATTGTCCAGTGTTTAACTTACTGTATTGATTGATATTTATATCAGTAGTGGTCAGTTCTGTGAAAATTATCTCTTGGCCTGTTCTTGGGAAGAAGTAGGACACATCTGTTTCATCTGACTCTGCATATCGTTTTTTTTATTAAACTTTTTAATTATCGCACTAATTTGTTTATATATATTGCCCTGTCTTCAATTAGCTGTTTGTTTCTGCCTTCTTTGCCAGGTGTATTGGCTGTCTCGATCCCTAGTGGCGGTGAGCATTGTAATCTCATTTTGTTGAGCAAATAATTCTTTCGGCAACATAAAATCTGACCTTTTTAAGTTACACGAAAAATAAAAAGACAAAAAAATCACTTTCACGATAGCTGATGTGCTGTTTATACATAGGGCTGGCAACTTCATCATGCAAAACAGGTTGAAACAGAAACCACTGCTGCAAACTTCGGTTTAGGTTTCCTCAAAGAGGCCATCTGCAATGGTTGCTTCTTGCTCAATAAGAAGAGAAAAAGATGATGACTGTTCTGAGCTATCATTGGCATGATGTAATATGCTCCTTTTGCACACAACACTGGACAAAGCTGTGTTTGAACTTGTATGTTTGGTAAATTTGATGACTTGACAAAGCTGTGTTTGAACCTGTATGTTTTGTAAATTTGATGACTTGACAAAACTGTTTGACATCTTTGATGACTTGACAAAGCTGTGTTTGAACCTGTATGTTTGGTAAATTTGATGACTTGACAAAGCTGTGTTTGAACCTGTATGTTTGGTAAATTTGATGACTTGACAAAACTGTTTGACAACATCTTTGATGACTTGACAAAGCTGTGTTTGAACCTGTATGTTTGGTAAATTTGATGACTTGACAAAACTGTTTGACAACATCTTTGATGACTTGACAAAGCTGTGTTTGAACCTGTATGTTTGGTAAATTTGATGACTTGACAAAACTGTTTGACAACATCTTTGATGACTTGACAAAGCTGTGTTTCAACCTGTATGTTTGGTAAATTTGATGACTTGACAAAACTGTTTGACAACATGTATGTTTCGTATCTTTAATGACTGGACAAAGCTGTGTTGGAGTTTGTATCTTTGGTAAATTTAATGACTTGATGAAAATGTGTTTGACATTGTATGTGTTTGATATCTTTCATGACTGGGCAAAGCTGTTTTGTAACCTGTATGTTTGGTAAATTTGATGACGTGACAAAACTGTTTGACAACATCTTTGTCTGGTATCTTTGATGATATTACAAAGCTGCGTTGGAGTTGTATGTTTGGCAAATTTGATGACTGAACAAAACTGCATTTGACATATGTTTGGCAAATTTGATGACTGAACAAAAGTTATGCTTGAAAACGTGTTGTTTGATATAATTGAAGCTTTTTTGAGCTAGTAATTGTATTCCTGGCAAATTCTGTGTATGCAATTGAACATATGTTAATGGATATAATTCTGTAATTTAATGGCATGTTGCAATGTTAAAATGTATCTATGCTTGTGAGCACATGCTTGTGCAGTTGTGTACTGCAGTTTTGAGTTATTGTTCTCTCTCAAGACATATATTGTACACTTCAGTGATAATTGGCTTGTCAAGATTGACATGGTCTTACACAAGAATCTCTTTATGCTTTTCATTTCACCCTCGTCCATGACCTCATCTATTGTTTGTGTCATAACCACACGGGTCTTTTGAGATATTTAATGCTTGATCATTCATAATAGATGAACACAGACAGAAGTGTATGGAATTCATTATAGCATGGTCATATGGAATAAAGGAACACACAGAAATACAGTGGATACATGCTTACAGATCATTTACAGTAAAAATACATTTAGTTCAGACTAGTGGCAACCACTGTTCAAGTCCCACATTGTCCAGATTGTATTATTTGTTATTTATTAAATTATAATAGAAATAACATGGTCAGTACTTTGTTAGCCAGTCTTCATTATGCTGGATCTGTTGTTGGTCTACCAGTTTTCAATGTTGTTATACTTCAGTGATAGTAATGATCATTTTTAAAATTCTGAAGTTATGCCTTGTTGATATAGAGAAATTAAACATGAGTTATAGTAGTTGTGAATTTACATTGGAATTGCAAATTTTAAAAAGCCTTTGACAGTTGACATAAAATCACTTTAGAAACTTATGTGGCATGACATAGCCCACTGTTAAGCTCATTAACCTGATGAGGAAATGAGACATGAGGCAGCATTGTAATACCTTTAGCCTCTTTCTGCCTCAGACCACTTGTCCGATATACTGGTCGGAATTCTCTGTTGCCAGGGCCATATGATTCAATAAAAGGGATGTCATTTAATTTGTGTTTCTACTTGCTATAACACTAATAAAAAGTTTCTAAGCAAAAGTCCGCCAACAGTAATTCCCCCCAAAAAAGGAATCTCATCTTCAAAAACTCCACAGTCCCAACAAATTTGAAAATGGAATTTGGAAGAAAACTGCATGATGAGAACCTTTAAGTGAGAAGATACAACTGTTCTGAAAATGACTTCGTTTAAGTCATGTATTCACATTGTTTATTTTCATATAGCTCCTCTCCAAAAATATATGACAATCATCATGAGGTGTTTTTGATGAAGAGTGAGTGATAATTTCAGGAAGGAAGTCTATTTGTAAGAAATTCATAAATTTTTGTTCCTTATAGTCAATAAAACGTCATTAAAGGTCTTCATTGTACAACATGAGGTATTATAAAACAGCATATCCTTCTGAGTATAAAAAGTTAGAGTTGCCTGGCATTTTCTTTTACAATGATAATCAGTCTTGTCACTTTACTACTGCTGCTAGGAATGTTTGAAAAATCAACTTTTATATAAACACTTTTCTCCTAAGGATTAGCTTATTTGTAGCATTGGCTCATTTTTCAAGTTCCTATAATGATTTGTCTCAGACGCAGAAGCGATACTTTGGAAGAATCCTCAAAAATCCTGTTTTATGCACAAAACTTTAGTTTATGGCTAAATATTGTACTCACTTGATGGTAGGAAATACAAAAGCTCAATTCCAATCTAAGTTCTTCATCTTTTTCCTGACTTACCTACGACTTTACATGGTTTGGTTGTTGGACTTTGATAAAGCTTAGTCGTAGGTTATCTCTAGTTTAGATTTTGCAAGGCTGCTGTGATAATGGGTAGGCATCCCTTTTAGTTTAACTGTTGATTTTCAGAGGAATGATGAGCAGAGGTCCTTCTATCTTGGGTGACATCTTGGCAACTGTCTTTAGCAAGGCACTAAGTTCCTATAGTTTTATTTAGCAACTAACTCATGTCATACTATTTCCTTTTATTTGTTTACTGATCACTAGGAAACATGAACATCATTTCCGCTATTAATTCCCTTTCTGGCCTACTACATCGAGATTAATCTCATGATGTCATTACGAAAAGACCTGCTAATAATAATATTAATAGTATTAATACATATACCAACTACAACAGAAAACATATAAAGACATATGCCTCCATAGGCAACTTACAGAAGCCTGCAACAAAAGAACTAGAGTGCAGCAAGGATGCCTCTTGTCAATATTTCTCTTCCTGCTAGCTATAGATTGGAGTATGAAAACAACATCAGACACCAGAAAAAGAATATCGATGGACTCTGACAAAACAGCCAGATGGTCTCAATTTTTGCCAGTGACCTCATTCTTTTATCCCATAGCTGAAACTGGGTGCAGGACATAATGAGAACACTGGATTAGAAGTCAAAGAAAATCCACATAGAAAATACGAAGTTCATGAGAATAAATGTGGCATATTATAGCCAGTTTGCACTTAGAGAAATGCCCTAGAAGATGTGGACTCAGATGTATATCTTATCGGCAAGCTAACTTAATTTGAAGAACAGAAGTTGACTTTAGAATAAGAGCACAGAAGGAAGGAAGTTCTTCCATTTCATTGGGTCATATATAGTAAGCAGAAGATAATAAGTCCAGAACAAATATAAGAATTTTAAACACTTTGATTCTGTACCTATTATTCACACTGTGCTAGAATTTTTCATTTTGTTTTTGCCTTTTAAGAATTCAAAACAGTAGAGTGCACCATCTTTTAGTGTAAAACATCAAGATAATCCATGTATGAAGTAATATAGCATTGAATATGGCCACAATTATTGCATTTAGGAAATTCACACCATTTTTACTGTGATCACTCATGCACATCACAAATATATACAATGTTGCGTTACATAATGTTCAGACAAATAAACTAGAATGTCACATAAAAACTTGTGACAGTTGTTTGAAATTTTAACATTAACTTCATCTTCCATTTGTGACAAGTCATTAGGTTTAATTGTAGGTCTAGATCTGTTGCCTTGGATCAGCCAGGTTAGGGCCTGGTTGATGGCCTGTACTCCAGCAGACTAAAGAGTAAAGATGATGATAGTTGCTAATGTCATTATACCATTCCTTTTTTTGTTGTTGTGAGAAGCTATTAACCTGAGCTGCAAATCAGATGAATATTATCTTCAGGCCATATAATGCCTGGATGCACATGCAGTAGATACAGAAACTCTCCATTCAACTTAGTCAAGGATGACTGCACAAATTTACTAAGACAAGTAAATTATCTTGGACGCAGAAGACAGACGTTTCTAAGTGTCAATAGTATCTTTCTTATCCTGGGTAAGATACTCAGAGATAGTTGCGCTGGAATCCCCAGGATAAGAGAGGTAGAGGAAGACCAAAGGTCACATGGAGAAGAGAACTGCAGACAGACATGAAGCAGACGTGGAAAGACCTTGAGCTGATGGCACGTGACAGGAAGACTTGGCATAAGTTTGTTGAAGGCCTCTGCTCCTTGGGGAGCTGAAAGGTGATGAATAGTGTCTTTCTGTTTACAAATACTTGTCTTTTGGTCTTCTTGTGTGTGAGAACTTAATCACACACAATAATACCTAAATTCAGAAAGAATTAGTGCGTGCTAGATTGGATATAGATTCATTATATATTCTTTACAACAAAAAACACCTGAAAGAACATACCTCAGGTTCTTAGGATCATTGTAGATGAATGGCTCATGACTTTATCCAGGTAGACAGATACAGCAACAGTTACAGTTCCTCTTTTTATGACTTCGCTGGTTAAAAAAGTCAGCCATGCATTTTTAGATTGATCTTGCACTTACATGGCATTTCTACTCCGTTTATTTGCTTTCATGTTTCTGTTGTCCATTTTTGTTGTTAAGCATCATGGGCTAAAGCAGTTTTCCATCTTGTTTGAAGTGTATTGGTTTAGTCAGTGTCACACAATATTTCTTCAGAACTTCTTTAACCCTCCTGGAGCCAGATCTTCTGCTGTTTTACTCATGCCATTATTCAAATGTTCTAATTGTTTCTGTGCCATCTTATCTGATCTCTGGGATTTACTTCCATACAAGTTGATGTCTTTACCAATGCACAGTCAGTAATTGCAGCGTTGAAAAACTAAAATAATACAGACCTGGATGACCTCAGAATAGTGCTCCACAAACTATGTCAACGATTCAAAAGTGTTGTGATCCAATGGATCCCATCTCATTGTAACATCACCAGCAATGAAAAGGCTGACAGAATGGCAAAGGAAGGTGGAAATCTACCTCAGCCTGATGCAAGCATAACTTTTGAAGAGGCAAAGAGTTTTATCAGATACAGAAACAAATGGGATGTAGAGCACCCAGGTCACACACAAAATGATGCATACTGCCAGCTCAACAGAAGAGAACAAGTGGTAATCTTCAGACTCCGCACTGGCCACAACAGATTGAGATACCATCTGTTCAACAAGCTAAAGATAGGAACTACCACGTTCAGTGTAACTGTGGCACTGATAAAATGACTGCTGAACATCTGCTTCAAAGTTGCCCAACATACTCGGAACAGAGAAAGTGCATATGGCCGACACCAGTATCATTTGTGGAAAAGCTCTACAGAAATTCAAATAGCCTCATACTGACTACTACTTTCTTTGAAAACATTCAAGTGGACGTCTGAGAGTGTATGAAGAAGAAGAAGAAGACTTCTGTAAAACAGTGAATTGTTTTGTGTAACTCCTCCACACAGCATTGTTATCATGAAAATTGTATTTATTGTTCCTTTGTCTGGTTTGGCTCCAAACTGTATTGTATATCCTGTTGTCTGTCTTTATTCTCTCTCCTGCAGTTGTCTGTAATATTTTTACTATGTGGCCAGTGATGCTTGTTGTTGTTCTGTGTTGGCTGTTATTTTGGTTTGGCAACTAAGCAATTGGTACATTAAAAAAAAAGAAGTTTTGTTTTAGTGAGCCATGCCCCATTCAGCCTAGACACAATATCTTTCAGTTATATTAGAGCACATGTCCAAACATAAAAGACTTTGTAGTCTAGTAATAGTGTCCATTCATGCATTATCCAGAAAAATTATGATTCTTGAAGATTCTGTAATATTCCTGTTTGGTTTTATGTTTTCACCTTTCATCTAGTAATACTTACACTTTCGTAAATGGGTGGTACCATAAAATAGAAGATGACGCTGAAGGTGGATAGGGTACACACTGAGGAAGGATGTTGTTAGCGTTACAAGGTCTTATTCTGGAATCCCCAGAATCTCTGTGGTAAGAAAGGTAGAGGGAAACTAAAGAACACATGGAGAAGAGAACTGGAGACAGACATGGAAAGAACTTTAGCTGATGGTGCAGAACAGGAAGATTCGGCAATAAGTTTCTTAAAGGCCTATGCTCCCTGTGGAGCCGAAGGGTGATGTTGATGAACACCTGTGATCTTATTGTTCCTGGTAGCCTTTTCTCTTGTCATAAAAGTCTGGTTCCCACTTTATCATTTCTGAAACATTCTTTCCTTGTGTAGCTGTTTTGTTCCTACTGTTGAGATCTCGGTTCACTTCATTTATTCATTCATTCAAGAATTGAGAGTTTCAGCTTGGTAAAGACTTGAATAAAGAGCACAAGTCATGTTGTAGCTCCTACAGTTACTGACATAAAGAGTCGGAAATGAGGTAATGCCACTCTTTTCAACATATCAGTGTTTGAAATATTGAGCCAGAAAGCTTTAAGGGAGGGGTTACAGTAAAATGCTATTTCAATAAATAATAGCAGGATTTCAGTTCAGACGCACAGGTTGAAGATATAACAAGGATAGTTGTGTGTAAAACAAGAGTTTGGTGGTAATATGTTGTTGGTTGTCATGGAAATGGTGGTCATATTGGATTTTAATCACCATCATTGTCCTTCAGCTGCCAAAGAAGCACAGGCCCACAACCATATTGGCTGAAGTTTTTTTAGCTTGATATTTCTGCTGACTCCATGCCCAACTTTCCATAGTCATCTTTTACAGCATGCTTGGTAGGTTACTGTTCCAGGCCCCATGACTTTTATTTGAATGTTGTATTTAAATTCATTAAGGCTTTAAACAAATATTATAGTTATAACACCAGATTTTAAAAGGAACCTGATCATGATATTTTAAAAATAACTTTCAAATCAGATTTTAGTAGATCCAGAGTTATATGGCTCTGAATTTAGTGCCTAAAAATTGTAACATTTGGCAAAATTTCAGATTAGTTTATGTAATGTTTGTAGTGCCAGAATATAGCTACAACAGGGGATGGCAACCAATAGACCGCATAAGACAGGAATGTTTTCTTTAAAGTGAAGTTAAAATTGGGGAAAATTTTATTTAGTGTGAATTTTCTACAGCTTTGTCGAAGAAATTGCAGACAACAGATCATTTTACAGAGATAAAAGTCACATAAAGGCCTCCTAATTTCAATTACTCTGAAAACAGGCATGACTTTATCAAAGTAGACTTCAGAGAGCTGATTGTTTCTAAAGTAGATCTCCACAGCTACTTGGTTGCCTACGGCATGGCTGGAATATTAACTGAATCCAATGAGAAAGTGTTTTTTTCTCACTGTTTAGTGCGTTTATTTGGCTCTTAGGCTGACTTGGATAGGCCAAACTGCTTGCTCTAAGATCTGTCAGTGTGGAGGCAGGCTTGTTGTTTCCACGTTAGCAGTGTTCACATCATCATTTTCTTTTTCGCTCCTTTAAAACATGCAAACATCACTACAGCAGACGCTTGCTCGCGGAGCCTGTACCAAGAATTAACATTCTGTTACAGCGGTGTTTTCTGTAGCAGTGTGTATTATATGATTGGGTGCTAGTCTTGTAAGACACGTCTGATGAAGCAGTAATCCTAAACTTTCTTTGTCTCATCTGAGACTCCTCGGGAGATACAATGTTCAAATTCTTTGAGGTTATAGTGATTTGGATTTCACTTTGATGACAGCAGTGAGTCATTTATATGCACTTAATTCAACGTGTGAAAAATGCTACATAAAGATAAGCACATACAAGACAGAAATTATGAAGAACAGCAGGTGCACTTAACATACATATCAACCATGTTAAACTCAACATGTTCCAGAGTTAAAATTTCTAGGAAGTATTTTAACAGAAAATGTAAAACGGGTAGAAATTAAAACAAGATGTCAAAAAGCCAGTGCAGTGGCTGTCACCACTATTCAAACATCCGAATGTCAGTATGGAAACTAAATAACAATTGATAAATAGTATATTCTTGCTTTGATAAAGTCATTGCATGAAGGGAACAGTCCAATATGCTGGAAGCACATCATAGCCCTTTGACGTACTCAGCGGCGTTAACCAAGGCTGCGTCCTGTCTCATACCCTCTTCGGGATCTTCTTTGCCTTGCTTTTGAAATTTCTTCTGCGTTCGTCCTGAAAAGGATGTTGGTTACGTTGTGTCACCGTTTACAGCGAAGCTGCAATATTTGCGCCTTTTGGCCCGCCACATCCGTTTTCGGCATGGCATTTTTGGGACCGGGTTTGCCTTCCATCTTCGATCCCTACTCTCTCGGCCAGACTGCATTGATGCAGCCTGTTTCCAGGACCACCACTTGGATGTGGAGTAGGTTCTTGGTCAGCTCTGGTTAGCTGACCCTGACGCAAGCAGTCAAGCTATGAGTCGCTGACTGCATTCATCTCTCTTGCTGCGTATTTGGTCCAGCTCTTGAAATACGCATTTCGAGAAGCATCTCAAGGAATATGCCTTCACACTGGGTCAGTGGCTGACTGTTTAACCTTGCAGGTCTGAAGGCAAAAACAAAATTCAGGAGGGTCATTGTAAGAGACTTGTTATTCGCTGATGACGCTGCAATCGTCACTCACACCAGGAGCTTCAGAGCTTGATGAATCGTTTCACCCAAGCATGCAAGAAATTTGGCCACACAATAAGTCTTAAAAAAAAACAAATGTGCTGGGTCAGGATGTGGACATTGCACCAATTATCACTATTGATAACTATGAATTGGCAGTGGCGTACCACTTCACATACCTGGGGTCTACAATAAATGACAGGATTATACAATTTTTTCTAAACAACAACATCTCTGTGATCTATTTTATTTTATTTATTTTTTGTTTGTTTGTTGAGTCTGTTATTTTCTTTCATGTGACAAAACTGACTTTGTGTGACACCAAAAAGCAGTTTTCTTACTGCCATTGACTTATGGAGTTGATGAAAATGATGCTTTTCATTTTCATGTGATGTTGTTTATGTTTCTGCTATTCTGGTCTTTATTGCTGAGTTGACATTCTTACCAACACATGGTAAGGGTTCAGATGGGAACACTGATGGAGTTATCCGTGTGCAATGAAGATAGTCAATAAAACCAGACCAAACCAACACATGGGAGTGATGAAGAGAATATTATGATGCCATATACTTAGAATATTACTGTACTTTATGCATATGAGACTAGGGCAATTAATAAATAGACTGAAAAGAAAAACGGAGGCAGCATAAATGTGGTTCCTGAGAAGGGTGCAGTGGAAACCTTGGACTATTAGAAAATCATATTAGAAACTGAAGAAAGTCATCAGTTCAATAAGCACATAAAGAAAAGATAGACAAAGTCATTGCAAGAGACAAATTGAAAAATCTGGTAACAGGAAGTAAATTCAACTCAAAAAAGAAGATGGAGAAAGAAATACTCGACAAACGGACCACGTGACACGTCACGGTAAGAAATTTAAGACATCAAGACACCAGAGACTAGGAAAGGGACAGACATGATAACCAATGCTTTTTCAGTAACATCATCCATATGATATTGTGTGTGTGCCCAGGCATTTAAATATGTAGATTTGTTTAAGAAATATACAGTTTACCATGATGTTTTGTTCCGGATAATTGTTTCTATTAAATGACTTATTATTTATGTCTCAGTGCTATAGATCAAGACCTTTATTTTTACTTGCTATTGCTATTAGCAGCCAAAGCAAAAGTCTTTAGAATTTCCATAAAAATGAAAACTGATTGGGGGGAGGAAATAGGGCATTACATGTACAGTGGAATTTGATTTTGAAAAGCATTGGACAGTTCAATATGGAATATTTAGTCTCACTGCTATATAAATAGTAATGTCAAGGGGGAAAAGTTTAGAAAAAATATGATGGGCATAGTGTGACAACAAAAACAGAATGAGAAAAACTGAAGGCCAGAATACAAGCTGATAGTTGAACACAATTTTTGTCACAATTTCAGGCTAAATAATCACTGATAAACAGTTTATGCCAACAGAACTATGAGTAGCAGACTAACTAGTTGTGAAATTATAAAACTACGAAGAACATTCACGGATACATTAATTATATTAAAAAGAGTAAACTGAGATGCAGTATATCACATTTTAAAAAGCTCAGTTGATAATAACATCATCATTCCAAACAGTGCCAGGTGGCTTGAATATGATGCGAGAGTAGATTAGTAGAATCTTAGACAACCCCCTGAACACACACGCACTAAAGATACAAGATATTGTCAGACCAAGATAATGATAATGAAAGGCAACAATAGAAACTGATTTCAGAACATATGAAATTAACAGTTAGGAAAGAAATAGTCAAGAAAACAAAGACATGAATCAGAATAAAACTTGTATTTGCAGGAAAATAATTATAATGTTCAAAATGCTGAAGATCAAATATCCAGAGCAACAACCTGCTTTGATTTCAGCCACAGAAAAGCTCTTTATTATTAGCAAGTTGCAAATTATATACGTGATGAGGTCAACTGGTAAACATAATTACTGTTATCCAGTTCTCCATTTATTCACATTAACAAAAAATATGCAACAATTTCTTGCACACAGCAGTTTAGCAAACATCAATAAATGAAGATGTGAAACAGAAAAGGTTAGAACCACGTTTAATTTGGTCTTATACAAATTTGTACATATCAAGAAAGTTCTTACTGACAGATAATGCAACAAGTATATACAGAAAAAGTACATATATAGCTATAATATTATGTATATACGTAACTATTATAATATGTACATATATAACGATAATAACATGTACAAACGTAACTATAATACATCGTATAATATGAATATAATGAGAGCTTCCAAGTTGGGAAATGCAGAAATCAAAAGTAAATATTTTCACTTAGGAGTCCTTACTTTGTGATCTCATTGTTACTTCATTGTTACTTCGCTTTACACCAAGGTCACCTGAAACAAACGTGGCAGTTTCTTCGTGCATGATTGGTGCTCTTGAAATATAAATTTGACATTTACCTTTATTTTAAATCTGTATGGTGGTCTTATTGCAGACTAACTGTGACAGCTCATTCAAATATAAGTGTGGCTTCAACCTTTATTTTATATCCAGACTCGCATTCAAATTTGAATATAGCTGCTTTCTTGTTTTTTCTGTCTTTTATCTTATTGATGGTTTCTGTTGTTATCCATGCTTTTTGTTGTCGTTCCCTTTTCCCCAGTATTTCTTCACATGTCTCATTCCATACAGTTTTGATTTGCTGCCAATAGCCTTCTGTATTCCCTACATCTTCCAGCTGTTGGAGCACTTGGAATTTGTTGGATATTGTGACCGCAAATTTGTCTCTTGTTTCTTGATTTCTTAGATGTCCTACATTAAATTGTTGTCTATAACTTTGCATTGTTGCATATCTCTTGAGTTTCATTTTTACTTTGGCTATCAGAAGGTGGTAGTCTGATGCCACATCTGCTCCTCTATGTACCTTTACATCCTGCAATGATGATCTAAACTTCTTGTTTATGCATATATGATCAACCTGATTTTCTGTTTTATGGTCTGGTGAAATCCATGTTGCTTTATGTATTCTCTTAGTGGAAACATGCTTCCTCCTATAGCCAGTTGATTTGAAGCACAGCAATTTGTGAATAGTTCCCCATTTTCATTCATTATTCCTAGCCCCTGTTTTCCCATGACTTCTTCAAAGCCGGTGTTGACTGTACCTATCTTTGCATTCATGTCACCCATCAAAATTGATTTAAACACAAGCAAAACCAGAAGTTCCAAAGCCAAGGCTCAAGAAGTGTACACAGAAGCAAACAAAGAAGTAAAAAGAAGTATCAAAAGAGACAAGAGGAAGTATATTGAGGAGTTGGCAAGAGAGGCAGAAGATGCTGCAGCCAAAGGAAATATGAGAGAACTGTATAACAGCACAAAGAAGCTAACAAGGAAATACAAGCAAACAAGTTGCCTCATAAAAGACATGAATGGAAAACTGCTCAGCAATGTACAAGAGCAAATGAAGAGGTGGACGGAATATTTTGAGGACCTTCTCAATAGACCAGCTCCACAAAACCCCCCCAGACATCCAGCCAGCAGAAGAAGAGCTACAAATTAACTGTGAAAGATCAACGAAGGAAGGAATAAAGAAAGCCATAAAGCTTCTAAGCAATGGAAAAGCGGCTGGACCAGATGGCATTCCAGCAGAGGCCATCAAAGCAGATATCTACACGGCTACAGAGATGTTATATAAAGTACTTGGTAAAGTCTGGGCAAAGGAAGAGATACCAGCAGAATGGAAGGAAGGATAGATTGGGTTATGATAACATCGACAACACACAACAGAAATGGAATCCAGTGGACTCTGACAAAGCAGTTGGATGATCTGGATTTTGTTGATGACTTGGCTCTTCTGTCCCATAGCCGTAATCAGTTGCAGGACAAATTGAAAACACTCGATGAGAGGTCACAGCAATTGGGTCTGAAAATACACAGGAAAAAGACAAAAATAGTGAGAATAAAAGAAGGTAATTATAACAGGTTTGAACTTGAAGAAACACCACTACAAGATGTAGAATCATACACATATCTTGGCAGCAATATAGACGAAGTTGGAGGGACAGACAGTGATATCAAAATAAGAATACAAAAAGCAAGAGGAGCTTTCATTGCATTTGGGAAATATATGGAGATCAAGAGAAATCGGATCCAACACGAAAATAAGAATCTTCAACTCAAATGTGAAGTCAGTACTATTGTATGGCTCTGAAAAATGAAGAACAACAAAGACAACAACCAAAAAAGCTACAGACTTTCATAAATAGGCGCTTGCGTAGAATAGAAGGATTAAAATGGTATGACAAGGTTACCAACGTGGAACTGATGACAAGAACCAGACAAGTGCCAGTGGAACACGAGATGATAAGAAGACGATGGCGATGGATAGGACACACACTGAGGAAACCTGCTGATAGCCTTACAAGGCAGTCATTGTTCTGGAACCCCCAGGACAAGAGAGGCAGAGGTAGACCAAGAAGCACATGGAGAAGAGAGCTGGAAACAGGTGAAAATGATGAGGAGAACGTGGAAAGAACTTGAGATGATGGCACGTGACAGGAGGAATTGGCATGTGTTTGTTGAAGGCCTATGCTCCTTTGGGAGTGGAGGGTTATGATGATGTGATCCGTGTAGTCCTGATGAGACAAAGAAAGAACAAGATTGCAGTACTGCTCCCTCAGGCATGGTGTAAAAGATGACTATAATGTGAGGTTGTGTAAGGTGTGGCAACCTCACCATGTACAACAAACCTCTATAGAAACCATAATCTGCTTTGGTGTAAGCTTCTCCAAGAGCGCAATTTCAATGGTAAGAAATGAAATGATGATGATGTTGGAGGTATTACTATTGCCAGTGAGCCAAAAAAACATGTTTTATGGTCCCAATAAAATAAAATACAACTGAAATATATGATGTCACAAAACCCTTGGATTTTAAAATTCTTCAGCCAGACAATCTTCTACCTTAATACTTCATGGTACATAATCATTATAGAGTTTACTGCACTTCATCAGTGTACTACGCCACTGTACAATTCATTACAGTACATCAGTGCAGGTCCACAGCTTCACTTTATAATTCACTACACTTCATCATTTCGCTACATTACAATACAATCAATATACTACTTTACACAGTGTGGGCCTACTACATCATTGTATAATTCACTATACTTCCTCTGTGTGCTACACTGGTAATGTAACAAACAGAATTTACTTGTGAAAAATAAAAACATGTATAAAAACCTTATGCTCCAGCCTTGAATTTACGGATGCGAGTCATGGGCAATTAATTCAACCCACAAAAGCCACATCCAAACATCAGAAATGAGATATTTAAGGAAGGTACCCAAAGTAATAAGAAGGGACATGGTCCGCAGCCAGACGATATGTCATGGCCTCGAAATCAAGATCCTGCATACCCATGTGGTCCAGTCATAATTACAAATGGTTGGGCATGTCTGCAGAATGGCAGAGGCTCGGCTACTATGGGAAACCAAGAGCCAAGGATCCAAACCTCCAGGACGAACCAGAGTTCGTTGGGAGGACAACATCAGACAATCTCCGAAGGATTGGGAACCAGCGCAAAAGGAAGACAGCTGATAGGATAGCATGGCGCTCTCCCTGGCAAACCTCTACATCCCAGGTTAGAAAAGGAGCGACTAAGTATGTAAGCATTAAAAAACCTGACAAAGTATTGCCAGGAATGAATTTGATTAATTTTATACCAAAATAATGTCCAGTTAGTAGTAAAAGAGCAAAGATATTAATAATAATGACACTGCAAGGAATATTCAACAGGACTGGAGCTGAAATTTAACTAATGTAATATTTCCCCTCGTTTCCATCTTTCGGTAACATAATTAACTATAAAAACAGAACAGAGCTACAATTCTTCGTGAGAAGAATTGAAAAAAAAAAAATTGCATTAGTAGCATACGACGTACCAACTTTTTGTGGAAACATTCAAGGTACAAATAAAATGCTGTAAAAGACTGTTTATATGTTTAGAAACTTTGAAATATCACATATGAAATGTCACATTTGAAATATCACATCATTATAATCAAAACCAGCTTCAAAGGAGGCCATTAGATTTCAAACAGAAATGAGTGGGGTCAGTTGTAGCACGGCTACTTAGTTGATGTTGTTACTAAGTGCCCCACACAGCCTTAACTTAGGCTAAGACCTGTAATTTTACATGTTGGTGCTAATAGGAGCCAAATGCAAAAGTTGTCAACATTGCCATACAAATTAAAAAGGGAGGGAGGGCATTGCATGAATTTGAATGCTTTAAAAATGTTGATTTATTCAAACTAAAGGAACCTGCGCCCCCCCCCCCCCCCCCCCCCGTAATTTACTGGAGTATCTGTGGAGACACCGAAAGAACGGGCCTACTGCCCCATCATGCATGTCGTAAAAGAGACAGTGTCAGCTTTGGATTGTGTAGACAATCTTGAACTTGCGAGGCCCCCATTTAAAATAAATTCCTGTTGTATCGACAAACACACATTTGTGCGTAAAGCCCATAAAAGCACAAGGCATTAGGCAAAAACTTAGGTTGCCTATATGTGACAACTAATATGAGATTATGCAATGGACTGGCATCCTCATCATGTAGACCAGATTGATATAGAAACCACTGCAGCAAGATCACGTGAGTACTTTACTGTAGGCTTCCTGCAAGAGGACAAGCTGTAGTAGTAGCCCTCTATTCCATAATGGACAAAAAGAAAAATGAATGAAAGGGCCTTGAACATTCGTCAAAATAGGAACAGTCACAACATTTCTCGCAATTAAGAAACAAGGAGCGTAAATCTAAACTTACTCAGTAAATCATTAACATTTAGTTTATCACCTTCTTTGGTGTTGCATTAAAGCGCAGATTATTTTTGGTAGTTTCCTACGTAATTATCACGAATAAAAAGACAGTTACCAGCATATATTTTAAATTTGTTACATCTTTCTCCACGTCAGGTTATACCTCACCTTACCCAACCTTTGTCTTTCCCAAAAACATATTTGACAATGAAATATTAAAATGCATGAGTTTGGAATTAAAAAAACAAACACACAGGCAGAAATGTTAGTGTTTAAATTACATATTATACACGCCATAAAGGTAATTATACAGAACACAGTAGAGATTATGCACACCATAAAGGTAATTATACAGAACACAGTAGAGATTATACACAGATATACACGTTTTGTACCTTGAAAATGCCCTTTAATGAATTGAGACAGACTGGGAAAACAAAAAGTCACCGTATGGTTAGATGCATGTAACGTTGGCAGAAACTCTTCGTGCTAAGACAATAAACTTGAATTAACAAGTTACATAGTGGTGCTTTATAGATCAGGGATTCTAAAACATCCAAGCCTCCCTCAAACCTCATAATGTTACGTGCACCGCCTAAACAAATATGAACCTAAATATAAAATTTTATTCAGAAATAAATTGCCAGCGAGAGCAATTGTAATAGTTAAAAAGAAAAAAAAAGGCTCGGGAGGCGCGTTTACTATGTTCTTAAAAATAAATAAATAAACATCTAAATCTAATTTATAAGTGCCGTTTTTTTTAAAATTTGGCGCCTAGTGTTTAAATGCCTCCCGTGACATTGTTTCATGCTGCCCCTGTGCTCGACACATGTTGGGAACCGCTGGTATAGTTGAAGGAAGGTAGAATGTGCTGTGCAGCCATTAGGCGATAGTGGAAACATCCTTCCTTCAACTCATATATATTTTTAAAATGTATTATTTCACCTTTATTTTACTTCAGATTTTTCGTTTGAATATGACAATAGTCATCATTTTTATTTGCATATCACATTAATCATCATGTTCATTTGCGCTCCTTGTGGAGCAGGGGGCCATCACGGTAGCTGGTCCCCTTACAGGAAGTCTGCACCAAACATTCACATGCTGCAGGAGCGGCGGTTTCTGTGGAAATTTGTTTTACGTGATAAGGTTTCAGTCCCATGCACAACCTCATGTTTGTTGCCTTGTACGACATGCCAGAGGATGCTGTGGTCTTAATCTTTCTTTGTCTTTACAGAGACTAACAGTAGAATTAACGGGCATATGACAACAGTGAACGAAACGTGACTAACAGTAGAATTAATGGGCATATGACAACAGTGAACGAAACGTGACTAACGGTATAATTAATGGGCATATGACAACAGTGAACGAAACGTGACTAACGGTATAATTAATGGGCATATGACAACAGTGAACGAAACGTGACTAACAGTAGAATTAATGGGCATATGACAACAGTGAACGAAACGTGACTAACAGTAGAATTAATGGGCATATGACAACAGTGAACGAAACGTGACTAACAGTAGAATTAATGGGCATATGACAACAGTGAACGAAACGTGACTAACAGTAGAATTAATGGGCATATGACAACAGTGAACGAAACGTGACTAACAGTAGAATTAATGGGCATATGACAACAGTGAACGAAACGTGACTAACAGTAGAATTAATGGGCATATGACAAACGTGACTAACAGTAGAATTAATGGGCATATGACAACAGTGAACGAAACGTGACTAACAGTAGAATTAATGGTAGGGTTCCCATTCGTCTCGTTTTTCCCGGGACAGTCCCGTTTTTTGATAAAATGTCCCGGTGTCCCGAATTTATTCCAAATGTCCCGAATTCACCAATACAGAATATAAAACTGTTTTGGGTAACAGCAAGACAAGATGGCTCTCTCTCTCTTGCCTGCAGTCCAGAGAGTTATTGGCATTTTCCCTGCATTGAAGTCATATTTCCTTTCCATTCACAAATGTCCTACCAATCTCAAAAATTTCTTTGAAAATCTACTTTCAATTACACTCCTGCATTTCATTGCCAGCCACTTAAAAACCTTTTCTGATACCATCAAATGTGTTGAAAAGCAAGAGACAACAGTAATTGAAGTGAAGGATGAAGTAAACAAACTGGTGGAAAAATTAAACTACAGGAAGGCAGAAAAGTTTCTTACCACTACTGTGAGAAATCAGTTGCAAGAATTAGAAAAAGAAGGACACATAACAGTTGAAAAGTTTCAAAGCTATGCAGTAAATTTCTATGACACCTGCACTGAATATATTCAGGAGTGGTGTACACCATTTCTTACGCCTCTTCAGTTTATTGATTGGATCAATTTGAAGGGAAAGGAGTCTGTGACTTGGAAGAACATCCAAGAAAGCTACATATTCATGAAGACAGTGTCACCAAATTTTACTGTGAATGTAAGAGGACATATTTGATGAGTTTGCATGTGTAAAAATATATTGTGAAAGCAAATTTGATGTGTGGAGTGAAATGAAGGATCAAAGTGTCAGTGAAAAATGGTGATAGATGTTCGCTTATTTTACAAAGCAGGATATAAATGCTGAGAACCTGAAATGCCTAGTTAGTTTTTGTTTGGCACTGCCAGGATCCAATGCAGCTGTTAAACGTGTTTTTTCATTAATAAATGCGCTTTGGACTGACGAAAAAAACAGACTTAAAATTGAGACAGTGAAAGCTTTATCCGTTATAAAGACCCATTTTAAGGATTTCTCTTGTGCTGAGTTCTATGTCCAAATATCAGAAGACAAAAAAACTTCTTGAACAGGCCCATAAATCTGATAAATATTCTGATGAATCTGAAATATAAACTTGACTATTGTGTATTTTTTAAAGGTGCGATTTTTCTAATTAAGTATGTTTGTAATTTAAAATTCTTTTTTAAAGTGGAAGTTGTGTTAGTTAATGTGTATTTTTATACCAGTATCTTATTTTAAGTGCAACATATAATATATAATAGATTTATTTGTGCTTTACCTTAATTTTTAACATGTCCCGTTTTTTTACAAAATGTCCCAGGTTTTTTAGGTAAAAATTTGGAAATGTCCCGGTTTTTAAACAAAACATTATGGGAACCCTAATTAATGGGCATATGACAACAATGAACGAAACGTGACTAACAGTAGAATTAATGGGCATATGACAACAGTGAACGAAACGTGACTAACAGTAGAATTAATTATTACATAAATTCATTTGATGGAGATGTATTTTTACAATGAGATAGCGAGATGACATACGTGATGAGGCAGGTGAAATGTGGGACATGACAGACGTGATGAGACAGGTAAAAGATGGGAGATGGTAGACATGGGGAAACCAGTGAACTGTGGGAGATGACACATGAAGAGACATGTGACAGATGGAAGATTACATACATAGGGAAGCCTATGAACTGTGGGAGATGACAGACATGAAGAGGCCGGTGAAAGTTGGGAGATGACAGACATGATAATACAGATAACACACGTGATGAAACAGTTGAACGGTGGGAGATGTCTGATGACAGACGTGATGAGACAGATGAAAGGTGGGAGATGTCAGACATGATGAGAGAGGTGAAAAGTGCAAGATATCAGACGTGATGAGACAGGTAAAAGGTCAGCGCTCATTATGATTGAGATGCAACAAAGGAAGATAGTTAACCAAAAGTACATTACACCACAGCACCGCCGATGTTGCCTTTGCTAGAATGGGTTTTCATCTGAACGAGCTTGATCTGCTGAGGAAAGTTTTCCCTTTGGGTTTTATTCTGGAAGAAGTAGTCTCCACTTTACTTACAACGTCGCCGAAGTTGTTGATTCGAGATGCCAGCACTGCCTCATCTGGAGTGTTGAGTAAAAATGTTGTCATGAGCCCATCGTCGACCTCTCGTACCCTCAGTCGTGGTTCTGAACGGCACTCACGAACCTCCTGGTGAATTCTGAACATCTCCTCAACAAGGCTGTTATCCTTGGCTTGCCGAAGTTTGTTGGTCTTTTCAAGAAGCACTCGCCGTCGATCTTCTAGTTGCTGTGACTTCTCGACCAATTTATTGCGTTCCATTCCAGTTTCTTGGTGGACCTTCGCTACAAGAGCTTTCTCTCGTTCATTCAGCAATTCCCGCATTTTGGACATACAAGATCTTACTTGACCAAGCAGGTCAACTTTGATTTTTTCAACATTGTTTATCACAGACTTCAGAGCGATCGTTTTCTCGTCCAGACATATGCTTTCTGCCTCCATCTCCGTCATCGCATTTTCAAGAATAGGCGTATATTTAGCCATGGCATCTTCTAGATCCATAACCAAATGCCCTTCCGTTTCTTTATGGTCCAGCACGGTGCAGTCACGGCATACAGGCTGAATGCAAAGCTCGCAAAAGAAATTCAGAGGCAGATTATGTTTAGAGCAGAATGTGACAGTGTAATGGTCAGTATGGTGAACAAAATCCATGAGCTGCACGACCCTATGGTCAGTTGGTAGTTTCTTTATATTGTCGTCAGTGGCAACAAAGTTAGCCCTGCATATAGTACAACTGATGTAGACTGCCCCTGGAGGTGCTGAAAGAGGCAGACTTCGAACAGAGGAAGGGCATGAATGTTTCTGATCTTTTGCTAAGCCGTACAGATGATCGATGCAGGTCTGACAGAAAGAATGGTGACACGACAGCATGCGGGGAAGCGAGATGTTGGAGAATCTATTCTTGCAGATGCTGCATTTGAGAAAACGGTCCTCAAATCTGTCTTCGTCCAGGACCATGCTTCGTTTACTTAGTGATAAATTGGAGCCTCTGACATCCTCGTTGAGCGTTACTGTTGTGAGAAAAATGTGGAGTTTGTTGATGATAAGTGATGATACAGATGATACACACTTTCAAGTGGATCCCTTCTCTTGATCTCTCTCTCTCTCTCTCTCTCTCTCTCTCTCTTATCTTATCTCTCTCTCTCTCTCTCTCTCTCTCCCTCTCTCTCTCTCTCTCCTCTCTCTCTCTCTCTCTCTCTCTCTCTCTCTCTCTCTCTCTCTCTCTCTCTCTCTCTCTCTCTCTCTCTCTCTCTCTCTCCCCCTCTCTCTCTCTCTCTCTCTCTCTCTCTCTCTCTCTCTCTCGTATAGTTAGTTACCTTCTCATTTTGTATCATGATCTCTTACGGTCTGACTATATATGTCACATGCATATTTCTCCCTTAACCCCACATTATGTATCTCTGTTCTTGCTTCTTCACAGTACTCTTCTCAGGCGTATAAGTGTTTTCTCCACGAAAGTTCATCACAGTGTCGTTTAGACGGTGTTTATCTTTCCAGTCCAGAGTTTATCACTCGTATTCTCGCTTCCACAAGTACAGGCTGTCTCACGTACACATTTTCTCTTTTAAACCACATTTTAAAAAGTAATCTAACAATATATGGTGTAGTTGACGGTATCGTAGGACAGGACACACAATGAAAAAAAGACAAAACAAAAACAAAATAAAACTAGCTGATAGTATTAAAAGACAGTTCGTGTTCTAGACTCCCGATGGTAGGAGAATTAGAGGAAGGTCAAACACACACGAAGAAGGTCATTAAACATAAACATACAGTGGACAAGGAACACACAGAAAGACCTTGAACGAACAGCATGATACACAATGGCCTGGCGTGTATTTGTTGAGTGCCTGTGCTCCATAGAGGGCTGACAGGCAATTAATGAATGAACAGCACACACTCGTCTGTCATGCGCAAACACACGTAGACTCAGAGAGAAATCAGAGAATAAAGTCAGCATTTCTCACAATGCTGCCGTAGACCAACATCTCTTTGTTCTCGTCACTCAGGGAAAATATTGTCTCTCACGGATCACAATCTCATTCATCTCTCATACAGAAGGATGTGCAGGGACTCGCTGCCATCCCAGCAGATGCGGAATATATCTCTCACTTCACAATTCATCATCATCATTTTCTGTTTAGCCCCACGTGAAACATGGGGCCACCATTGAAGCATATACTCTTGCAGCATTGTTTCTTGTAGCAATTCATTTTATAAGATGAGGTTGTCAGCTCCATGCGCAACCTCATGAGTCGCCTCTTACGGCTTGTCTTAGGCAGTAGTGGCCTTATTCTATCTCTGTCTACTCAGATACCCCCGGGATCTACATGTGGTTACTACACATATGCTCACTCCATAAGGGTTAACATTGCCTTTACCGACAAATAACTGGCGGTCGGAGTGGCTAAGAGATATGGTACCGCCTCGAACATAATTTATGGAAATTTTTTTTCCCAACCAGTGGTCCTAATTATGTCATACTCCCCCCTGGTCTCTCGGGTAGTGAGATCGCGCTCCTAACTTTCTCGGATAAGGGCGAAAAAATAGGAGGTCTCGTATGCAAGTTGCGCACGTTTAAAATCCCTCGGCAGTTGGAAATCGTAAAGAGTAGGCCACACGGCCGCAGCCGTGATAAAAATGTAAAAAATTAGGAAACCTACTCACCGCAAAAATACTCGTAGTTATAAAATATGTTATTCCTATAGGCCTATACACAAATTGGAATTTCGTCGGTGTTACGGAGTTCGTGCACTCTGCTGAGACCCTCCATGTATGATCTAAGGAAGGAGATTGGAGCACTGATGGAGTTGTCCGTGTGCAATTAAGATAGTCCTTAGATACAAACCAAACCAAACCAACTGGTGGAAATGTTCAGGAGATTTCTAGGATCGTTAGAATATTGATTACATTGTGCATCTTTAATACAACTATGTTTCTGATCTTTCGGCATTATATATATTTTAATTGAGTTATGACATATGCCAAACCGAAACCAAGGCATGCTTTGCAAAGTTTGAATAACATTCTTACCAACAAAATATTCACATGATCAGTGAGAAAGAGACTTTTACAGCACTATAGTATAGAATATTAGCAGAAAAATATACAGAGGTCCAAAAAAGTATGTATATGTGGTTCATTGACTATAAGAAGGCTTTTGACAGAGTCCATCATGAGAAAATAATTGAATGCCTCAAAGACATAGGTATTGATGGAAAAGATATAAGAATACTCAGTAACCTTTATTGGGAGCAAACTGCCACAGTAAGATCGGGAAGGAATTATTCACCATACATAGACATAAAAAGAGGTGTCAGACAAGGTTGTGTGCTGTCCCCCTGCCTATTTAATTTATACACCGAAAAAATTTTCAAACAGATACAGGAAAAACAAGGACTGAACATCAGTGGAAGGTCAATAAACAACCTTAGATATGCAGATGATACCGTGTTGTTAGCTGAAAGCGAACAGGAGTTACAAGAACTAGTGAAGCAAGTGAACAGTATGAGTCATGAATATGGACTCGACATTAATATTGAGAAAACAAAAACTATGATAATTAGCAAAACAGACGATAAACCCACATTAAAGATAAGCGTAAATGGGAAAATCCTGGAACAAGTCAAGAGCTACGTATATCTTGGTCATATAATAACAGAAGATGGCAGATGTGAAACAGAAATCAAGAAGAGAATAGGAATGGCCAAAGCTACATTCAACAACATGAAACATATACTGACATCCAAACAGTTATCTCACAAATTAAAACTGAGAATCATAAAGTGTTATAAATATTCTGCATTTCTGTATGGTGCAGAAACATGGACGATGAAAAAGCATTTGGAAGAAAGAATTGAGGCTCTTGAAATGTGGATATATAGAAGAATGGGGCGTATCTCATGGAAAGAGATGAAAACAAATAAGGAGGTCCTAGAAAATCTAGGTATGAAAAGAGAACTAATGAGGGAGGTCAAAGTTCGGCAGCTAAAATACTTTGGCCACATAAAAAGGCATAAAACCTTGCAGAAGACCATAACAGAAGGGAGAGTTGAAGGCAAACGTGCAAGGGGAAGACAGCGCTATAAGTGGGAAGATAACATCAAGAGATGGACAGGAAAGAGTCTATCAGAGTGCACCACCAAGACAAGAGACAGAAGACGTTGGAGATCCATTACAGCCAACCTTCGTTTTGGAGATGGCAACTGATGATGATGAGTATGCGCTCTCCCTCATGTATGTAGTACAAGGTGACCAATATGATGTTGTACATGAGGCTGGCAATCTCATTATTTAAACAAATTACTACATTAATCACCGCTACAAGAGCATGTGAATGCTTGGTGCAGGGATCCTGCAAAGGGAACCAACTGCAATGGTGGTTTCATCATCAGTATAGAGGGAAAAGGAAAATGGCGATGATCGTGTGCATGAGACTTGGTCGATAAACATACAGACCAAATGGGGATAAAACAGAAAACACGTTCTTAAGATGTAGGCCTAACGGACACCCCGGAGAACATAAAAAGATGGAATCTTCAAAGAAACATAAGAAAGCAGTCATTTAGCAAGGTAAGATGCACATAATCAGAGTTGTGTGTATGTATTAAACGGCGAGAGAGAGAGAGAGAGAGAGAGAGAGAGAGAGAGAGTTCATCAACAGGTAATTTCAGTTATGGAAAGTAGATACTATTGGAAGCTTAAAATAGTGATTTAAGATACATGGGGTTGCAAGACATGGGGAGGCAGTACTGATAGAGCCAATCTGCATTCGACTTGGCGACAATGAAAACAACAGTAACTCCAAGTATTCAGTAGAAATCAAATGCACACATTGCAGAAAAACCGTAAAGTTCTAACAGATAATCAAACATCAACATCATTATCATAAGCCGTGCTAGGGAGCGTAGATGATAACTTCTCTCTACAACCTCATGTCACTGGTGTTGCATATGGGTTTTATTGGTGACTTCTCCCATGCCATCATGTCAGCCCATCTAGAATTCATCTCTCTCTCTCTCTCTCTCTCTCTCTCTCTCTCTCTCTCTCTCTCTCTCTCTCTTTGACTTCCTCTCTCACGTCGTCCCGCATTCTTTCCTGTCGTTGCTTGGACGTACAAGGTATTCTAATTTTTCTTTTATTAGAACGTGTCCTATAAATTTTGACAGAGGTCTCATCTTGCAGGTATTTATTTATTGTCTCAGGTTCCATTCAGAGGTGGATGTACTATGAAGCTAATGAAACTTGAGCTTCAGGACCCCCAAGTCCAGTTTTCTCTATAATACGTTTCCTTCCCATTTCCCCAACACGCTGGGTTTTTTAAAAAATAAAAGGGGCCCCTCCAAGAGTTCAAGCTTCATTTGGACCCCCAAAATGTAGACCCGCCACTGCCTCAATCAACACTTCATAATTAGGTTTCTTAGTGGTCCATAATTTACCATCTTTCTAAAAAATCACTCCTAAGTGGCTTCCAAACAATTTTGTATTTGTTTTTTCGCTGTCAATGCTTCACTTCCATTAAAAAACAGTGCTGGTTTTACGTTAATTGATAACACTGACAAACAACATTTTTCTTTCTTATATAAGAATAAGTGTTCTTAGGTCAGTTTCTTGCGCTGATTTCAAATCTGAAATCCATTTATCTCTATCACGTCGGGTTCTTAAGATATTTGTGAATAAATATATTTTTGGGAAACCGTTATTTGCTCCGTTTCATTTTTACTATATAACTTATTAAAAATTAATAAAAAGCAACATAATTCTACTTTTTATACTGCTAAAAGATGCATGACATATGTTACGCTATTTTTCAAATAGTTACTGTATTTTGAAATAATTCTGAGAAAAATATGGCTTCTAGAAGTTGTAGAAATTCGGCTGATCTGTTCTGTTACGTGTGCGGATATTTTACCGATCGTGTTGACCAGAAAAACTTTACACCATTACTAAAGAAAGCATATGAACTTTATTTCGATTTGAAAGTTGATGATGCAAATAAATCTTGAAAGCCAAATGCAGTTTGTTCGATACATTGGCAGGTTGGTTACGAAAATTGCCGAAGCATAAGTCGATGCCTTTTGGAGTGCCAGTAATATGGCGTGAACATACAAATCACACTACTGATTGTTACTTCTGCTTGACAAATATCCATGGTTTCACTTTTAAAACTAGAAAGTCTGTGGTTTATACAAATATTGAATTGGTTTCGAAACCAGTGCCTCATGATCCAATCACGTGTCCGATCCAAGTACCACCAGAACAATATCCGTTGGACGTGAATGAACCATCAGAAAATGATAGTTTACCTGCTTTAGAAACTAATTCTGACTCAGATTACATACCGGTGAATGATGGTGTTTACTTAATTAACCATTCAGAACTTTCAGATCTAATACGTGATCTCGCTCTTACCAAAGGACAAGCGGAATTACTCGGTTTTCGACTCAAAGAATGGAATCTTTTAGCGCCCAATACTCCGATATCTAAATTTCGTCATAGACACAGAGAACTTGTTCAATACTTTGAGATGGATGATGACATTTGCTATTGCAAAGATGTAAACGGTCATGAGCACATAGTCAACGAATGGCGATTTTTCATCGATTCTTCCAAGACTAGTCTAAAAGCCGTGTTATTGCATAACAGAAATTTATTTTCATCAATTCCAGTCGCCTACTCTGTTCATATGAAAGAAACTTATGACAATATGGCTATACGTTTGGAAAAAATAAAGTACAATGACTACCAATGGCGGATTTGTGGAGACCTAAAAGTCATTGCAATTCTCACGGGCATGCAGACTGGGTATACTAAATTTTGTTGCTTCTGATGTGAATGGGACAGCCGCAACTGACAGGAACATTATGCAAGAAAGGTGTGGCCTATCCGGGATCGTATGCAGCTCGGGCATAAAAATGTAATACACGAACCATTAGTTAACAAAGACAGCATCATTTTACCACTGTTACATATAAAGTTGGGGCTCATGAAGAATTTTGTAAAAGCGTTAGATAAAACGAGCAAAGCTTTCACTTATCTTCGAGAAAAGTTTCCGCAAGTTAGCGATGCAAAGATAAAGGAAGGTATCTTTGTAGGACCTCAGATTAGGAAAGTTATTGCAGACAAACCATTCGAGAACTTGTTACATGGTAGAGAACTTCGCGCATGGATGGCATTCAAATCGATCGTCGATAACTTTCTGGGAAATCACAAATCTGTCGACTATGTTGCATATTGTTAAGCAGTGCATAGATGCATACAGAATTATGGGCTGTAACATGTCCCTCAAAATCCATTTGCTCGATTCGCATCTTGACTTTTTCCCTGACAACCTTGGCGAAGTGAACATGGAGAACGATTCCATGAAGATATCGCCGTAATGGAGTCACGTTATCAAGGACGGTGGAGTGTGACCATGCTTGCCGATTATTGTTGGATGCTTCATCGCGATGTACCACATGCCATTCACCGACGAAAGTCGACTGCAAAGAAATTCAAGCCTACATAACTGTTATACTTCTTGTATGAATGATGTTGAGGAAGTTGAGGGGAACTGCGGTAAGACGTGGAATACAATGGATGGGTTCGATTTTTTATGAATGATGTTGTAATACTGTTTGCGTTGTTAAAAAACTTCAATTGCGTATTTCTAGAGATCCCGACCTGATAGAGAAAAACGGTTTGCAGATTTAAAAACAGCGCATTAAAATTGACCAGAAAAACATAAAAATGTTAGAGAAAGAAAAAAAAAGTTTTTTTTTGTTAGTCAGTGTAATGCTTTCTCGCACAGTGTTTTTTCCTCATCTTGTAGAATTCGACTTTCGATACCCTGTTCTGTTTTGCCTTTATTTTTTTTAATTTGTTTTTTTTAGTTTGTCTGTTTGTTGTTTGTTTTTAATTTTGCTTTTGTTGTTGATTTCTCTTTCCATTGCTTTCTTGTTTGTGTTTAAAAAAAAACTTAATTTTGATTATGATTGCATACTGTAAATGTGTGATGTTATATTACCTTTATAATGTTGCATGCCTTTTAATTAATGTTTAACGTAACATGTGAGAATGAAAGGATATAGTATGCAGATAAATGAGAGTGGAAAGGCAGAATGTTAGACGAGCCTGCACGCCCAATTCTTAACTCTTTGAAAATAAAGTTCGTTGGTTCGTTCTGTAAAACATCTTTCATCTTACGGTTAAACTGTCCACTCTCTACTTGTTTCAGATTTGTAATATATATATTCTACATTTCATCAGTATGAACATCAGGAGACCTTGTCCTGTTTCTATTAAGTATCTGTTACGTAGGGATCTAAAGGTTATGATGATTATGAATATAATGACAACGCGAGTTCAAATAGTTGTGAAATGTTTGTAAAGTGAAACTTACGGTTTGCCATTGATGGGGCCATGTTGGGCTTCTTACCAACGAAGGCATCGGCCTCAAACTGGGCTGCCTTGGCCATGATCTACTATGTTCTGAAATCAGTTTCTGATCTTTGTTTCACTTGTGTCACTATTGACACAATGAATGAATGATTCAAGCCACAGCGTATGACGATTCCCGCAGAATGGATACTTCTCTGATGCAAAGTAAATACCTGTAAAGATAAAACAGTTAAGTTAATATGTTTTTAAAAAAAATCTATAACGGTGGGATTGATGAACAATAGGTAATGTACTCCTTACTGGAATAAATGACAAAGAAAGTGCCCACGTTATAACCACATGGTCTTCGTCAGGAACAAAGGAACAAAAACAGAAGAGAAAAGATTTTGAGAAACAAAAGCATAAAAACACAAAGATGACCGACAACTGGAAATTGCTTTGTCGATCTGGCAACACCTAGTAAAAAATGTTCAAACAATCTATTTGACAATAAAACGAATAAACATACATTGAAACAAAGCAGTGGTGCAATATACCAGTTAACCAGACTAAGGAAGAAAGCAATAATGCAGTAAAACTACTAACCAGACGTTGGAGCGAATCGGTGGAGCAGTACAACCCTTCACTTAAAGACCCTGTACATGCACAGAACCCGCTCTTCTCTTGGTACTGAAGAACACCAGAGAGCTTTAGTTTATTGACTGACGTTTTTGTTAAATGCTGACACAATTAAATCTAACCACAAGCACAGGATAATGCCAGCTTCTGAAGCAAGAAGATGGGATAATAATAGCTACTCAAAGAGCTTACAGGCATGCGACAATGTATGGCAACTCTAAAGAGAGAGAGCATGCGACAATGTAGGGCAACTCTAAAGAGAGAACATCCGACAATGTGTGGCAACTCTAAAGAGAGAGAGCATGCGACAATGTATGGCAACTCTAAAGAGAGAGAGGGAAAGAGAGAAGAGAGAGTACAGAAGCATGATAGCTATTCAAAGAGCACATAGCAGTATAACAGCTCCATAGAGAACCTTCAGGAGTATGACAACTCTTCAGAGAGGGCACAGAAGTATCAAAGCAATTAAAATAGCGCATACGAATATGTCAGATGATCAAAGAGCATTAAGGAGTATGACAATTCCTCAAAGAATACACAGAAATCCGAAAGTTCCTCAAAGAATACACAGAAATCCGAAAGTTCCTCAAAGAATGCAGTGGAGTATGAAAGCTCCCTTGTAAAACGTACAGAGTATGGTAGATCAAAGAACGCGCATGAGAATACCAGCTCTTCACGGAGCACACGGCAAAATGAAAGATCCTCGCACAGCCATACAAGTATGACATCTCCTGAGAGATGGAAAACAAAGAGGTACCCTAGGAAATCGCTTTGTCTTCCTGGTTTTAAGACCATCAGAGTATGGACCGGAGAGTATGACCACACTGGAAACACAGAGGAAAAGGTAGAAGACCAGATATTACCATTGATACCCTTTTCTATGTTAGAATTCGGAACTATGAAATATGGACGTCAGATACCAGACATTTTATTAATCATCATCATTACTTTAGTTCCAAAGGATTTTAGGTCTTTAATAAACTTATGTTAAGCCATCATGTCATGTGACATCAGCCCAAGGATGTGCACTCTCGCAAATCTTTTTTATTTGTCACCTTGACAAGATATCCTTCTTCGTAGCCCGTTGGTATTTCTGGAACCCCCCCCCCCCCCCCCCCCCCCCCCCCCCCCCCCCCCCTCTTCCGCCCCCCCCCCCCCCCCCCCCCGCCCCACAACCTTTACTAATCATTAATCAGTCAATATTCATTAGCTCTCCAAAGCGCATAGGAGTTCAACAAACACATGTCAAGTGTGACGAAATCAGTCGTGCACTCTTTATAACTCTCGTCCCCTCCGGCAGTATCACTTAATTTCTTCATTTTTCTCACTCATCGTCCTATTATTTGGCATATTTATTGCCCTTCTATTCTTTTTGATGTGACCGCACCCAGACTTGTTTACATTTCACCAGGTGAACTGCAACAATACCATGTTAATTACACCGGTCAGCGCATAATACGTTATCAATTGAGTCGCCTAGCCACCTTTGATAGAAGACGATCTGTGTAGACACAATGTGGTCACGCACGATCGATGAAAGGAGGCCATATTGTCTGTCTGGGAGATCTGTCTGGGAGAGGCACGAAAACACAGGTGATAATGACATAATAGCTTCCGCCAGCCTATCCCTGTGTAATTGTTACAGATGACCTGGCAGAGGAGGAAATCTGGTCGGAAGTATTACAGCATTATTAGAAAGAGGTCACGAGTTGGAATTTTAAAATGCAATATTTTAAAACACGCGGTGTTATTTTGATTTAAACACCCCTACCCATAGAGTGCACAAGAGATTGGATTGGTGTAAAGTGAGAGCCGGAATACACAATGGTTATCATTGGCAAATTCGTCGGAAGTACAGTCTGGGATTTTGAACTGAGAACTGGAAATATAATATAGCAAAATCAGAGTCACAGATCATACTGCATCGCAACGTCAGATTAGCAACTCTCAGGAGCCAGAGAAACATAGGACTAAGAATTCCAAAATTATAAGTAACAGATCGACGTATTTGGGCAACTTTACAAACTTAAAAGTAAACCCGCAGTTTAAATACAAAGACTGCAAACTTAAAGGACCAGGACAGATCGAAGTATTTGGGCAACTTTTAAAAGTAAACCCGGATTTTTTAAATACAAAGATTGGAGTCCTAAGGAATCAGATCACCCGTCATAAGATGAATATGACATTTCCAGACCAAATGATTCGAAAGCATCTAACCTAAGTTGCTAGTGTCCATTCTAAACTGTGCCAGAAGATTGTGTTCCCAAAAGTTACTTTGGGATAAGTGTAAACATTTATTTTACAAATGTGAATTTGACATGTTTTTCTTGCTAAATGGTTATATATGAGGCTGGCAACCTCAACATATGAAAATAGTATATTCATAAACCACTACAGCAAGCGCTGGTGATTTCTTCTTGTTAATCGTACAGACAACCAACAGCAGAGGTGACCCCAGACTCCGACTGGAGCAGTGATGAGTGATGATTACATCACATGTGCCTAAAGTGTATAATATCATTTTGTGAGATATATGCACCTTGTTACTTGTAATTCAGGCAAATCATTGCAGTTCGCGCTGTCCAGACACATTTTCCCCATTTTAATACCCAGAAGAACATTGGTGATTTCTAATCATCTTCCCTGATTTACGCTGTGTAATACTCAAGAAGTTAATTATTCAGAGAGCCTAGAATTGGTGGGTGGACAGCGAGACAATGCGCCTGTTAATTTGCAGCCCACAAATGTACTTAGCAGAGGCATTTGTTCTTTATATTTTATCTAAAGTTCGTAGACCGAAGCTATCAGACGGTTCGTGGAACGAAGCTATCAGACTGCTCGTAGAACAAAGTTATCAGACGGTGAAGTGTCATCATCACAGAAGAACTGACGAAACCACGTCTGCAGGACTCACCTAGATCAGTCAAGTTCTAGGAAACAGCAAAAGGACAAATTTATTTTTAATATAAACTTCAAACCAAGTCTCCATGAAACCGACTTTAATTTTCATCTAAAATTCACCATCACTTCATCTCTCTTTTAACCTGTTAAAACTAATTGATTATTAAATTTGTTACATGTTATTTTAAAACATAACAATCATAGTTGATTCAGTTATTATAAGTGTGAAAGCATACGTTTGAGCAAGACACTTATATATATATATATATATATATATATATATATATATATATATATATATATACATCTAGACATATATTTACATCTATTGAGCTAATTCTTATAAAAAGGAATTTCGCTGGATTTACACCAGCTGGGGGCTTGAACGGGCTAAACCATTGCTTAATTCTTCATAAAAGGCGACGGACTGATATAAGTTAACAATTGCCCTGCCTAAGCAGCATTGTTCTTGACTTCGGAAATATCTTGTGGAAACGCCCTTGGGATAGAATCGTCATTACCCTTCTATCTACAACTCTGCCAAGAGTAATCTTATGCAAAGGTAGACACCTTTGACGACCCAATTTAGATACTCTTGAGTTTTGGCCACGGTTGGACAACTACTGCAAAGCAGGGGAAGCAATCCGTGACACCAAGTCCTCTTGGCACGTGCCATCAGCTCAAGTTCTTTTTACGTCTTTCTCACTATTTTCACTTCTGTCTCCAGCTCTCATCTCCATGTGTTTTTTGGTCTACCTCTGCCTCTCTTTCCCTGGGGATACCAGAACAAGCACTGCCCTGTAATGCTATCAACAGGTTTCCTCTGTGGGTGTCCTATCCATCGCTAGCGTCTTCTTTTAATCTCTTCTTCCACTGGCACTTGTCTGGTTCTTGCCATCAGGTTCATATTACCGACCTTGTCATACCATTTCAAAACTTCTGTTCTACGCAAGCATCCGTTTATGGAAAGCATGGAGGCGGTTACCTCATTCTGTTAAGAAATTTAAACTTTAATCAATTCAGTAAACGAACTGGACAGGTCACTCTTTGACAAGTAATGTGTATAATATCTGTGTAGAGGTGTAGATATCTGCTTCGACGACGTCTGCTGGAATACAACATGTGTCCGCAGCTTTCTATATCTTTCCATTACTGAAACCAGATACAAGACATAATGAGAATACTAGAACACACGGATCAGAGCACTGAAGACAGACTTTAAAAAGGATAAAAAAAGACATGGAGATAACTTGAGCTGATGGCACAGGACAGGAGAGCTTAACGTGAAGGCCCAGAAGGTCTGTCTATGAATTAATGAATGTAACCCTTCTACTGGGGTCTGAGTGGCTCAGAGGTATGGCGTCCGCATCGTATTCAAGAGGTACGGGGTTCAAATCCCAGTTCAGGGATTATAATTTATTGAAATATTTTTTTCAGAACCAGTGGTCATAATTACGTCATATTCCCCCTGATCTCATGGGTAGTGAGATCGAATGCCTAGCTTTTTCGGGAAAGGGCAAAACAATAGGAGGTCCCGTGTGCAAGTTGCGCAGTTAAAAATCCCGCGGCAGTTGGAAATCGTAAAGAGTAGGCTTATCAGGCCGCTGCTCTGGCAACATTTAAAAATTAGGTAACCTACCTACCAGAAAACATATTTATAGAATGTGTGATTCCTATCATTATATACACACATTGGGATTCTTCCCGGTGCTACGGAGTTCGTGCACTGCTCTGAGATCCTCCTTGTGTAATGTAAGGGATGAGATCGGAGCACTGATGACGTTGTCCGTGTGCAATGAAGATAGTCCTTAAAAACCAAACCAAACCAAACCAAACCCTTCTACTGAGTTTATTAGATGAAATAGCAATATTTTCTTCTTCAAATGTTTCTTTCTTATATTTCTTTCGTTCTTTCTTTCTTTCTGCTTAACTTGACATGTTAACATATGA